>JANEYF010001222.1:0-425400 GCA_029963845.1 Rhamnusium bicolor | reverse complement strand
TTTCAAGGTGCGCTATTAAAATTTAATTGAGGTAAGTGAGGAATTAAATAGAATGGTTTTTTTAGTTCAGGATGATATATACTTGTATAAGAAAGTTATATGTTAGCCACATCAGTTATTTTGAAATAACTTGCTTATTTTTAAGTTACCAAAAAGGTGTAAAGACGTTCATTAACTTTTCTTTTCGCAACATTCACATTAAAAAAAAAACAATTACGCATCGCGTTTAAGATACATGGCGTCTTACTTTGTTTTTTAAATAGAACACCCTGTAATTCGATTAGCCTCATTTTCTATTCCGAAAAGACCAGCATGTGTCATGTTATATCAAAAAGGTTTTTTAGATATTTGGATTTGGGTATTAAAATATTGTTAATGAATTTGCTAAACGTCATTACCTGAAAATATGAAGAAGAATAAATCATGACAGGTATTGTTTTTTGAGAAATATTACTTTGCCAACTGCATCTTTATTTTAGAAATGTATCCATTTTGTTTTTAGGACGTGTTTTTTGATAATCAAGTTTTTGAAAAAGGGATGTTTTTTTTGATAATCAAGTTATTGTTTTTGACAGACGGTGGTCCGTAAAAAAAAGGCTACAAAAACCGCCAAAAAAACGTCAAAACCACCGCTCTCACATGCTAACAAGATCTAATTAGCGGCATACAAAGCCGTATTTTAAATTTCTGTGTATTACAATGAACATAATAATACAACAGATTTAAAAGAGTGTCTTAGATAAATAAATATTTGATACCGCTTCTGTTAAATTAAAAAAATCTTCCACTGTTTTACTCTACTTAAAATCCAACTCTAAATTAAAATGAACAAATATTCTTGTTGCTCTGTTTCGCCAATATTAATTTAACATATTAAATTATTATTATTACCTAGCTTTTCTTTCAATTGTTACTCCTGAATTTATTTTTAAACAGTTAGTTCTGGAACTTCTGTTAAGTAGACTGTTTTTTTCCACGGTCACCCGTTTTTTTTTCATATTTCTGTAAACTTTAAAAACTATTTTTTGTGACTGCTGGCATGCTGTTTTGAAACTTTCTTTGTAATTTGTGACACATTACGATCTTCCACATCTTCTTGACATTCTTTGCTGTTGGTGGGTTGAGGATATTCCCAAGGTCTGAACAATTTTCCAGTATTATTTTACCACAACCACTTGTAAACAGGAAAAACCCGAATAATCACCGCCCGCCAAAATATTTATAAAAACACAACTGTATAAAATAAACTTAAACACAAAAGAAAATTTCATCTACATACCTGTTAAACATTATAAGTTTTCACAATCTGCTAAAATATAATATAAAAACAAACTGTATAAAACACACTTATAGCACTGACACACCGATGAAAATTCCTAATCTAATTCTTAAAAGCAATATAAAATACCCTCGAAAATACCATCTACTCACTCTACTGGAAATTTTATTAACTTACTAGTACTGATACATTTCCGTCGTCCTCCACGAAACTGATAAATTCTAACCAGTATTCAAAGGATGACGCGCGAAAAGAAATAAAGAGACCGCAAGGGTAATAAATAAGTGTGTTAGGAATCTTAATTAAAACAGGTATGTTTCTGTTAATTTCTTATTCTAATCATGTCAGAACATACTTTACATAAGAATAATGATGCTTTGTGTATTAAGTGATACATCATATTTATTATTTAACATGGTGTAAAAAAATAAAACATGCCCCACTCTTACTTTAAATAACTGTCGGTAGCTGGGTCGGCAACCTTTGACTTTTTTATGTGCACATCAGTTCTGTAATAAACTATATATATAAAGACGCTAGGTAATTTTATGTTAAATGTCTAAAGTACGCTTTTCGTTTGTTTTTAACAGAAAATACATCCCGGACTCCAATACGGCTTTAATATATACTACCTACATTTAATGATGCCATATACCTTCGCAGGCTAATGTGTTTATCTAAGAAATATCAATAACAGAAAACACATCGAATTACCTGGAATATTTTCCAAGACGTCGTTCACACGAAAGCAATTATATGTAATAACAAATTGTCTGCCTATTTTACAAAACAAAGTTATTTATATACAACGAGCCATTAATATTATTGATAAATCTTCGACATGAAGGTGGATCGGCAGATACAAATCTGATAATTCCTTAATTACTTTACCGAACACGCTCCACTTTCAGAAAGGATTTCACTTAATAATTGGGTGATAGAATCTTATGTCTGAAGTAAAGTAAAATATTAATGGAATCACTTCTTGTGGCGTAAATTTGATTTTCTCTTGAACGTAGAGATAAAACGACTCCATTCATCCTTTGAAACGTTTGGGGAACAAAACAAGCAGGGTCGCACGAAGTGCAATTCAGTTTGTAAAGGCTACTTGATATTATACGCTATGTAAGTCCATATCTTATTGGCATGAGTGCATGCACCCCTTTAATATCGAATTTAAAGTTATATCAGTTATACTTTATTTGCAACATAAAAAATGTCGTCTTATTTTGCGGCGGTAAAAAGATCAAAGAAGCCGACGTTTCTTATGTTGCAAATAAGTTTAAAATATACTATACACCAAACAGAACTTCAAATTAAGTAAGGTACTTACTAAATAACATTTTCATTTAACCGTAATGCTTTTTCTTTAATTTTTAATGACCAAATATGTGTAAAGAATCTTATCTAAAATTCAATAGAACACAATTCTTACACACTGTGTATCCAATTTAAATCTATAAATCGCTGTTAAAATTGTTCTGTTAGTAATATTAATAATCGAAAACAAATAATGATTCATCCTAAATACCATATAGATAAAATAACGAGTTTTAAAAAATGATCGTTCATCACGTGACCAATTAGTAACCTTTAACATCCTCGTCGAGTCCTATCAGCAAAAAATGGTTGAAAACTATTCCTTAGTATGTATAAAAATTCACATAGGGTACTGCTTTAATATGAAAGACACAAAATGCCACGTTAAAAGGTGATCACGTGGTTTACGATCATTTATGAAGGCTCTGTATATAAAATTACAGGCAATACTGATGTCCGTTTTTTATTAATAGAAAATAAGATTAGTTAGTTTGATAAAATGACACCAAATAAAATATACGTATTTCTTACTAATAAAAAAAAAGACGAGGCTGTAATGTTATACAGATTGAGCAAGACCGCTAGGAACACGACTAGCGGTATGCGCAGTTTACAGTCGCCCGTCTGTTGCCGACACGATGGGGCGATTGCAGCGCGAATATCGATGCGGTCGATATGATACCGTTAAATCTACTAGTCTGCTGCCTCGTTGTCTGCTCTTCTCAGTGTAAACTTGCAAAATCGTAAAACAAATTTAACTATCATACCATGTATAGTTTTTTCAAATATACATATGGTACACCATAAATCAGTGTCAGCTTATTCCAACCTTAAATAAGTGTGGTGTATTTTGGAAGCTACCTTTTATCTTTTAAAGCGTACACAATTTATTTTGTACTGAATAAATAAATCATAAGTATACATGCTGCATAACCTTATTGTTAAACTGAAGTTGCACAAATTTATATTTTCTACATACCACAAAAATTCGATTTCAATCGACATGGCCACTTACCTGAAAAAAAAAAGAATAAATTAGATAGAATTATTTAAAATATACTTAAATATATTTTTGTAATTCAAGTTTCAGCATTTTGGCAAATAATCGGGAAAATAATTGTTTAAAAAGATATATATTGTACTTATCTATGATAAGTTTTGTAAAAGTAGTAAACAATAATTAGCAAAAAAATTTTTCAGCGTTATTATTTTTTTCATTCCACTCTATATTTTAAACTTCTACCAAGAAGAGGAAACCTAATTTATTTTTATTTTTAAATTATTCTACCCTACGGGAAATTTCCACTATATAATTTTAATTATCCTGTTCTCTGAAACCATCAATGTTTATTACATTAGGGTTTACTAGTATTCAGTTTCTTTGCATCCTTTGGGTGAGCTGTCCAGATGAAGCTAAAAGCAGAAACATGTGTTGGCAGATGTCTTAAAATTTTTAAAGCGATTGTTCAACTGATGAGTACCTTTTGTTTTATTTATTTTTGGTTTTACTGAATAGAATAGTTGGAATTAAAAATAACATTATTGAGGCAGTTGTACTGAACATAATGTGCATATTATCTTTTTTGTAATCCAAGTTTCAGCGTTTTGGCAAATAGCCGGAAAAATAATTGTTTAAAAAGATATATGTTGTATTTATCTATAAGTTTTGTAAAAGTAGTAAATAATAATTAGGAAAAAAATTTTTCAGCGTTATTATTTTTTTCATTTCACTCTATATGAAAATATACGTTGGCAACAATTAAACAAATTATATATTAGGAGTATCCACGAGATGTGAACGTATTCAATGGTCGATTTCTTCACATAGATATGCTTATCTAATGTTATATCAATTCGAATATTTACAAAAAAATCATAAATGCCATTAAATCGGTTAAAACCAAAAGCAAAGATAATTTAATTTATACTAAATAATATCACAATAATTATAAAGTCCTACTGAATCTGTGATAATATGCTACATTAAATGCAATTGTCTTTTATAATAATTATAACGAATAAATAAATAAAGTAAATTATGAATAAAGTTTAATGAATTTTTATGCTAAAATATTATTAATATTTTGGCATAAAAATTGTACAGAATATAATTTTCCGCAATAAAAATAATAGAAAAGTTTGTAAAAAATTAAACAGTAAATGATGAAAATTTTGGAATGATACTAAAAATTTATATGAATATTATCATGTTTATGTGGTGTCCCAAAAATTCAAAAATGGGATTGTCTTATAACTTGTATTAACAGACGATCCTGTAAACTGTTTCCGTGTTGCAAGTAGTAGATAAATATATTCGGTGGCCAAAACTTTTTTCTGAAATGGAAGCAATTATCGTGTAAAATCAATTGCCCGTTTTTAACCACAACATACGAGAATTAAACATTTATTAAAGACAGCAGAGTCTAACTGAATTAGTCTGTAAAAGCAGGCGTATGTTGTTAGATACATACTTGAAATGAGTAAATAGTTAGAAGTATTTTCTAGTTTGCTAATGAAGTATATGGTATGGTGGAGACTGATCTGGACTGGAGTGATTACGAAAGGGCCCATTGGGAAAATTTAGTGCCCCATATTTTAAACATACCAATGGACGGACATATAAAAAACGTTTATGTACGACCGGTCTTAATTGGTCACTTTATATGCTTGGTTGGAGGGCTTAAAGAATTACTTTACAGCATGCCTAAGGCTTGTACTCTATTTTTCATATAATATTTTCGACTTCTGAAGCAACCTCTGCCGCTCCGGTAATTTCTAGTGAATACAGGAAAATAAATTTCCATCCTCTTCCATTTACAATTCAATTGAAAAACATAAAACACTTCAACCAAACAATTGTAAAACTGAGAACGATTATTGCAACAAAATTACAATATGGCCAACTTTATTTGTCGTTGATTGGTTGTTTGCACTTATTTTTAATTTAAATTCAAAATCAACTTTCTACCTGTCAGTGTGACAGTTTGATTTTTTATTTTTAAGGAATGTCAAAATCTAACAGATTGATACTTCTTATGGAGTATTTGCAAGATAGCCGACGTATGAGTCGAATTTTGTCGTTTTCAAATCAGTTTAAATACAAGTAATTACAATTAGTTTGCTATATTTGTTCAGATTCATGAATTTTGTTGTATATTTGCCTATTATTCCTGTATACAAATTATGACGGTGACAATAATTGGTGAATTGTAAATATGTTAATGCAGGGTAATATAAATATAAAATAACCTACCCTTTTGGAGCGTTATTATATTCTTCTTTTGTTACAAATAAGTTAAAACATTGATTTTTATCATCCGCCAGCAAAGTTTACAAAGCGCAAAACTTGTTTTTGATGTCGATGGAAATTCCATTTCAATTAAATAAGAAGAAGTAGTAAAGTGTATTTATTAATGCAGATAACTGACATTTAACTATATGTTGTATGCATACAACATATTTAAAAAATATATCAAAATGAACATGGACATAACCCTTTGTATATTTTCGTATCCCCACTTCTTATGTGATTAAACTGCTCACACTATTTTGTCGATCAGTTTGTTCACTTACAACTGATTATAATCACTTCAAAAAAAACACTAACTATAGTCTGTTCACATAAGTTTTGCAACGTTAGCCAGGATAGGGAACAAAATGCGCGCAGATGATTGGTGCAGCCGGTAGGCAGATATACACAAGTGTTAAGTTCCGATAGCGGTTAAATCAATTTTTATTGTTTATTTTATTTCATAGCCATTGGTAGTAGTTGGACATTTGTAGATTGCGTTTTAATATAAATTGAATTGTGTTTTCGACGACTAATATATTAATATGTAAGTATTAAATCTAATTTTTAATGACCAATATATTTCCTTAACCGTACCTAAAAATAATAATATGTTATAAAATAATATAGATTTATTGGGGTCAAAATAAAATAAAGAATGTTTAGTGCCATATCCCCAAAAAAACAAATTGGGCACATGGGAACATGAAGGCACTAATTGAGTACTGCGCACTGTACTTTCCAGCTTTGTTTTAGTTCTTGTTCCTGATCTATCCCATCCTAGATCCAATTCTTTAGCTACGCTACGCTGATGAGGGGCAATAACTCTGAAACATGTGTCCGTAGCTGCATAGTTGTTTTTTTGGGGATATGGCACTAAACATTCTTTATTTTATTTTGACCCCAATAAATCTATATTATTTTATTTGTATTTGCCAGGTGGAAACGGGCAGTACACATAGAGCTCTGTGTGTCGACTGTGCTCATCTAGGCCCCAAATTGGGCACATGGGAACATGAAGGCACTAATTGAGTACTGTGTACTGTACTTTCCAGCTTTGTTTTAGTTCTTGTTCCTGATCTATCCCATCTTAGATCCAATTCTTTAGCTACGACACGCTGATGAGGGGCAATAACTCCGAAACACGTGTCCGTAGCTGCATAGTTGTTTTTTTTGGAATATGGCACTAAACATTCTTTATAATAATATGTTATATTTAAGATAGACGGCAAGGGTCGTTCTGCGAGTTCAGGTAAACAGTTTTACTCATATGAATGAAAGTAGTATAATATGGTGTATATTTCAATCACTTTTTTACACAGGTCAGTTCAAAATGCAGCATATTGCTTTATATTAAGATAGAGAGAAACATAACATTGTTTAAAGCAGAAGCATGAAAATTGTGCAGCAAAAAATTTGGTCCCCTCTAAAGCAGGTAGAATTTAAAATTGTTTTATTTTCTGACATTAGATAGTTTTTTTATTAAGAACTAGAGAAGAGTTGGTTATATTTCATTTCTACAGAATTTATGACTATAATAACTTAATTTAACGCGTCAAAACGCTACCACTCTAAACAGTTTTGTTCAGATCTCTTATCTTTTTATACTTACTTTCATTAAGTAGCAAGATTCTTACAATGAAATGGCTGATAAATCGATAAATTGTTTTTGTATAGTTTCATTTTTCATGCAAAATAATTTTGGAAGGTTTGTTATCATTTCAGACCTCCATCAATAATATAAGTTTTGTTATGCTAGCCAATTTCACTACGGTAGCGCACACAGGAAATATTTGCGCACCTATGTTTATAGGAAATGTTTTTCGTATTTTTACAAGTAGAATATAGAATATTTTGTATACACTGTACATAAAATATCCAGAAACACGTAATACGTACAATATTGTTACGCCACTGGACTGTGTTGACTGGTTAGATGAGACTAGAATTGTACGAGAACGGCCGGGAATATTCTGGAATGTTCTAGACCGTGTGAATGGGTGTATAAATAAGACGCACGGTGGGTCGAGAGTCAGTCTTAAGTTGAACGTGAACGAGTAAAGAAGAAATAAGAAAGACCTATAAGTGTTCAAGTGTGATTATAGTTAAGACAGTAATTAATCTATTGTTGTTAATTGTTAATTAGTAAATAAAGTAGCGAGTAAGTGTTACCTGGACTTTCAATCAGCGAATCTACGAGTATAGGTGTTTGTGGGGATAGCAAACACGTAATAATATAATAATAAATTATCATCAAAGCTACAAAAGTAATGTAAAAATTTAGACGGTTTAAACTAATAATGATTAGAACAACAATAAGAAAATAAACGAGGTCCTAATATATTCAATTAAATTGAATTTAAAATTAATTAACCCTGAAGTGAAATAAGTTACTCGTTTACCAAAAATTTTTACTTATTTTTTGGAAATTGGGCCTGAAAATTTTCAGCCTGCAATTTACTATAAGATTTGCGGCACAAATTAAGTATAGTCCGGCTGCTGTAAGTTTGCAACTTTCGTCTCAAAGAGTCAAAACCATAAATAGTATTTGTTATTCGTTTCAATTGGTAGCACTTCTCAAACAGTGTAATACAATTTATATTACTGTATGTTTATATGTGTAGTACTCTGTATTTATTTTAAAATCATTTTTTAGTCTTGTGCATTGTTAATTTTAGAAATAATAGAAAACACAAAAAAAATTGTTAAATGAATTTCAAAATAAAAGCACCCAACCCGACTACAATAAATTATACTTATCTGTGATAAGATTTGTAAAAGTTAGTAAATAATAATTAACAAAAAATTTTCAGTTAATATTATTTTTCATTCCACTCTATATTTTAACTTTTATCAAGAAGAGGAACTTAATTTGTTTTTAAATTATTTCATTGACCCCAAGGGGTATTTCCGCTATATGATATCAATTATTCTGTTCTCTGACGCCATTAATGTTTATTACATTAAGGTTTACAAGTTTCCTTACTTTGGATTCTTTAAATGTGCTGGCTACCCTGATGACGCTATGGCAAGCAGAAACACGTGTTGGTAGATATTTTAAAAGTTTTTTAAAGTGAGTGTCAACTGGTGAGTACCTTGTGCTTTATTTATTTTTGGTTTTACTAGACAGAATAGTTGAAATTAAAAATAACATTATTGAGTCAGTAGTACTGAACTTAATGTGCATATTATCTTTTTTGTAATCCAAGTTTCAGCGTTTTGGCAAATAGCCGGGAAAATAATTGTTTAAAAAGATATATGTTATACTTATCTGTGATAAGATTTGTAAAAGTTAGTAAATAACAATTAACAAAAAATTTTCAGTTAATAATATTTTTTCATTCCACTCAATAAATTATTGTTCGTGATTGTCGCTTCATAGCCATTATACTATGTAATGCTTTGTAAGAAGTAATATACACCACGAATTTTCAAAAAATAAGCTGGATGCGCATTTTATGGATTAATAAGAGTAGTTAAGATAACTGCTTGCCGTCACTATGTAATACTGTTATACTAATTTTATGGCATATTAACATGATTTGGAGGGTATTAATCCAATCGTATCGATATTATCGCGCTGGCGGCTTCATAAGGGTTTGCGTCTAATTCTAACTTATTTGAGATATTGCATGGACTACATTACAGTCTCTTTTATATTTACTTAGCACAGTTACATGCAGGTAGCTTTCACCTTGTACAGGGTGGCTCGTTTAACTTGGGCCTATACCTTATATCAGAAATTATAGGTGCTATGAAAAAAATGTTAAAGTAAAAATTGTCCTAAATGAAATGAACTATTATTTTTTAATAACGTCTATTTCTTTTCTTCCTTTTAAACAGGGCTATACGATATAGTTGTATTTTTTTAAATGGAATACCCTGTATATTATTGCAGTTTTAGATTCTACGTAATATTCTCACCATCATCATATAAGGTACCATGTGTCTAAATTGTCTACTGTTTGAGTTATAAGCATTTTGAAAAAAAATTGACACATGAAGGTCAACATTAAAAAATTTATAATTCTGATACCAGATATTATTAAAATTTACAACTTTGCACAGACGATTAGCGCATAACATTTTGTAGAACAATCATAACAAAAATTTAATTTTTTTATACAGGGTGGTTGTAAAGTCGCTGTCAGTTTTCAAATCTTTAAACGTTGATAAGTGAAAAATCTTAAATGGAACACCCTGTATATTATTCCTTAGATCGATGTAGAATTGAATTCCCTTCGAGATGGTATATGGGTTCCCTATACCCAAAGTTGCTCGTTTTCATGATATTTGACATTTACAAGTTTACCATTTATTTCTCATGGTTAGTTAAAACCTCATAATGCACATTATGAAATTTCAGTATTCATAATGAGGTAACAAGGTTGCTGAGAATAATAAGACAAAATTATAAACAGAAAGACGAAAATTTTTTTATTGATATTATAATATATTAAAAAAAATTAAACAGTCATACATTTTCAGTAAACAACTAACAATGTTGCTAATACCTATATCTAAACAAAAAACACTTTTTACTGATATTATGGAATATAAAAAAAAAAACTAAATATTTATAACAAATTTTCTATGTATCCACCGTTTTGAGCAATATAGGTGGTGTATCTTACTTGAAGATTCGCAAATGCATTTGCGATATAGTTTGTCGTATTCAAATAATTTATGGCCTCCCTTATTCTTTCTTGAACCCCGTTAGTTGTGTAAGGCTTATACTTATAGCCGATTTCTTTCAAGGCGCCCCATAAAAGAAATCAAGTGGGGTCAAATCCGGGCTTCGAGCAGGTCATGATATTCTACCATTTTGTCCAATCCATTCACGGTAGTTTTGATTTAAAAATCCCCTCATGTTTACACTTCCATGGTAAGGAGCTCCATCCTGCTGCCAGATTAAGTTGATTCTATCCTGTGCCGGTATTTCATTTTCTATAAGTTGGCTAATTTCATTTTCTAATAAATGTAAATATCTAACTGAATTTAAATTTCCATTATATATAAAAAATAGGTCCCAAAATATGATTTCTCCAAATCCCGCACCACACTTTCACCGAACTCCTACCTTGCTTTTAAACTTTACAAACCATAAGCAATAAATGGTAGGTAAACTTGTAAATATCAAATATCATGAAAACGAGCAACTTTGGGTATAGGGAATCCATATACCATCTCGAAGGGAATTTTATTCTAAATCGATCTAAAGAATATTATACAGGGTGTTTCATTTAAGATTTTTGAGTTATCAATGTTTAATGATTTGAAAACTGACAGCGACTTTACAACCACCCTGTATAAAAAATCTAAATTTTCTTATGACTGTTCTACGCAATGTTTTGCACCAATCATCTGTGCAAAGTTGTAAATTCTAATGATATCTAGTATCAGAATTATAAATTTTTTAATGTTGACCTTCACGTGTAAATTTAAAAAAAGAAATGCTTATAACTCAAACAATAGATATTTTAGGCACATAGTACCTTATATGACGATGATGAAAATTTTACGTAGAATCTAAAACTGCAATAATATACAGGGTGTTCCATTTACAAAAAATACAACCTTATCGTATAGCCCTGTATAAAAAGGAGGAAAGAAAATGGACGTTATTAAAAAATAATAGTTCATTTCATTTAGAACAATTTTTACTTAAACATTTTTTTTCATAGCACCTATAGTTTCTGAGATAAGGTATAGGCCCAAGTTAAACGAGCCACCCTGTAAATACATATATTACTGCATTACGTACTGTAATTAAAATATACGGTGGTTTAAAGGAAGTTTAATTTCTTCCATGATTTAGTCATGTCACAATAAAATTGTTTCATGATGATACCTGTCGACAGGCTATATTCGGTTTTTATTACATAAGGAGATGGAGAAATATACGTAATTGGAAATAAAAACATTTGGTCCATTTGCTTCAATTCTGAGGCATACTGTAATGCACTAACGAAAGGAATGCTCTCGTAGTATACAAATTTGGACAAGTACATATTAGCGACTAAACCTGTAAATAAGTTCATTTTTATTAATAAGTAATTCATTATAATTATGGTTGCAAGAGATATCCTAGAAGAAGTTTGAATAATTAAGTAGGCATATAAATGTTGGATAGCATCTGCTTTATTCCGGTGTCAGAGACTTCTAATGAAATTCTCATATTGTATATAACTTTTGCTATGTTTACCTTTTGCATGTAACTAAGAGTGTTATCCCATTTATTAAATGAAATGTCTACATTACAAACCCAGTTTCACGAATTATTCATGAAACTTCGAATCCTTAATAAATCATTCCATAATAACTTACACAGTGTATCAAATACCAGGAAAGTTTCATTTTTGTTATTGATATTTAATTAACTAAAATATACAGGATGTCTCGAAATTAGTGTGCAATATTTTACCAGCTGCTTCTACGGCCAGAAATAGGAAAAAAAGTTCATATAAATATTGGTCGAAAAATGCTTCCTAAAGGGAGCTACAGGCCCCTAAAGGTGGGCCCCTGAGAAAGGTTTTTCTCAAATATCTCCAAAACCACTCAAAGTCAAATATTGAAAATTTACACAACCGCTACTCTTCTTATGTGTAATAAGATGAAATGAAAATAATTCGAATATTTTATCCAGAGCTGTCCCAAACTGGGGAGTTGTGGGGTTAAAATAACTCCAACTTTTTTGTGTGTAACTTTTTTTCTATTTTTGACGACAGAATATAAAATTTGAGAGTTTTATACGTAAAAAAGGTACTCTTGATGAAAATCGATAAAATGAACCGTTTTTGAATAATATCGACTTAAAAATTTTATAACATGGTAGGTATTAGGAATCTAAACTAATTTTTTATTAATAGTAGGCTATGAATAAAAAAATAATGATTCATGCCACTATGATATAATTTGATGTCAGAGCTGTCAACAAGGTTAATAAATTTGTATAAACAGTTGTATGATATAAAATCCTAAGAACGCGTATCGGAAAAAAAAAACGTTTTGTCCCCTTTTCTATCTGTTATTTCATTTGTGCGCCTTTAATCACGATTTTCATTAAGTCGATTTAAAATGCCAAGATTTACAGACAGGAAAATAACTGATATGCATTTTGTGTACGGTTTTTGCAATGGTAGAGCATTAGCCGCAGTAAGGGAATACCGACGAAGATTTCCCAATCGTAACTCTACGACGCCCAGGTACTCACCTGGGCGTCGAATATTTGCAGTTCTTCACCGGAATTTGGCAGACCATGGGGATTTTAAAAGGTCTCGAACCGCAGGAAGGCCACAAGGAAATCATCGTGTGGATATAGTTTTGATTCATTTAGAAAATGATCCACAAATAAGCTTTTGAAGTGTTTCAGAAATTGTCAACATACCTCGCTCAATAGTTAATAAAAAATGTAAGTACCTAAATAATTATTTATCTTAATTAATAATTTCAGATAGGAAGAATGACGGTAATGCAAGGAATACACCCATACCATTTTAGACGCTGCAACATTTAACGGAGGCAGATTTTTTACCACGACTTCAGATTTGTCAATGGATATTAGCGAACAGAAATATTCTTCCTAGCATATTATGGACTGATGAGGCAATGTTCACTAGGAACGAAGCTTTTAATATGCACAATATGCATCATTGGTCGGATGAAAATTCACACGTTGTTCGGCGCACAAGTTTCCAACATAGATGTTCGGTGAATTTATGGGCAGGAACCATTGGGGATCAAGTAATTGGCCCAATAGAATTCCCTAATCGTCTTAATGCAGAAGAGTATTTAAACTTCCTCCAAAACGACCTTATCGATTTATTATCGTTGAATATTCGACATGAGGTTCGACAAAATATGCATTTTCAACGTGACGGCGCGCCTGCCCATTTCGGGCGCAATGTTCGAACTTGGTTACATCAAAATTTTCCAGGCAGGTGGGTAGTTCGAGGTGGTCCTATAGCCTGGCCACCTCGTTCACCGGATCTAAACCCATTAGATTTTTACTTTTGGGGTTATATGAAGGGTTTGGTTTACGCCACTGAAGTAAATACACGAGGAGAACTACTTCAAAGAATGAATCAGGCCGGAAATGAATTAAGAAGAAATACATTCAAGACTTTACGGGCTTCTCAGACTTTAGAACAGTGAGTGAGACTGTGTATCCAAG
Source organism: Rhamnusium bicolor (assembly GCA_029963845.1). NCBI lineage: Eukaryota > Metazoa > Arthropoda > Insecta > Coleoptera > Cerambycidae > Rhamnusium > Rhamnusium bicolor. The sequence continues at coordinate 411,339 of JANEYF010001222.1, read as the reverse complement.
AAAATGGAAATTTGTTGGAACACCTGTTACAATAAAATGTAAAATTCAAATTTAATTTTGTTGATATAAAAAAAATTACTGGATGATTTTTGTTCATATTGAGTATGATAGTTTCGCTAGAGTTATTCATAAAAAAAATATTTTTCAGCTATTTTCCAAGCAACAAATTAAAAACATTAGTATGTACTTTATATGGACATGAAATAATAGACAAAACTCATCTGGTACAATGTATTTTGCTCTATATGTTATAAAATTTAAAAAACAAATAAAATTAGTTAAATTTTAAAATTTTCAAGTCGAAATTATTCAAAAATGGTGCATTTTATCGATGTTTATCAAGAGTACCTTTTTACGTATAAAACTCTAGTATTTCATATTCTACCGTCAAAAATAGAAAAAAGTTACATGCAAAAAAGTTGGGGTTATTTTAACCCCACAACCCCCCAGTTTAGGACAGCCCTGGATAAAATTTCCTAATTATTTCCATTTCATCTTATTACACATAAGAAGTGTAGCGGTTGTGTAAATTTTCAATATTTAACTTTGAGATATTCGATAAAAACCTTTCTCAGAGGCCCACCTTTAGAGGCCTGTAGCTCCCTTAGGAAGCATTTATATGAACTTTTTTCCCTATTTCTGGCTGTAGAAGCAGCTGGTAAAATATTGCACTCTAATTTCGGGACACCCTGTATACAAGTTGATATTAATTATAATTAGTTGTAGAATGTTTTCTGTCTTTGAAAACCTATTTATTACAGTTAAGTGACTTTTGTTTTTTAGTTGTCTGACTATAAGTACTTTAATTTGCAACAAAATGAGGTCGACAAATTTCATATAAATGTCGTGCAATACATTATGGATTTCTTGTTAATTTTTTAAGTATAAGTTTTTTTTACACGGCACGTAAATATTTTTGAATTGCTTGTTTAACAGTATTTGACAAAAGCCATAGGTTGCTGTGCTTTTACGAATAAACATAAATAGATGTACATATGTTATAGAACATTTATATTTTTAATTATTCTACCTAAAAAAAATTAAAAAAAATTAGAAAGGAGGGTTAGCAAAACCCTAACCTTTAAATGAGTGAAAAAAAAGATTCTTGAAGAGAACGGCCTACCAAACGCATTGTCGCGGCACCATGGGTCACAAACAACATTTGACTTGTTGACAGGTCAAATTTTTCTAACGTCTCCAGCATCACCCGTGTAATTGTTTTGCCAGTATCACTCAGTTAGTCTCTTGCTAGCTAGTAACAGTGGAAATGTCGGTTTAAGAGGGTCCAGTACACGTACTACAACATTTATAAGATTTACAATAGATTATTTTTACAATCTGTCGTCTTGTCAACACATAACCACAGCCATGTATTTTTTAATGCACATTCTCGAGGCTCGCTTCGGTATTTGGTATTTGTTCGACAGTCGTTGCCCCTAAACACCTGATGTCACACCATTGAACCGCCGCACGACTTGCCAGCTTATAATATTGACAGTTTATTGAGCATATAAGAAATCGTCGCATAAGAAATATATATGGCTCGAAGTAACAATTTACTGTTTTTACAGGAAAACAAACCCAATGTTATGGTCTCCAGAAAAGTCACTTTGGTTTCATTTTTATATGTGGAACGAATAGAACGAATGGAACGAAGTAATCTCATATTTGTTTGACATGGTACATGTAGAATGGTTTAAATTTATCCAAAATTGTAGGAATTACAGGAAAATTAACTAACATCTGCATTTGTGCATTATATGGCTCTGTGGTCTAGAGGTAACGTACTTGCCTCGAAACATCGGGGTCCTGGGTTCGATTCCCGGTCGAGGAACTCGGTTTTTTTAGGAAAGAGAAATTAATCACAGTATACTCGGATATTGGATGTGTGTCCGTTGTCTCTTAATGTGTAAGCCTCTCCCGCATAAAGTCAATCCAGACCTTCAGGGATAAAGGGGGTTGTAATTACATGTGGTGTTTATTATGACCTAGTTCAGCTACAATTTAATACTGAGGTAAACCGTTTAAAATTGTTGTCATTTAATTCTTGATAATATTATTCTGGTAAGGATTGGGTTTACGTATGTAATCTGAATATTCTGTGGCTTATTAACTTATATACACTAGCAAGTTCAAACAACTTTCGAACAAGACGTGGGGCCATATAAGCACGTTACAGAACTGTGTTCCATCGTTCGAAGCACACGTTTCCTATTTAAAATAGATCCAGTTTCTGAAAACTTTTCAGCCTGTTGCCATATGCAATATATTTTTCAGGCTAACATTCCGTTTGCTGTCACATTGTACAGTCAATTATAGAAGTTCTTCTGGTTTAAAACTGTTTTGAAATAAATTTAAAATTGTCAAGAGAAAAATATCACAGAGATAATATAGTTACACTAATTCAGAATTTTTTCTTTATTTTTGTTGTAATGTAGAGCTACAACTGAACAATTTAAGTGACGACAAATTTCAATTCAAGCCACAGCAAAAATTGCATTTTTAAAATTCTGGGAAATAAACAAATCAGGAACTTAATTAACAACACACAGTTACTTATTATTATAGAATTACACAAGGATTGTGCTTACAAGTAATCTATTACATAAAAATTATTACATACTGTTAAATATTGAAAAAACATCAATCTAGTAACAATGGGCCAGTGTTTATCTTGTTAGATGTAATCCGCATCGTGTACCAGATCTTTTTTTTTTCAGGATACAATAAAATGGTTTTACACATATTTCTAAACAAATAATATACAGTTTTTAGAAAATTTTAAATTTAAAAAATTTGCCAGTGTTTCAACAAACAACAAGAAATTTTGAACAAGAGAATGAGCAACGAGCATTATTTTATTTAGTGAACAAATGAGTAAAACTTACCATCATCCTCGATTTGGAAACGCCCTGTACATTTAGAGGAAAAATGCTAGGTATACTTTTTTTCTAGCTTTATACATTACAAACTACTTTACAAGTTAAATAAAAATATTAATACGAATCACCATTTTTTCAGTATGGCAGCAGAAATCATAATTAACTAGATGGGAACATTTAGTAGGTTATCTGTTGCTAAAGAAATAACCTCAACCGAGATTTGTTTACATGAATTAGGTCCATGATTTTTTCTAATTGTCTTATTGATGTTTATTATGCTTATGTACTGATGTTTCATAATCACGAGGCTTTCAAAAATTGTCATTTGCAAAAGACCACTAAAGTTAAAAACCGATTTAAGAGACAAATGTCAATTCGTGATATATTTTTCAGAAAACGTTTTGTATAACAATTTTTTTTTTTATAATTTGCAAATGTTATATAGAGTGTTCGTTTTCAACCTACCCCCTAGATGTATCTTCCGGATTAAACTGGAATGTCGTTTTGAAATTTTGGTCGAATGGGTTCTCGGAAAATACCTACCATTCTCAAATATTTTCGAACTTTTATCACTTCCGACTATACGGGAAGTTCACATCAACTTTGTTATTTTAAATAGAACACCCCATTTCTCTTACATTTTTGGATTCTTCGTCAAAATTAAGGGTAAGTTTGATGTTACAAACCTGCCTTGCCTCTCAACTATTTTTGAGTTATTACATTTTTTTTAAATTTGTTGCGTTTGCAGTGTGTCCTTTTATTACGGTTATCTTCAAAACGAATTGATAGTAATTAATGATTTTTTTTTCAACTTCTTAATGTTTTAAAAGTTATCAAACCGCCAAAAAAATGTTTGAAACAAAATAAACATAGAGTTAAAAACATGTCTGGAATATCATAAATTTAAAATCTCAAAAACCTCATTTTTTTAAATATACGCTATATACAAAAATAGTCGAATTACCCAAACAACACAGGACGTCTTAAAAAACTCCTTCATTAGGTCCAAATTTTGTTGCCCGCCTAAAGACCTAAAAAAACTCATTTTATGAATGAATTCTTAAAGATGCTTCATTACAACATTTTAAAATGTCTTTTAAACCCCTCCAAGACATTTTTAGTAATGCATTCATCAAACTGACATCCAGTAGTGGTGAGAGGTATGTGAAACTTCTCATATGGTCCAAATGCTACTATCCGACCGACATCATAGATGTCTCTGTGGCGGATAGCGACTTGCGAAGCAAGTACCGAGAGCAGCGACCTCTAGCCCAGGTAGACTAAACTACTGTTATTAAATATGATTTGAACGAAACAACTACTCAGTGGGCAAATACCCCGACCTGCATTAGATTATACCTTCAAATCATGATAGGTCGGTAGCCAATATCATTTGTCAATTCCTAACCAGACATAGACTGGTTTAGAACTTATTAGTTCTCCTCAGTATGCCATTGTCTTGATCTATCATGATTTGAAGGTGTAATCCAATGCAGGTCGGGGTATTTGCCCGCTGAGTAGTTGTTTCAATCAAATCATATTTAATAACAGTAGTTTAGTCCACCTGGGCTAGAGGTCGCCGCTCTCGGTCCTTGCTTCGCAGGTCGCTATCCGCCACAGAGACATCTATGATGTCGGTCGGATAGTAGCATTTGGACCATATGAGAAGTTTCACATACCTCTCACCACTACTTAATTTACTTTAATCAGTATATGACTAGCAGGTTGGCCACTATCATTTGTCTGTTCCATAACCTATGGCATACTGAGGAGAACTAATAAGTTCGAAACCGGTCTATGTCTGCTTAGGAATTGACAAATGATATTGGCTACCGATCTATCATGATTTGAAGGTATAATCCAATGCAGGTCGGGGTATTTGCCCGCTGAGTAGTTGTTTCGTTCAAATCATATTTAAAAACTGACATCCCTCATTTATCCTAATGTAACTAAAAAAGAGCTTTATACATATTTCTAGCTAATACATTTTAATAATTTCCAAACATTTGAAATTTGTTATTACGACAAATGTTAATTATGATTTTTCATGACTCATCATCACAGAACAGATAAATAATAGGGGTTTGTGGATAAAATTCATTCCGAGTGCTTAGATTCCATCTCTGTCCCTGTTAATCTTATAGTTTGTTTAATTTAGTTTAGTAATGGCTACAGTATTGTTTAGAATTATGTGGTAATGACTGGCCAGCTGAAATGTTGTAAAACGAGCGCCAATTAATTACTCACACTGTACCTCCGGACGTGTTTTTGCAGATTTTCTTTACTTCTGATGAAGCCAACTGCAATATTGTGCGAAAAGTTATACAGTAATCATGTTATGGTTCTGCGAGGAGCGCGCAGTGGTGGGCGACTGCTCAGACATAATATACTCCAGGGAAATAAGGTAAAAAAAGGCCAACTGCGGAATGAGGCCTAACAAGCTGAATTTTTTCAGATACCTTCGTTTTGATGTTCCAATGAAGCACAAAAAAATCTCATATGCCTACCCTTGTGCGTCTTGAGATATCGAAGGTCAAAGGTCATGAGAATCGGTTTTTAGCGAAAATCTCGCTTCCAGTGCATCTAACGTCGTAAGAACCCATAAACTTACGTAAAATAGTATTCTCTACAAAATTGTTCATATACATTTTTTTCGTACGACCAACCGTTTTCGAGATATAGCATGATAAAGCGGGAGCGCGCATTCGTAATAGGTAATACTGTATTATACTGCAGAGCTATAAATATAAAAGCACTTTTCTTAATCTGTTAGACTGGAAAATTAAATTCCCATTATTAAAACCGTTAAAAATTTGTTTATTTATAAAAAAATATATAATAAATAATTAATAACAAAACAATGTATTATTTTCAATCACTTTTGTAATGAAATGCAAAGCTTCTATATATTATAATGCAAATAAAAAACATTTCTTTATTCTAGACAAGCATATTTATCGGGTCTACTACCAAGTACAGATTTGGCTAGGAAAAAATCTACAACCCGAAGAATGGGGTTGGGATTTAAAAAACGACATATTACAGCCGAAAACAACACTACTGCCACCTGCTCCAAACGAACTATTAAATACAATATTCTGTAATTGTAAAAAGGGGTGTGGTGCGCAGTGCGGGTGTAGAAAAGTCGGGCTGCCATGGTCCAAAGTTTGTGGTCAATGTCACGGACAGGCATGCCTGAACCCGTCAACAGAGTTGCAAAACATCGAAGACTTCAGTGACCTTGAGCCTGAAGAGGTTTTGCCAACAGATATAGAGGAAGCGTCTGACGAAGATAATGTGTTGATCCAGGTGCTAGTGGAATCCGACGAAGACAGGAGGAAGGCAAGGAAACATAAGGCGTGGTGTGGAAAATAATGTATTTTTTGTTATTAATTATTTATTATATATTTTTTTACAAACAAACAAATTTTTAACGGCTTTAATAATGGGAATTTAATTTTCCAGTCTAACAGATTAAGAAAAGTGCTTTTATATTTATAGCCTGCAGATAATACAGTATTACCTATTACAATGCCTTTATGCTATATCTCGAAAACGGTTGGTCGTACGAAAAAAAGATGGAACAATTTTGTAGAGAATACTATTTTACGTAAGTTTGTATGGTTCTTATGACGTCAGATGCACGAGCGAGATTTTCGCGAAAAACCGATTTTCATACTTTTGACCTTCGATATCTAAGACACAAGGGTAGGAATATGAGATTTTTGTGCTTCATTAGAACATCAAAACGAAGGTCTCGCAAAAATTAGCTGTTCAGCCTCTTCAAGGAAGTTTATTTCTCTGGAGTAATATACTGTTTAAAAAGCATTGTAAGGGAAGGGGATGTCTTTAAAATGCATAAGATAGACATCAATAAGATGTTGTAGAAAGACGTCGTAAAGACGTTACCGTTTTTTAATATCAGGGTTCCATAAGACGTCTTATGGATGTTTTTTAGGCGTAAAAGGGCGTCTATAAGTCGTTTCGAATGTCGAAATTAGATGTCTTTTGGACGCTTCCGCCATTACATCATCGACCATCATACGTCAAAAATGTAGACTTAGATGTGGTTTTGGATAAGTTTACATAAAAACAAGAAGAATATTACTATGATTCTGCTCTAAGTAAGTTTTGATGAGTTTCAGCCTATTTCATACTGAGTTGTGTTCATTATTTTGTTCAATCATTCATTACTATTTGCGCCCCCAAGAATAATGTGCTTCCTCCGCCCCGAAAGGCTCAGCACGCCACTGATCGTTTTAAGTTTCGTTCTCTTGTAAGCTCCAATGCGTAATACAATATTTGAGAACTATAAAAGAAACCGTTAGCTCTATAAAACTTCTTCTGAAAAATATAAATAAATTGCATCGCAAATTTTTGACGCTATATGCTTAGCTCGTTTTTACTTTCTTGTACTCTAATATGAGGAAGTATAGTAATCGTGATTTTTTTGGACTTTGAGATTTTGATTAATGTATACGTTTTGAACCTTCCTGAATCCATTCTGGTTATTTTCCGAATGATGTCTGTCGGTGCGTGCGTGTGGATGTGTGTGTATGTGTGTATCCTCGATAACTCAAAAGAAACTAATGGGAGACTTCCCAAATTTGGCAGTTAAGATTGTCAACAACATTTTAGGTGACATTAAATTTGGTGAATGTGGTACCACCAGACGATACATAATGAATGAAAGAAGAAAAAAGATACAATTTCAGGAAAAAAATAAAAAAATTGTATTGCATTTCTGAACGAATCTCGACGAATTATTATGAAAAAAACATAACTTTATGGAAAAAATCTGTCCGCATGTCTATATAATTACGATAGTAACCACAGTTTTTGAGATAAAGCTTTCAAATTTGATACACTTATTCTAAAGGCGAAAGACAATGAAAAATTCGGTGATGAGCGAAATTCGCCTGCTGAAAGGGGATTCACGGGACCCAAACTTTTTGTATTTGTCTTTACAAAAAAACATATGCTACTATATCAAGCCAATAAAATATATTTTCCAAGTACTTAAATAAAGCTGATGTAAACTGAAATTTTTTACACATTTGACCTCATAAAATGGGGTTAGGAAAAATTTGGCAGCTTGACATTTGAAATGTCTAATTTAGTTACAAAAATGTCAATGTCAATAAGAAGAAATTATTAAAATATATGACATGCATTTTTATTGAGTGTAAACGACGCTGATAACAATTAGTTATTTAAAAATATTTATGAAACATTTCACTATTAAAATTTATTTGAGGTACGTAAAGAATTAAATAAAATGATTTTTTTAGGTCAGGATGATATATACTGGTATAAGAAAGTTATGTGCTGGTCACGTCAGATATTTTAATTTTTGACAGCCTGGGGATTTTGAAACGTCAGTACATAAACATTGATTTTATACAAAATTCATCTAGTAACAACGAAACCACTACAGAAGTCACAACAAGCATATCGATGACTCTAATATCGCTACAAAGGAAAACATTGCACTAGATTCTATATCACACCTGATGCCGCTAAAATAACTATAATAAAAAACAGTATCATTAATCACTTTAATATGTTAGTATATTAATTCATGTATTTTTCACAGGATAATACAATACAGTAACGTGCTTTGAAGGTAATCGTGAAGTAATAAATCAAGAAGTTATCAGAAAAGTTGCACTCATCACTAAAAATAAATTTTTAAATGAAATGATTTCAGACCAAATGGTTTGCCTTATAAAGGATGCGGCACTGAATAAAAGAATTGGGTTAATTTATTTCTTTTAGGGGTTATAGCGTGATTCTAGTTGTTTTAGGTTTACGACTGTGTTTCTCATGTATAAAATATGGGAGAACTCCATATCGGTTCCCATTGAGACTTGATATATGATTGATTTTCTTGCCAGTAGTGATTGTGCATTTATTTTGAAGGAAAAACGGCTAAAACCGAAAAACTGTGAAGTTATGAAACTTTGTAAAGTATAAATTTACAAACATTTTCAAAGGGTTGTTTCAAATTAAAAAATATTTAATATACGATATTTAAAAAGAACTCCAATTAATTTCGATTCCATCCTGGAGCAAGTTGGAAATTTAATTTGTAAAATATTTCGGACTAAGATGTAGGAGGGAATTGTCGATGCCCCAAATGTGGTTCGGACTCCACAATAAACTGTATGGCCTCGTCCCTCTTTATTTAACACACAATCCTAGGATATTTCAGGGGGTTACTTTAGTGACTTGAAAGGTGATTAAGAAAACCTCTTTTTCTCATTTTAAGTACGATACCCCGTAGTAAGAAAGAAAAAGACTATCGTACTAGAAAAATATACGTTATTTATTGTTAAGTATTGTTACTTTTATGAAAAAAAAACTCCTACCCCTCCTAAACTATTCCTTCAAATTGAAACATGTAATATAATACTACAACACCTAAATCCAATTCTATCAGACTAATAAATTTCCCGAATTAACTGCAATCAACTCCATACTCCACATATCGTTTTTACTAGCAAATAACCACGTTTTAGTTGCTTCCTTTGTTCTTGTTCCAGTTCCTTCTTTATAGTTTGGTCGGAAGATGTCTAAAAATAAGCCCTGGGTCAAATTACTTGTTAAAAGTTCGAAAACCATTGGCATTGATAAATATTGAACTAATAATGATGTTTTGACTTGTTACCACTGCCGTAGTTTTCCACGAAACCCCAATACATTATATATTGCAGTCAAGGCGCGTTTCGCCAACCAAGTTGGCATCATTTGGAGGTGATTATAACAATTCAATTCAATTCAAACAATTTATTAACATTAAAATTACAACAGTGTAAAAAAAACTGTCCGCTTAATTTCTACCTCAAAAAAAAAAAATGATTATTAAGTTGTTATGATTTTCAAAATATAATGATTATTATTAACTATACCAGAAACGAAGAAAGAGAAAAATTAATTTAGAGTAATTTTGAATTTTGATAGCCGGGTCTAATGGGCTGGATCTAAATTGGTTGTGTAAAAATGGGTAATGCCTGATATGATAATTTATGTTTAATGCGAAAAGGCGCGTTATACCCTATAATTTGTGTAATATTGGTTGTTAGAAGACTATCACCCAGTCTGAATTGACAGAAATTTTGACAAATTACTTTGATCTAGTCCGCCAGTGGGGTTATGTCGTTAAGACGTTCGTATAAGTCTCTTAAGGAGGTGTACCTATCTGAATTTGAGATGAAGCGTACTTATTTTCCAAAACGGAAAGTTTCTTTAAAGTCGTCGCCGACGCCGCGTATGTTAGGATCGGCCTCAATATACACGTGTATATTAATTTCTTTTGTTCCTTGCAAATAGTGGGTAAACGTCCCTTGACAAGGCATAGACCTTTCGTACCGACTGATTTATGTATGTCGAAAAGATCAATCGTTTATCTAAATGAACCCTTAAATCCTTAATGCTCTCTTTTGTAGGAATTTGGACTCCCCTGATCGAATTCGGCATCAATATTTTGTTATTTGTAAAATTTTGGCTGAATACCATCGCTTCCGACTGGTCCTCGTTGACCCTGATCTTCCACCGATCGTAATACGCCATGACACGGGCCATTTGTGGCTCTAACAGCTGAGCACTCCAGCTGTGGCTGTATATGGCCGTATCATCGGCATACATGGTCAGTTTCGTATTAGGGAAAGTAAGAAAGTCGGAGACATATAAGTTAAATAATTTTGGTGCGAGCATCGACCCCTGCAGGACACCCGCAAGGGTTTCCCGCGATGTTGACAGTGTGTTGTTCACTCTAACCTGAAGCGTCCTGTCGCTCAGGTAGGAGTGAGCGAATTTGTATGTATTCAGGAAAGTGGTAGTCGTGCATTTTATAAATAAGGCCAGAGATCCAGACCGTATGGAACGCTTTCTATATATCCAAAAGCACCACCACTGTGCTTTTCCTGGGATTATATTGCACCTTAATATCATTTACTATCCTGACAACCTGCAGCGTGGTATTTCTTCCTTTCTTGAATCCGAACTGATGTTTGTCGTGGATCAAGAGGTCATCCTGACAAGCATTTATTCTAAACAGAGCGACTTTTTCCACCAGCTTTGATAACGCAGACAGCAACGAGATTGGTCGATAACTGCCGGCGTTTTTCGCGTTTTTATTAGGTTTCAAGATTGGAACCACCACTGCAGTTTTCCACTGAAGACGCAGAACAGCATTGATGATATACATGATCTGTAATACAGCATTCTTAGGCAGATTTTTGAGTATATTATATTCGACACCAGGAGATGATTATAACAATGTACCCTATTTATATCTAAACTATTGTCACAGTTCGGTGAAACGGTGAAACAAATTAGTTGTAAGGACTGTAATTAAAAGTATGTTGGACAAACTAGACGATCAATACAAATTAGATTCAAAGAGTCTATGGCTCATTTCAAATATGGTAGAACAGATAAGTCTAGTGTAGCCCAACATGCGTTTGAGAACAACCATAATATTAGATATTAACAATTTCAGATTAATTAGGAATGTAACAAATACTAGACAGCTGAATGCATTTGAAAGCTTGGAAATCACTACGTGTAAAAATAGTATGAATTGTGACAGAGGGTCAATCCCAAATAGCCCGTTTTATTGGTTAGTGGGTTACGGTACATCGGACCGTGACAATAGTTTGCTTCACATGTTAAAAAAATTGCCACAGAAAACTTCTGAAGACGAGACACCATTGCATTAACAATGCCAGTTTTTTTGCAAATAAAGTTTTAGTTATTGATGACATGGCACTTGTCCAACCTTTGACAAAACCGGCATCTGTGAAGATATGCCAAGATTTTGTGAATCTTTTTGTGAAGTATTTGGTTGCAGGTTATTCCAACTTATAATAAGATTCACTTGGTAGATATTTAGATCTCTCAATAAAACAAATGCGTGAAAATCGAAATCCAAATGACTGTACCGGCACCACCATGTTTCAGCACATAATGTTAAGAGAAATTATTGCGAATTCTAAAACGAAGCAAGAATTAACAATATATTTAAGCCATCCGACCCTCGATTATTTTGGTAATTTAGGAGATGTTCACTTTTTAGTAATATGTGATACACGCACTCAAGGAAATATTCCGGTACCTCTGTAACAGTCCATTTTTAGATATAATTAACTTTCGTTTTATTTAATGCTAATTGCATAATTTGGTTTGATGTCAACCTTAAAAATTCTAGAACCGACAACTAAATTGTAAATCTTTGATATTCTAAGCGACCAGTGACCACTGGACCTTTAGTACACCAGCGCGAACACTGCGGTGTGTGGGGACAAAGGGGGGACGCTTTTACTAAGACGGTTAGGTTTCGGGACTCTCTGCCGAGCCACGGCCGAGAGAGGATGTGTGTTCGTTTTTGGTATGTTACGTTGTGAGTACGTTATCTTATTTTTTTATATGGAGACAAGACCGGTGCATCGAGACAGTTAGGTGTGTGTTTTTGTACGGTGCTTTTATGGGCACTACATTATAGATTGTGTCTGGTTGAGATGTTATGGTTAAGAAGTTACGAGGCATGTAACCTAAGAAAGCTATGTGAGATGGTAAGGTGATTTTCCTTCCAATTATTATTAAAATAGGTACCTATTAAGTATTAACCAGCCGGCTTCGTTTTGAGTGCGAGCTGAAAATTTGAAAACTAAAATTTGCATCAACAGGTTGATTTGCCGATCTATCTAGAGGTGGAGAAAGCCCCCTAGAGTTTTAATTTTGCTCCTGAACTTTGTGAGACAATGTTATGAAAAGTAACCGTTCTTTCCCCCTTTCAACGGCACTAGTGCGTGTAGTTTTTTAGATGTTTAAAAATAAGTAATTCTTTTACACTTGTATAATTACAAAAAAGAAAAAAAGAAAGGTGGGTGGCGCCCTACACAAACTCCTAGAGTGGATTTAAAATGGGATTTCTGTGGTTGTAGTTTTAAGTTTTTTTGAAGGGTTTATTACTTGTTCCCACGCCCTGAATGAGCCTTTTTTGTAAAATAAATTACGAATATATGTATTTTTTTTATCTTGTTGTTTCATTTGAGAACTACAGTAAAGGTAATAAAAATAGCGAGGGCAAAACATCTCGTTATAACTCATTGGTCCAGTACAAGCTGAAGAAGCTGAGACACTCAGTCATAATATTTCATGCGAGCGAGATTGCAAAAAATGGTGGAAAATATGATACGAACATTGTAGTAAACACACCCGATACGGATGTCGTTGAATTATTAACCTCTTCGTACCCTTACGTCCCTGTAACTATCTATTATTCTGAATTACGATGCAATTATATATTTGTCCAGTTTTTGTACAAATTAACTAATAATAAATGTTTGTATGCTATTATTAACAAAGTGGCCCCAAATATGTGTAAAGAACGCAAAACCTAAACATTATTAACAGGATGACAACAAGCCAAAATCGATTCTTTGAACACTTCTTGAAAGTTCTGACCCTTTTTCGCACTTTTAACAATTCATTTGACATGGAATGCAACACCGACCGGACTATTATGAACTAACTACGTTACGGAAAATGTTCATATATAATCTTTATTCTTTACGCGTCAGCACTATCTGGCACCTATTTATGGAACACCCTGTATATACCTTACTCAAACTTTGGATCAAGACTGTCATCATTTGTATTTGCGTTTAGGGCCTACAGGGCATGCCAACTAGTTAGAAGACTGTAGTGACTTAGATCACGCACGTGGAATCTAAGGTGGGGTCATATCGGTGATAAAGTTATTTTATGGCCTATTGTCTAGTTGGGGATTTATCGTACCTGAGTTTATATCCTATTTAGAAAAATACATTCGTTATAGATATAAAAATATCACATTTGGAGAGATATTGTTGTAAATGGAAAATATATACATCTATGAATACTACATCTAAATCCAATACTGAACCCATACAAAATACGTGCAAGGCAAGGTTATACAGTGTGGAAATTAAGTAACGCATAATTTCAGTAATTCCGTTGATATTAATTTTTTTGGAAAAAAATCTCGAAGGGGTATAGCGATTTTAACTTCGGCAAATATTTTCAGTCTAATTTCAGTTTCTTATGTCATTTATTGGTAGTAGATTTTATTCCGGTTCCGACCGTATAAAATTTTTAATATATATGTTATTATTTGAAAAAATCGAGAAAAACAGTTTTAAAGTTCAAATAATAAAAATTCATTAAATTGGGTAAATTTATCTAGTTGCCGGTGTATCACATTAGTTAGGGCTGTCAGATTTAAATAATTTGTAAATGTCACAATAGAATAAGTGTTATTATTTTGCTTTTTCTAAATTAGAAAAACTATTTTATTAATAAGAATGGTACAGTTGAGCGACAAACAGAGAATTGAAGTGTTAATAATGATTGGTTATGGCGACAGAGCTAGAACACATCAAGAAGTGTGTCATCTTTTTAGAGAAAAATACCCGGATCAGCCCATAAATCAATCAACAATTAGTAGGATTGAAAGAAAATTTCGGGAACATGGCGTTGTAAAGAATATTCCAAAAACTGGACGTCCGGCGACATTAAATGAAGATGCACAACTTGATGTGCTACTAGAAATTGAAAACAATCCACATTCAACTAGTAGAAGCATAGCTTTGAACCACAATATAAGCCACACTACAGTTCTAAAACTTTTGAAAGTTCAAAAAACTCCACCCATATAAGGTGCACTTGGTTCATGAGTTGACAGAAGATGACTTTGATCGTAGGCAAGAGTTTTGCGAACAAATGATGGAAATTTGCAACCGCGATCCAATGTTTTTCCAGTGTGTTTTATTTTCGGATGAAGCAACATTTTGTTTAAATGGCCATGTCAATAGACAGAATTGTAGATATTGGGCTAGGGATAAACCCCATTGGATGCAGGAAAGTCATACCAAATATCCTCAGAAAGTTAATGTTTGGGCAGGAATTATTGGTGACAGAATTATAGGTCCATTCTTTTTTTGAAAACAATTTGACTAGAGATAGATACCTGCAATTTTTACAGTTGGAATTGATGCCTGCATTAGCTGCATTATTCCGCAATGCAAATAACCCTGACCTACCAAATAATACCATTTGGTTACAACAAGATGGCGCTCCGCCTTATTACGAAATTATTGTGCGACACTACTTGGACCAAGTTCTCCCAGCAAGATGGATAGGGAGAAGAGGTCAGATAGAATGGCCGCCTAGGTCTCATGATCTAACGCTATTAGACTTCTTTTTATGGGGGTACTTATAAAGTAAAGTGTACAACAATCGACCCAATAATTTAGACGATCTCATGCAAAGAATTCAACATGAGATTAGGTTAATATCGCCTCAAACTATTCAGAATATGAGAAATGAATTTTATAATCGTCTTGGGTATTGTCAAATGGTACAGGGTCGTCAATTGAACATTTAGTGTAAATGTAATTTAACAACTGTTATTTCTTTGCTTATTTTTGTGTTTGATGATATTGTTAGATTTTTTTTTGGTTAAGCAATTTAGTTTCTTTTTTATACTAATGTTTAACTCACGAAGTTATCGTTATTACTAACTTTGAATTGAGCAGATAATAAATTTCTAGTTCGATTTTTCAACTATTTGTATAATTTCAAAATAAAAACGAATGTGCCGTCGATAACTTTCCGTCAAACTTAGGCAACTAGATAAATTTACCCAATTTAATGAATTTTTATTATTTGAACTTTAAGACTGTTTTTCTCGATTTTTTCAAATAATAACATATTGAAAATTTTATACGTTCGGGGCCAGAATAAAATCTACTACCAAAATCAATAATAAAAAATATAGGTTGTCATTAAAAAAAAAGTCGATGACGTCATAATTTAAAAAATAAATGACAAGAAACTGAAATTAGACTGAAAATATTTGCCGAAGTTAAAATCGGTATACCCCTTCGAGATTTTTTCCAGAAAATTAATGTCAACGGAATTACTGAATTTATGCGTTACTTAATTTCCACACTGTATAAAAATTGCATACATTACAATTACAATTACAATTTGTAAATTACCAACGTACGAAATTTTAAGTCTTTTAGCAAAGCTATTTTTAATTCTACTTTACATTGCTTTTTAATAACGCAATATGTAGCAGTCTCGCAAAATCCACATACAAACATCAATTCTTGTAATTTTATTACATAGTCTTTTTTTTTACTAGAACTTAAAATAGAAATTGAAAAATTGTGAATGAATTTTGATGTTACCAGGATCTAAAATATAGTTGGGCAAGCTTTGGGTCAACTATAAATAGGTTTGGACTATAAAATCCATCTAATAATTTGTCATTTGTATAAAATAGCAAATAAAATTACTCTTAACTTACAATACCCCCTGTGTTTGTGTCAATATTTAGAGTTTTACTTTTGTTTAAGAGATAACTAAACACGAAAAATTAATTATTTGATAATATTAAAAAAGTTTAGAATAAACGAGATGGGTACAAGAATTTATGTGCCCCTGGGCGACTGAGTTGTGTGAAAGTAATTCAATGTGAATTATAAATACTTGGCCCAATTATTTTTTAACAAGACTGATTCAATGTTTGTTCCGTGAAATATAATTGATTTATTAAACATATAGTTGAATTAAAAACAAAGATATATGCTAACATACGTATTGGGGATTTGCAAGTATTTTTATACTGAAAAATCCTGTTTTGTATTTTCAGTATTTCCTGTACCGTCCCAAGTTAAATGATTAAAACTAAAGATTCTAATTCTCAAATCAACCTGGTCATATATCTTGACAATTACATTGCTAGCGGAATTTATATAACCATAATCGTTTTAATTATTATTTCCAAGACCGATTTCACGTGTAGTATCACCCTTCTCGTTTTCTGTACGGGATGTTTAAAGAAATACAGTGTCAAACTGATATGGTGGATTTTTTTATGACGAATCATTTTATTATGTATACAGGGTGGGGCAATAGTGCGTCCGACTTCGATATCTCGAGTTCTATGACAGCTAGAAACTTGATTTATAAACATAAGTAAACTAGATAAAAAACTCTATAACCGGAAATTATTTTAGAATATACAGAGTGAGCCAAGACGATTCTACAGGGTCAAGTAAATTTTTTTTAAATGAAATGTATATCAGAATATTTTTTGAAATACCTCTTTGTGGTCTCCTTTCACTCCTGTATTATTATTGACTTTCTTCCAACTGCTTGGATGTAATGATTTTTTTTTGCTGAAATTATACCATTTACACATGTATTTTAAAAATATCACTACAATCACAACTATCGATTTTAAGAAAAAATACGTTAGTAGCAGATATGAGACAACTGTGTGATTACACTCAGCCATTTTCACTTCCTAAAAATATACAGGGTGGCCAAAGAAATTTTTAAATTTACATTTTTGAACTAATTTTCTCAATTTTTTCAAATGGAACACCCTGTATATTTTTGGATGATGTGATATAGGATTGAAAAACGAACATTTTTTGTACGTACATAACTATGGCCATTTGTGACCATTTTCAATTTATTGAACAATAATTGCAAAATTCAGCAATAAAAATTAAAAAACCGCTGCCAATTATTTGGGGAACAGAACATCCTCACCGTAGTAAAACTCGATGTGTGGTGGAGTATTTTAATAAAAGTAATTTATGACGTTTCAAAAAAGTCACATTATTTGACGTTTCGAAAAAGTCAAATTTTGACGTTTCAAAAAAACTCGATGTGTGGTGGAGTTTGTAATAAAAATAATTTTTGACGTTTCAAAAAAGTCACATTGGTGGAATGTCTAATATTTTTTTTGAAAAAGTTGTTTTTGACCTTTTAAAAAAAGTCACATTGGTGGAATGTCACTAATATATTTTTTTGACATTTAAAATTGACGTTTCAAAAAGTCACATTGGTGTAATGTCACTAATACTTTAAAATTTGAAATATCAAAAAAAAATTTGACATTTCAAAAATGTCACTAATATTTTTTTTTGACATTTCAAATTTTAAGAACCGACTTTGCTCATCAATGAAGTCAATCTATTCCTTGACCTATAGAATGTGTGTAGCAAATTTGAAAACTTTATCTCAAAAACTGTAGCTGCTATCGCGAACCAGACAAACAGACACACAGACAGAACTTTTTTGTTTGAAATTTTGTGTTTCGTCATAATTCGTCGAGATTCGTCCAGAAATGCAATAAAAATTTTCAAAATTTTTTTCACGAATACATACCTTCCTCACTTTGAGGGGTGAGGAAATAATAAGAGTCTTTTTCAAGTAGGTAATTCAAGAGAAGGTATTATAATAAACGTGTTACATGATGCCCATAAAAACATCACACCAACAACAATCCAAAATTTGAAGGAAAGGATAATAAATGCTTTTAGAAGTATCACTCCGGCAATTTTATGGACAGTAGGAACCTCATTCCAAAGACTCATAGAAATGCGTGTCAATCAAAATGCGCAACATGTGGAGCCTTTTTTATAATATCTTCTCTTGAATTACAAAAAATATATTTTTAATTTTTGTTGTTGAATTTTGCTATTATTGTTCAATAAATTGAAAATGGTTACAAATAGCTATACGTACAAAAAATGTTCGTTTTTCAATTCTACATCACATCGTCCAAAAATATACAGGTTGTTCCATTTGAAAAAAGAAAATGAGAAAATTTAGTTCAAATAGTTGTAAATTTAAAAATTATTTTTGGCTACTCTGTATACTTTTACAAAGTGAAAATGGCTGTGTGTCATCACACAGATGTCTCCTAACTGGTACTAACATATTTTTTCTTAAAATCGATAATTCTGACTGTAGTGATTTTTTTAATATACAAGTGTAAATGGCGTAATTTTAACAAAAAAAAAATCATTATTTCCAAGTGGTTGTGAGAGTGTCAATCATAATACAGGAGTGCAAGGAGGCCACAAAGATGTTTCAAAAAATGTTCTGATATATATGGCATTCCATTTTAAAAAAATGTAGTTGACCCTGTAGAATCATCTTGGCTCACCCTGTATATTCGAAAATAATTTCCGGTTATAGACTTTTTTTGCCTAGTTTATTCATGTTCTTAAATCAAGTTTCTAGCTATCATAGAACTCGACATATCGAAGTCGGACGCATTATTGCCCCACCCTGTATACCGATAAAACCACGATGGTGCGAACACGGCCATTAGTATGACGTTTGGCCATTGGTAGCGTAGAGGGACCTACAGTTGCGGCGTGCGCGGTTTAATGTCACAGTTCATTATAAATGAACCACCTATCGGTCAGAAGCGTAATTACACGAATTCATGCAAGGCTAATGTAGATTTCTATACATAAATGATGAAAAATTATAGACATTTAAACATTTTTATAGATTGTTTAGCAAAATGTACTAAATTTTTTCTTGGTTTTATCTGTATGCATAGCTACATTGAAAAATAATATATTTTTTTGCCAGCTGTAAAAAAAAAATTATAATTTTTTGTCAATTTAAAAAATCTTCTGTAAGAATCCTTTTTAAGGTAAATGTTTATTAAGACCCGAAACATGGCCTAATTTTCGTTGAATTTGAAACAAATATTGATACTATATATTCTGTGCAAATATAACCGACAAAGTAAATAAAGTTGTATATATCTTTATTGAAAGTAGCATATTTATTTTATAGCAGCAAGAAATGATAATGGAATTAGATTCCCGTCACACAGTGTTATCACTGGGGACTTGCAAATATTTGCTTACTTTGTATTTGAAAATTTTGCGCATATAAGTATTACATATCGATTTTTGTATTTTCACTTGACTGTCACATATGAAAAATATGTGGTCTTAGCTACTTTCCTAGCATACATCTTCAATCAGTTGATATACAGGGTCGTTCAAAATGATTTATCCCATATCAAATAAGCATAACTCCTTACCTACCAACTGTGTATTAACGGGCATACACTGCATGAAAGATGAAATATCCAAGTTTTAGAAGTTTACTGTCGCTATTGTTCCGCACCAGCGAGTCTGTGAGAAAATGCAAGGTAGGACGGGTTACTCTTTAACGTACCCCTAATATGAAAAGGCGCACGGCATAAGGTCCGGTGATATAGAGGGTCATGGAGCACTAAATCATCTAATGCGACCAATCCAACAACGAGGGCGCACTTCGTTAAGGGAACGGCGAACATTCCATTGTCAATGAGGCAGCGTCCCACCATGCATTTTCTCACAGACTCTCTGGCTAGATACGGTAAAAACAGCACTGGATTCCGTTTTAAGATAACCGCAGGGCATGCGCAATTACATGACATGTCAAAATGTATTAAATCCTTTTGGAATCGTTTGTCAGCAAGGAACTCATTAGACGATAGAGAAGATACTCGCCTAGCACGCGCTAGGTCCAGGGTTCGAATCACAAACTTATTATTATTATTTTTTTTAAATAAGTATTTTTTAGTTCGTTAGTAAGATTTTCCTTGCCCTTTATTATAGTTTCTTTATTTTCCTTGCCCTTTATTATAGTTTGGTTATTTTCACGGAATGTGCGGAAATGGCGGCCATGACACTGTGAGCGGCACATGCGCACTTTATGGAATTCAGTGCTGTTTTTACCGTATCGTCTCTCTGGCGTGGTGCTATAGCGATAGTGGAGCCATCTCGATGTGACCTTCTGTAACTCGGAGATTTCCTCTTTCATGTGGCGTAGGCCAAGTTAATACATAGGAATTATATGCTGATTTGGAATCGGATGAATCATTTTGAATTATTTACCTGTATAATTTTCATACATTTTCCCTTCACGTTAAGGATGCAAATTATTGAGGTTGTCCAGTGTTATTTTGGTTTATTTATGAAAATTTAAAAAATTGATTACTCTGACCTTATTTTCAAATTTCTTTTTATCATTTTATAAATACGCAGTAGTATGTCAAAAAAATTTATTACAATTTGTTTCATATTTCTAAGAAAAAGGCCATTTTTTCAAGTATTTTTACCATCAGAAAACAAACAATTATAACATGAAATTTTAATGCGTTAGTTTCTAGAGTCTTCTGTACTATCGAGGCTCTTCTTTCGAAAATGTCTTTATTTAGCCTACAAAAAAATAAATAGAAAAGTACTTTTTTTCATTATCTTTAATAGCTAACATTTAATATGCAAAAACAATACATAACATGGAAATGTTTTATTTAATACGTATGAAATTCTGGATACTTCATTTGCAACATAATTTTCTGCGAAAAACGATCTCGTATTTATGTTCATGTTAGAGAGCAATTTATTTTTCCACTTTATATGTAAGTAAAGGATATTCTATGGCTATGTTCCTATAGTGATTTGCTTTCGCTAGAACGGTTTGTTTATAAATAAATCCAAAACACATTCTTTTAAAAGAACTATTTTGCCTTAATGAACATTGAATTATCCTGCACAAGATCTAATTTTAATTATTCTATTCATAGCAACCATTGATAATCATGTCACACTGGTATTGCTAAAATCTCGGTTTAATCGTCCCTTTAAAATAATCACTATATGTGATAGGGATTCAGAAACACGTATCTGTTAATGTTTTAAATTTATGATGATATGACCGCTCTACTGGCAAGCGCTTTTGTTAAAGACAATCATTTTGATTAAAAATAATAAAATTGTGTCAGTTTGCTCTGTGTATGTCATTTATAATTCATTTATCATCGTGAAAAATGGCCGCGAAAGTAGTTGTTGAAAAACAATATATTCCATTCAGTTCAATTCCAATCATTTATTCGCCTATAAATTCCACAACAGTACAACAGCAAAAAATTTTTTTTGACATCGCCCCACTACTTTATTTTTTGAAGATAGAAAAAAAATGGAAAAATGATAAGATTCGAAATTCTCCCAGGATTACGATGCATATATTTTTAATGCCACTTAATTTGGCAAAATACGGAGAAAGCCCTAATTTTCTGTTTGGTTATGGCTGTTACTCCCCTAGCGGCCATTTTAGAAACTCGAAAATATTTTCCAGTGATTTTTCATGGTCACTTTACCCATGCGGTACAATGGATACGTTAATTTTAATACAGCACAGTATAAAATCAGTTTAAATTAAATAAATTTAAATATCTCTAAAAAATATATTTATACCTGATCTGTCCTTAAAACATAAACAACAACCATGAAATGTAGTACAAACTGCAAATATGATTACATTAGGCAATGTTAGAAATATTAACATATGTTAAAATTGTAAAAGATCAAAAACCCTTTTTCCTTTTATTTAATATATCGCTGTGTAGAAATAAACATACCATTCCATTTAATTTTTTTAAGAAAAAGTACGATATTTGTTGACATGTCAGATAACGCCCTCTAGCGGTGACGATATAATCAAATGAAACCACCGTAAAGCGCACTCGATAGACTAAGAAAAGCCCTTTGTAACGAGATTAAGTTTGTTAAATTTCATTAAGTCTAATTGGAGTAATCGACATTTAAAAAATTTTTTTTTGACATCTCCCCACCACTTTATTTTTGAAGATAGAAAAAAAATTGTAAAACTAATGAGATTCGAAATTCTCCCAGGATTACGATGCATATATTTTTTATGCTACTTAATTGAGCAAAATATGGAGAAAACCCTAATTTTCTGTTTGGTCATGGCTGTTACGCCCCTTAGCGGCCATTTTAGAAACTCGAAAATATTTTCCAGCGATTTTACAGGGTCACTTTACTTAAGACAATTTTTTGCCTAAACTTGTGCGATGATTAGTTTCTGAGATATGGCCGTGGTCCATTCTTACTTGCTCAATCCGGTAGAATGGATAAGATAATTTTAATACAATGTAGTATAAAAACAGTTTAAATTTAAATATCTCTAAAAAATATATTTATACCTAATCTGTCCTTAAAACATAAACAACAACCATGAAATGTAGTACAAACTGCAAATATGATTATATTAGGCAATGTTAAAAATATTAAAATATGTGAAAATTGTAAAAGATCAAAAACCCTTTTTCCTTTTATTTAATATATCGCTCGAATTCATTTATATTATAAAAAATATTGTCTGTTTATGTTTTGCTCTTATCTCTCAGGCGCTTTTGTAAAAGTCAAGAAAGCAATAACCAGTAATTTTAGCATAGTTTCAATATACTTGTATCTTTTACTTCGAAAATACCTAATTTGCAATATCAAATATTACAAAAAAATGTGTTTCTAGTCACAATTTTTCTATCATATAAAATGGAAACATAATTTTTATATCATAATTAAAATATAGCCCAGCACAAAATATAAGAAACATATTTAAATTGCTAGTCGATTACGAGGGACTATTGACTTGCGGCAATACGACGAACATTTTAATTTTTTGTTCACCTTGTTCGTTTCTTATATCTCGTGTTGTACTATGCATTATAATTTACCTGCACTTTTCCAACTGGAGGAGAAACAACTAGAAAAATTCGCATGGTGGCCTTCAGAAAATCGTCTTGTTTCAATCCTTCCTTATTCTTAGTAGCACTACTTCTACTTCTACAAAAACTAATACTAGATTTAAGAGTCTTATCACTATCTTTCTTGTCACTCTTTCGAACACCTTTTTGTAAATGGTCACCCGACTTGGGTGCAACTAAATTGTCTACATGTTTCACAGAAACACTTTTTAATTTGTCTTTAAAACTTAAACCCTTAAATAGTTCCGATTTCGAAGTGCTTTCTAGGCCGATAGATTTTTGCTTCGTTAGGGGTTGTTTATCACTTTTTTTGTCTTTTTTTTCGTCGCAGCTCTTCTCTTTTTTAAACATTTCGAATCTGGATTGTGTTAGGGAATTTTTTCGAGAGAGGGGTTCGTCCTTGGATTGACCAGATGAAGAGTGATCCGACGACCCGGAGGCATGTTTCTGGACTTTTCTACGGATCGATCCTACGAATTTTTTCCAATCCTGGTTGCCTTCCGGCGCCGAACTTTGTTCTTTTTCGATGTTTAGGCTTTCCCGAGCTATCTTTGCAGGTTTCGATGAGAATATCTTCACTATGTTGAACAGTGTCTTTAGTTGTCGGTATTCACGACTGATCACATTTTTTGCACATTTTCGGTTATTTGACAGTTTGATTTTTACACTATTTATTACTATACTAGTTCTTACTATTTACAATAATAAGCGCATATGCTTCTCCATGAATGTAAACTGGATAAATAGAAAATAAATAATTTCTTATTCTTTGTAAGCGTTGGTCATAAGGGGGACTAATAGTCGAGGATGTGGGCCATGATTGCTTTATATAGCAGGGTCCAAAGATGTTCCCAAGAACAGAAACTCGCTTAACTACCTAAATAGTGACTAAGTTTGTAAAAAATTTCTAAAATTTGATTTTAACTCAAAAAATAAAAAATGTTCAGCAAGAACATTCTATGTAAAAATAATCCCCATAATATTATCGTTATTCTTATTTATGTATAATGTTATTTCCGTTACGACTTAAAGTTCGTAAGAGTACGTGAGCCGTGCAGCTCTTGGCGCAATTTTTCATGTATTTTTTTTTATGAGACTACATCGAAAATGTTCCAGCGTGGCGGTTCTAGGTGCGGGGAGCTGAATTTTAGTGTTGTTCAGGTGGGAGGACTAGTTCATAGTCCTCGACCAACCCCCTAAGTTTAAATCTTGATAGTGAAGAGCAGGTCTATTGAAGTTGATAGACCTGTTACAGTCGATGAAGCAGTTAGAATTAATAGATCTAACAGATCGATTCTAACAGAATTGATCGATCTGTTGAAGTTGATATACCTGTTGGAGTTGATCGAGCTCGAACTCGTCTATTAACTTCAACACACTTCTAACTATCAATATTTAAGTTTAGGCGGTAGGCAGGACTATTAACTAGTCCTTCCACGTACACGACACTAGGATCCAGCTTCCCCCACCTAGAACGACGTAGTCCCATATGAAAATATGTGGGAAAATGCGCCAGTAGCGGAACTGCTAACTCGTCAGACGTGGACAATGTTAATATACAGATAAAGCCACGAAGGAGCGAACATGGTATACGCAATTTACGTTTGACCGTTGGCAGCGAAGGGGATTCACATTCGCGAATAGGTGATGGCGGCTCAGCACAGCTGAGACTGCTACCTAGTCCTGGGATAATTCAAATGAAAAATAATCGATCATTCGATTATTCCTTTCAGCAGCTCATCGTGCACAAAATATAATTTTGACATTTTTGGAATCTTTACTTAATACGAAAAACATTAAAGTTTGAATTAGTATATTACGCGCGCAAACACTATCGATGCGGTGACGTCAGATGACTCGAATGCTAGTGCAGAAAGCAGACAAAGCAGGTTATTAAATGTAAACAAGTCGTGTTATTTGTGATTTGTATTGTGACATTTTAAGTGAAGTAATTATAATGATCAATTCTTCTAAATTATCATTATATTACCAGTGCACCGTACCGATATGTGAAAATACTTAAATAAAATGCCAGAAAAACTTTTGTCCAAGTTCCAACGAACGGAAAATGTAGAAAAGTATAGTTAAAGATGGAATCCAAACGAGTTTTCGAAAACAAGTTACATTTTTGCATGCGTGTACCTTTTTAATGTGAGTAATAAAAAAATAATAATATTAAAAACAAATATGCAAAGGTAATAAAAAATATTAATATGTGTAAAGTATATATGGCGCGGTAATAACTGGGATCCTGGGTTTCGAACGATTTTTCTCATTTTTTTATGTTATTTTCTGGCACCAAAAACGATATTTTCCATCGTGAATTTTATGTGAGCCTACTATTTGCTACTGAAAATCATCGAATACCTGCCAGCCAAATCGATTATTTATGATTATGAATTATAACTCGAGTTCCCGAATATCGCCGGGCCAACTCATCGATATCTATTTTCCCACTTCTTGAGCATAACCATAACTCGAATAATCATCCGATTATTAAAGGTATTCGAATAGCCGTTATTCGATTATTTAAATCATTCGATTATGCCCAGCACTACTGTTAGCTAGCTGACTTTGCACGTTATTGTAGTCAAGTAGTTTGGTAATTCTCGGGTGTGTAATACATCGTCAGCCAATATTCAGCGGATAAAAGTAAATTACGCATAGTTATGATCATGTTCGCTTCGCACCTTCGTGGTTTTATCTGTATAAGATGACTAAAATTTTAGTAATAACGTAGAGATCTCGCTCATTTTTAAGGCATTTTCCGATTTTTCTGTATGATAAATTGCTTGTTGGAAACAAATGGCAATCAAATTGCGACTTATAACAAAGATGTCTCAAGTTATTTACCAATTCGTGTCGGCTTGTTGAACTAAGTAAGTACCGTGATTTAAACTTTAGAAATGGCTAACAAAACACTTTTTTGTTGAAATGGCCCATGCTAGAAATTTGATTGTATATCAGAATGACAGATAATTTTCATATTGTCTTAATTCTGTTCTATTCTGAATCTGTAATTCTGTAATACATTTTATAAGTAGTATATCTACCTAAAAACGTATCTTCCATATACTGAATTGAAACATTACATATAAATTGGATCATTCGGAATACTATACGAGAGGGTCGAGGGTCCTATATTACTTTTTTCCCGTTTTTACATGACTACTTCTGTATACACCTTTCGACAAAATATTTACAACTTTTTACATGTGCTACCTAAATCTTAAACCGGCTCCACAAAGTAGTACCAACATGTACCAATTTAAATTTAAATTACAATAATTCCAGAAGGCTAATTTCTGGCCATTGGAAACGAACATATTTTATATTTTAAAACAAAAATTAATTTTTCTGAATCAACTTACAGGGTGTTAAAAAAATTACACATCATCTCAGTACAGTTTTTTAAGCAAGAATGTTGTAAACAACAAAATAACGCCCTCGACGCCAGGATAGTCAACATAGCACTTTCAATCACCGTTAAAAATTTTCTGTTTGAAAACGAAAATGAAATCACACGATTCATCTTAAATACTATATGGATTTAGTATATCAAGTTACAGGCAACACTGATGCGTATTCTTTTTATTAATAAGAAATACAAATATTTTATTTGGTGTCATTTTATGAAAGTCGATAAATGTATTTAATAGGAATAAAAAAATATGCATCAGTATCGCCTGTAATTTTATATGCTAAATCTGTATGATATTTAGGATAATACATGTTTTAGTTTTTCGATAATACTAACAGAAAAACAGCGATTTGAAACTTTAAGTTGGATATCTGCTGAAAACGCAGTTTTAATTCTGAGCAAGTTGAATATTATGCAGCCACAAATTGATAAAATTTCGTATGTATGAGTTAATTCATATTTATATTAGTTCTGGAAAAAGAGACCAGTGAGAGATTTTTATTTATAAATTAAAATTGTGTAGATAACAAGGTTTTGCAATAACGTCAGGTGACTAGATTATACATCTCAATGGTATAATTTTGAGTATGATAGTGATTTATCAAAATGTAGCAACCATTCGTTATAATTTTATTTATTTACTTTATTTAAATATTTATGAAATGTTTTAAGTAGAAAATCGATTAAAATTATACAGTATATAAATATTTAATAAGTAAATATTGTTAGTTTTATGTTTGAATACCACCCAATCATATTTTATAAAATTATTGATTGGCAGCTACATAGAAAATGAAAAGGTTTCCAACAACAATAATTTATTCTAGTTAATGCACTAGAATATTTTATATAGTAATTTCCTCATCTACCACGAAAGCTATGCAAAATCGATAATCAAATTCGTAAAAGAGTACAAGTCTATTGTTGTAAACAGTTACTTAGACATATTATTTTCGTTCACAAAAAATAAGAAAAGGCAGTATAGGAAAACGAGGATACAAAAATATATTTTCCTTGAGCTTTTGTGAGGGTCCCCACTTTTTCTATTTATATATTTCTTTTTATTCACAGTCGATTAAATCAGAATTATGCCACCCCACAGTAACGATAATATAGGAACTACACGGTAACTAAAATATTGTTAGTATAACAAGAATATATTGTTTTCTCAAATCAAGGGAGTCTCAAGTCAATACCAACCAATATTTGTAAAGTTTAATAATAAGAAATCGGTCGCGGTTAGATGCTCCACGACAGTACTTTCTTATTATCATATTTAGTTTTACATGAAACAAATAAATTACTTTAACTGAAAATATTATTTCCATTTATTTTATAATTTTATAAGATAAGTAAGATAAATATGATAAATAAGATGAGAGAGATAAATGAGAGAGATAGTACTAATGAGACAAACGTGGTAAATGAGAGAAATAAGACAAATGAGATAAATGAGACAAACAAAATAAACAAAATAAGACAATTTCTTTTTCATTTATTTCAAATTGGATATGACGAGTAAATAGGTACTGCCGAAACCAACTTTATTTTTTTTTACTGAATAAGATTTACAGGAAGCAACTACTCAGCGGACAAAATCCCCGACCTACATTGAATTAAACTTTCAAGTCTTGTATTGGTAGCTAAGATTATTTGTCAATTCCTCACTTGACATAGACCGGTTTCAAACTTCTTATGTTCTCATCAGTACACCATAGGTAATGGAAAAGACAAATAATAATAGCAAATAGGCTATTCTAAAGAAGACTAAGCAAACACAAAGTGAGTGTTGTGTTGTATATACAATGGACAGTTCCTTAAGTAGAAAATCAATGGCAAAATTATAACTTAATTGACTTTTACAATTACTGAGATAATAATAAATACCACAGAAATTAAACACCCCTTCCAAAGCCGAGCTGTACGGGCGAGGGTTACACTTATGAAAAATCATGGACAGACAACCATTCTCCCACCTCCAGTACTGGTGGCAGGATTCGAAGCCGCAGATACAATGGAGAAATTATCTGGTCACATTTGCCAAGTGCGCTCTTTGCCAATTACTCCACTGAGCCAAAAATGTTAATAAACATTACATAAATGTATTGAAAGGGTCTTAATTAATTTTTTTCTACTTTTGTTTTTAATTTTTCCTGTCCCAATTAAAAACGAAATCTCAGATCAAAGAACAAAAAGTGTCTATGGAGGAATTTTATGTTAAAACCAATTGAATGTTCGGTTCAAACTTGCTAAGTGCACAATTTTCTCATTTTAATTTATCCCAATTATTAAATAAATTTTCTATTATCAACGTTTCAAGTAATTCCAGATTTAGGGGTTAATTAACCTTTGATCTATTCGTGCTTATACAGCTTCAAATTAAAAGTACGAACGTTCAAGAAAGGTCATATGAGCATATGCCCGAAAATAAGGAGGCAAATTGATTGCAAGTGGCATAGATGTAAATATGGGCACACTGTAATTTGCGTTAACGTAGTAACTATCATATGATGTTTATACAGTATGTGCTGACACTAATAGGACTCATTATATTCCTCTTATAAAATATGTCAAACAGCAACAAAATAAAATTATTTGTTCAATTCCAAAACATAACCGGGCCAAATTACATCGTTTCGTTTAATAGTTTCTTAATGACAAAAACAAAATTATACGTGCCCCACTTTAGGCGTCGTGTATCGACATGGAACATTGACCTCAAAACTTCAAGAAAAAAATGTTTTATTATATGTCTCATCTCCAAACGTAATCTCGCCAAATTAAGTCATTTCATTTAATAATGCTTTAATCACAAAAATGATGAGCCCCACTTTAGGCGCCGTATCTCTAACCGAAACATTGAACCTCATAACTTTACTTTAAAAATATTATAAGTTTTGTTTCATCTAAAAACATAACCGCGCCTTATAACGTTGCGTTGTCTAATAGTTCCTTAAGTTTCGTATGAACAGAATTATCTGAGCCCCACTTTGGGCGCCGTATCTCGAAACGGAACACTAGAGTTCATCATTTTTTATGAAAATGTCCAGTTATTCTTTGAAAGAATCTGGTAAAAAACTGTGTTCCACTCGCATAGGATCACTGTGAGTATTATCTATTCTATTATTATTATTTTTTTTACTTTAACGTTAAACGCGACTATGAATATGAATCTGATTATTATTGAGTACATATTATGTACAATGATTTTACGTATTATTGGAAAATTTTAAAAGGGAATCTTAGATTGTTTACATCATTAGCTTGGCAAGACCATTTTAGCTTTACGAATTTTTATTATTAAAATTAATAAATTACAGATACTGAACAAGACAAAATTGTACTAGAGAAATGATTAAATCTCAATAAATATTAAACCAAACGCTAGTGGGTGATATTTCACTTAAAATTGTGGTTTTGCAAAATTATTTGGGACACTTTTTAGTTTTCTTAAAATGTTTTCTTAATCGCCTCTTAAGTCACCGAAGTAACTCCCAGAAAATCCTAGAATTTTGTATTGAGTAAAGAGAGACGAGGCCCTACAGTTTATTGTGGAGTTCGAACCACATCTAGGGTATCGTCAGTTCTCTCCCACCTTAGTCCGACACAAATTACAAATAAAATTTCTAACTTACTCCGGGATGGATTCGAACCATTGATATTCGGTACCGAGTAAATAGCACTAAACTCTTTACCCACTCGACAAAAGGCCCCCATTAATGTCTATCTTTCAAGACAAAGGCCCATTAAAATATGGCGATCAAGTATCATTTCAATAAATCATTGATATCGTCTCGGTCACCAGTGGTCTGTTTATCATTTTCTTTTTTTTTTTTTGTCCGAGTGACATTTAACCGTACTAATTTTCTATTATTTACAATATTTTTACAATTTCTCGTAGAAAATGTAAAGAAACTCTTATTTTCTTGTCTGATGTTCTTTGTCTTGTTGAAAACCTAATTTAAAGTGTGAGAAATCCAATTAAAATTAGACAAAACAAATAAAATAGATGAAAACATTAACATAGAAGATTGCGAAAAAATTCAAATTTCACTAACAGGAAAGGGTCAAATGAGAATTAAATAAGCAGAAGCTCTTCGGAAGGATACAACCATTCGCTTCGACATTACCATCCGAGAATCGAACGTATAGTCAAGTAATACAGTGACTAGACGTGCACGCCACATACGTTAAGCTAGCCAACTATAATATAGTTTATTCAGGATCATGGGTTTAATCGTTGGTGTTACTAGACAGTTGAAATTACCTCGAAACTTCTGAGAATGAAATAGAATGTGTCCTTTAAAGCTGAGTTGTACTAGGTGTTTAATTAGAAAGAATCCGTCTTCTGTAATAAAAGCCAAACAGGAGATAATCGTCAATGGGAACGACGATTATTTCGATGCAGAAAAGTTCCTTTAGGGAGCTGGTGAATCACGATAACACTTCTTGCTACTTTATATACGAGAAAATTTTCTAAATGCGGTAGAATAGTAGTTCCATCGAGTCTTGTAGAAAATTTTATTTATAGTGTTTTGAAATTTCATAATAATAATAATTATTCATATGCTTTGTAACGATAACAGGCTGTAAACCAACATCAATATCAGGTATAAAACATCTAATTCTGTAAAATTTTTGATTTTGAATTTTAAAACGAACTTGTAAGGTCTATCGTAAAAATGTAAAGCCCGAGGCCGTCACTGATTTGCTGCATAATTGCTAAAAACATTACTAGCTTATCAAAAAAAAGTACGAATGAATGATAGATATATTTCATTTGCTATTCAAAAAGATTTTGCTCCCATTTCCCATTTTATAAATACGCAAGGGTTGTGGCGGGCAGTCAATCCTTTGAAACACAAAATACAGAACATCTGATATAAATCATAAAGTATTCTAATATCATAATTAATGATACCGAAGTTTAAATTAATAGGAAACGATAAGTATTTTTGGAAGATTAATTGAACTGACTAGAAGACAAATGTGTCCAAATACCGAAGTTATAAATTCTATGACGTAAACGTGAAATTTTACGACCTGAATTACATTTCCACTGTAATTAATGATACAGTGTAGGATATTTAATTAAACTGTAAAGGAACGTATGCAGTTTGTGATGTACCTGCAAAAATTATCCTCACTAGGGTGTGACTGCACCCATTTCCATTTTCATTTATTTCCCAAAGAACGAGAATTTGACCAATTTAGTAATAGTATTTCAAGAACGAATAAATTCCTAAGTGTTCCACGCATTTATATAATACAAAATTGTCAAATCTGTCTATTTTAATTAACACATAGGTATTTTACTTGATTTAATTAAGGCACATATACCAAGGTAATCTAAATAACTCTCCCACCCCTTCTCGATTCTTTTGGAATAATTTGAAAACATTTTGGAATATTCTTTAATAGGGTCTCTTAATAAGGAATTGAGACATTATGAGAAAAACAAATGGACATCCAATCAAATGATGGAAGCCTAATTTATTTCTTTTTAAGTGGAAGCAGTCATAGATTTTTCTATATTTGAATAGAACTTTTATTCTGATTTCAAATACATATACTTCTCATATAGCATCTTCAGTAGATACTCACATAATCGATTGGTTTCGAATGTAAAATAATGTGCTTGACAGATATTAAGAAATATTTCCTAGTTGGCTCTGCTGGCGAAACAATTGCTTCTGTATATTTCAATAAATTTTCTGCCAGTTTAATAATAGTTTTCCTGTCAATCTATTATTGGGCAAGCTTATTCTCGCTGGGATGTAGAAGCGTTTTATTACTTTTAAAAGATCATATTTGACGAAAAGCAATGCCCGAAGTTAATAGGTAGTTATATCTAACTTGCAAATCAATAATATTCTTTTGTTTTCCAGTTCAGCAGAATATTAAATTGGCCATTTTAACTATAATCTCGTTATATATTTTCGTTTTATTTTTAAACTGCAAAAAAATTCATGGGATTATACATAGATAAGTATTCGATATGTAAACATAAAAACAAATATGTAAATGAACAAAGAAAAATAAATCCACCCAAAACACTTGACATTATAAGTAATTTAAACGATGTATTTTATTACTTAGTATACAAATGAATAAAACATACTTGAAAGTTGATATCTTAAAACTTGGTTATGATAAATATATCTGTACCTAGAGTCATAACTAGTTAAGTCCAATTGACTCAAAATGAGATTATTGGTTTTAAACACGTGTTATTAGCTCCAGTCAGTAAGCCCAGTAGGCCTTGAAGGGAGGAACAGAGATAGCTAGATTTGCTTAATTTTGCGAAAATAATAAAGTCTGAAAATTTCTAACTGTATTTTTAAAAACTTAGTTTTAGAATTTAAGTCATTATGACTGTCAAGCAGAGATATGTACGTGTTGCTAAATTGGGAAAAGTTCTTATTTGAATCTGCAAACGTGTATTTGATTTTTTAAAAAATAATAAGTGGACCTTATTTCCCTCCAAACTGAAAACAAAAAACTGTGGAAAAATATTCAAATAACTCCATCGACTATCATCATTAAAATCTAGTCATTCCGGTGATATCTTGAAAAAACGAAAAATCAAAGAGTAACTTTATCTAAAATTATGGCCCATTCGATATCAACTAACTTTTTATTTTTCGGTGAGGAATTGCTTAAGCAATACTGTTTTTTGAAACTTTAAAAACAAAGCTTATTATTCCACTAATTTTTTTAAAATTTTTATGATGTTTTTAACATTATTTAGTTACTGTTGAAAGGTAATTCCAGCCGGCTTTAACAATCAAAAACATGGACCAAGTGTCTATCGCCTATTTATGAACTAATTCGTGAATCAATGTAGTTTTACTCTCCGGCAATAAGAATTTTAGGGTTTTTTAATTCTTATACCATTTAATAATGCATTGAAAAGTTATTAGGAAAAAAAGATTTCAACTTTTGCATAGATTTAGTTTTATTTTGTGTTGATTAGATAACATATCAATCATTACTGAAAAGTATTGAAAATAGGATTTTAATCTACTTTTTACACCAATCTAAATTAACTAGAATTCCAATTTATATTTAAATCAAACATCGTTTACTATCTATCACAGCTGCATTAAAATTTTGAATTCATTCTCGTGAAAACCGACCTCGTTAGAATGGCACTACGTGCTCACGGCGGCGATATTCTATATTTTCAATTGCATACAAGATTCTTTGAATATATTACTGCGTTAGACATGGCCGATTTAGGAAAACCAACATACGTAATCGGTTTGAAAAATAAGAACAATCTCTTTTTGAATGAATGAAAGAAGCATTTACTGAGGCCACATTTTCATAACATTTTTTTCATTATTCTTTGTTGAATTTTGATTGTTGTAACTACGAATATGTGCAAAGCAAATAAAAAGTAATACAAAATGGAATATGTCGTGCATTGTACATAAGAATATAGATTTAATTTCATTTGATTTTTAGTTAATTTTGTCTTCTAATCCATCATAGAATTCTCCCAAATTTTAACAACTGAGGAGCTTATTTTCAAAACGCAATTTCTGCAAAAACCTTTTTTAGGAGTAATTGTATATGTACGTGTGTATCCGCGATAACTCAAAAAATACTAATGGGAGAACTCCCAAATTTGGCAATTAAGATTTTCAACAACATTTTAGGTGACACATTAAATTTGGTGAATGTGATACCACCAGAAGAGACATAAGAATGAGAGAAGAAAAAAGGTACAGGGTTATTCATTATAAATTACCCGCCATTTATCATCGTTATTATTGCCTATAGAAAAAAAAGTTTTAAATAAAAGTTGTGTGATTATGACTCAATTTTGTTAAAATGCTATCAAAAGTACAGTAACGTGCAGATTTCAGGGGATACAGAAAAATAATATATTTTTTTAAACAGGATACCCTATATATTATTAAATTTTTGGAATAATCCTTTGTTCCTGATTTCAAAAATATACCACATGTTACCCCTACCATATACCGATTTTAAAATTATTAAACGTCGAATATCTTGGTTAAAATTAATTGTAAATGTGAAAAAGTTAACATTTTTAATGAGTTATGAAAATGACAACTATTATGTTTGATAAGTAACATTTCTTTAATGAAATAATCAAAATAGTTTACAGTGAGGAAGAAAAAAACAAAATATTTATACAAAATAGATAACAAAGATTTATTTCGGAAATTTAAATATAAATAAATAAATGATAACTCATAAGAGATGTATGATGTGTCCACCATTATTATCAATGCATAATTGATAACGTCTTCTTATATTTATAATTGCACCGGAAATCATAAAAGATTGTTTATTTCAAGTCGAATCCTGACTTTAATGACTTGAATACTATTATTATTATTATAATTGACAATGTCTTTAAGAAATCCCCAAAAAAATAATTCCATAAGAATCAAATCCGGACTGTTAGGTGGCCATTTAACAGGTCCATTATTCCCTATCCATATTGGGAATACATTATTCAAATTATCTCAAACAGGTAGGATACTATGCGGAGTTGCCCCATCCTGCATCCAAATCAAATCAAATTCCGCTTCCGGAAAATTCTGCAAACGAATATTTTCTGCTTCTGGGATAATTATTTACAGATAGGTAACTCCAGTTAAAATATAATCATAAAATATAACACAATTTTGTTTCTGAAAATTCCACACCAAACGCTAACAGTTTTTCTTCCTGATTTTTTTATTTGTTTTACCAATCTATTTCTGTTGTGCTTGTTTTCCCTCGACCTTCGATTTTTCGTATTAATAACTCCTGCCGTAGAAAAGGATGATTCATCGGTCCATAATATTTAGTAAAAAAATCGGGATCTTCATCCAACTTTTCAATCATCTGGCGGCAAAAGTCCAGCCTTTTTCCTTTTATGAGCCTCTGTTAAAACTTGTACGGGTAAAATTTTATATGGTCTGTAGTTGTTATTTTTTAACGTACGTTGGATTTTGGAATAACTTTTACCTGATTGATCGACTGCATTATTTATACTACATTCAGAATTTTCTAGAAAATAATACAATGTTTCAAAAAAAGTCTATTCGCGAATAAATATGGATGGGCTTACCTTCGAAATGAAGCAGTATATCTAGCTGTTTTTCCTGGTTTGCTTGAACTACACGGTTTTTTCTACTAAGGCTGGAGGTATTATTCACCTTTCGGTGAATATTTTTGAACGTATTTTCTGATGGTATTGGACGATTTGGATATAAGACCCTATATGCTCTTTTTGCTGCACGTTTATTTTTGTTATTTTATATATAACAAGTACATTTTCTTCCTCACTGTAAACCAATTTGATTATTTCATTAAAGAAATGTCACTTATCAAACATAATAGTTGTCATTTTAATAGCTCACTTTAATAATGTTAACTTTCCAACGAAGGTTTAATAACTCAAAAACGGTATATGGTAGGGGTAACATAGGGTATATTTTTGATATCAGGAATAAAGAATTATTCCAAAAAATTTAATAATATACAGGGTATCCCATTTAAAAAAATATTATTTTTTTGTATCCCCTGAAATCTGCACGCTACTATACTTTTGATAGCATTTTAACAAAGTTCAGTCATAACCACACAACTTTTATTTAAAACTTTTTTCTATAGGCAATAATAACAATGATAAGGGGTGGGTAATTTATAATGAATAATTTCGGGAAAAAAATATAAAACAATTTATTGCCTAGGGCTAAATAAACGGATTACTACTACTATTTCTGGACGAATCTCAACGAATTATAATGAAAAAATATAACTTTATGGAAAAAACTGTCCGGTTATAAAGCTTTTAAATTTGGTAGACTTGTTCTAAAGGTCAAAGACAATGAAAAATTCGGTGATGAGCAAAATTGGCCAGCTGAAAGGAGGTCCACGGAACCCAAACTTTTTTGTATTTGTCCTTACAAAAAAATATATTCTTGATGAAAGATTATAAACCATGTCTACTATATGAAATGAATAAAATATATTTTCCAAGTACTTAAATATAGCTGATGTAAACTCAATTTTTTACATTTGACCTCATAAAATGGGATTAGAAAAATTTGGCAGTTTGACATTTGAAATGTTTAATTTAGTTACAAAAATGTCAATATCAATAAGAAGAAATTATTAAAATATATGACATGAATTATTATTGACAGTATCGAACGACGCTGAAAATTAATTATTTAAAATTTTAATGAAACATTTCAAGGTACGATATTGAAATTTAATTGAGGTAAGTGAAGAATTAAATAGAACGATTTTTTTAGGTCAGGATAATATATACTGGTATAAGAAAGTTTGTGCTGGCCACATCAGATATTTTGAAATGGAGAATGAACAATTTTATAACCGTATTCTTAAGGTCTAAAGTGTTCCTCATATATTTATTACAAGTTCTGTTCGGTTACCTCTTATAACGGATAAAAATAGTCTCCAAAATGTATAGAAAGGACACCCGGAATATAGGCTAGAATGTATTGTACAGGATGAGCAGTTTAAAGACTTACTCGATTACTAACAGAAAATGCTTTGTTTTTTAATGGTTCTTATTAATACTCAGAAGTTCAAATAAGTTCCTCTGCCTACCGAGATCTTTCCTAAATCGTCAGAGTAATAATAATTTCTTGATCAACACCAACACAAAAAAAAAGATTCTAGAGCTGATACATTAACATAACCTCATATAATATGAATTTTATTCTTATTTTTATCGTTTCATTATTTTTTTGTTAGTTTACTTCCATAAGAAGGAAGATTTGCTATGTTAATTGAAAACATTGGGTATCTAATTTAAGTTGGTAAAGAACAAAATATATCTAATTTATGTAGAGATTACCTTTTATTAGTGAAGATACATAAGAGAATTTTCTGCAATAACTGTATCACATAATAGAAAAAAATATAGAAACGTAATATCCTTCCAGGATTTACTGTAGTTATAAAAACATGTTAAAAAATATATGTAATATATAACAGTACCAAATTAGTTATTGATAACGAATATTATTGAGATTTAATTTAGTCTAATTATGGCTTTCAAAGTTTAACTCTATAAATCGCTCTATAAAAAACATGATATTTATAAAATGATTAGGTTCTGGTATACGGAAAACTTTCATGAACTTTGACTACTATTTTTCTCATAGTATTTTAAAAGCAGATATAAAAGTTTATGTGAATATTTACTAAAACAGAACTTTTATTAATTAACAATTGTTTTTATATTCAGCACTTTCTTTTTAATTTAAAACACTATAAAGTGTGGAAATTAAGTAAGGCATAAATAAATTCAGTAATTCCGTTGATATTAATTTTTTTGGAAAAAAATCTCGAAGGGGTATAGCGATTTTAACTTCGGCAAATATTTTCAGTCTAATTTCAGTTTCTTATGTCATTTATTTTTTAAGTTATGACGTCATCGACTTTTTTTTAAATGACAACCTATATTTTCTATTATTGATTTTGGTAGTAGATTTTATTCTGGTTCCGATCGTATAAAATATTCAATATGTTATTATTTGAAAAAATCGAGAAAAACAGTCTTAAAGTTCAAATAATAAAAAATTCATTAAATTGGGTAAATTTATCTAGTTGCCGGTGTATCACATTAGTTACGGCTGTCAGATTTACATAATTTGTAAATGTCACCATAGAATAAGTGTTATTATTTTGCTTTTTCTAAATTAGAAAAACTATTTTATTATTAAGAATGGTACAGTTGAGCGACAAACAGAGAATTGAAGTGTTAATAATGATTGGTTATGGCGACAGAGCTAGAACACATCAAGAAGTGTGTCATCTTTTTAGAGAAAAATACCCGGATCAGCCCATAAATCAATCAACAATTAGTAGGATTGAAAAAAAATTTCGGGAACATGGCGTTGTAAAGAATATTCCAAAAACTGGACGTCCGGCGACATTAAATGAAGATGCACAACTTGATGTGCTACTAGAAATTGAAAACAATCCACATTCAACTAGTAGAAGCATTGCTTTGAACCACAACATAAGACACACTACAGTTCTAAAACTTTTGAAAGTTCAAAAATTCCACCCATATAAGGTGCACTTGGTTCATGAGTTGACAAAAGATGACTTTGATCGTAGGTAAGAGTTTTGCGAACAAATGATGGAAATTTGCAACCGCGATCCAATGTTTTTCCAGCGTGTTTTATTTTCGGATGAAGCAACATTTTGTTTAAATGGACATGTCAATAGACAGAATTGTAGATATTGGGCTAGGGACAATCCCCATTGGATGCAGGAAAGTCATACCCAATATCCTCAGAAAGTTAATGTTTGGACAGGAATTATTGGTGACAGAATTATAGGTCCATTCTTTTTTAAAACAATTTGACTGGAGATAGATATCTGCAATTTTTACAGTTGGAATTGATGCCTGTATTAGCTGCATTATTCCCCAATGCAAATAAACCTGACCTACCAAATAATACCATTTGGTTACAACAAGATGGCGCTCCGCCTCATTACGAAATTATTGTGCGACGCTACTTGGACCAAGTTCTCCCAGCAAGATGGATAGGGAAGAAGAGGTCAGATAAAATGGCCGCCTAGGTCTCCTGATCTAACGCCATTAGACTTCCTTTTATGGGGGTACTTAAAAAGTAAAGTGTACAACAATCGACCCAATAATTTAGACGATCTCAGGCAAAGAATTCAACATGAGATTAGGTTAATATCGCCTCAAACTATTGAGAATGTGAGAAATGAATTTTATAATCGTCTTGGGTATTGTCAAATGGTACAGGGTCGTCAATTTGAACATTTAGTGTAAATGTAATTTAACAACTGTTATTTCTGTGCTTATTTTTGTGTTTGATGATATTGTTAGATTTTTTTCTGGTTAAGCAATTTAGTTTCTTTTTATACTAATGTTTGCCTCACGAAGTTATCGTTATTACTAACTTTGAATTGAGCAGATAATAAATTTCTAGTTCGATTTTTCAACTATTTGTATAATTTCAAAATAAAAAACGAATGTGCCGTCGATAACTTTCCGTCAAACTTAGGCAACTAGATAAATTTACCCAATTTAATGAATTTTTAGGGGTATACCCCTTCGAGATTTTTTCCAAAAAAATTAATATCAACGGAATTACTGAATTTATGAGTTACTTAATTTCCACACTGTATAAAATAATAACATCATCCGAGAAGTTGAATATTTACAGAATGAGTCAAACTCTTACTGGGGCCTTTTGACTTAAAAAGGGTTGAATATGTTTAAGAAATTCAACTTGTTTTTGAGATTACTTACCTTAACATACAAAATAGCGCAATTTTTGTTTGATTTTTATAATAATGGGTTTCTACATAAAATAATCAGTTGGTAAAAAGTGTCACTTGAAGCAACAGCGTTAAAAGGATGCCTTTAGGTTTCTTTACCTAGAAATTTGCTTGTTTCCCTTCAAATTTTCAAGAATGGTCCTACAGTCAACTGTTTTCTCTATCGATGTATCGAATAAAAATGTAGTTACTTTAAATAGAAAAAGTTGAGTCACTTCCGGTCAAACAGGAAACCACATATATGTTCTTCATATGTGAAAAGAGAGAATTTATAGGTACCAAAAGTACCAAAAGTGAGAAGAAATTTCATTGAGATCGCTATAAAAACAAGGAAGTTTTTAGCTTGCGTCTTATTTCAGGTTCACCCGGTGTGTATGTATTTATCAGAATACTGTGAATTTCTTGAACATTTTCGATATTTTCTATAAAAGAGACCTGAGACATTGACCCTGTACATATCACCATCAGTAATTATTTTATTATGATTGCATTGTTTCTAGAATTTAATATTCACTTATTTGATCGACAGAAGCAAAATTCAATCTAACATTTATTAGCATGCTACATTTACATTACTCACATTATACAGTAGTAAATCTGGAAGGCTGATCATCATTAATAATTGCCATTGACAACAGAGGAGTATAAATATAAAATATGACTATATTAAGATTTTTTTGAAAATTGGTGAATGCGCTGATGTTAAAATTGCCTTACAAGTTATTTATAACGTACAGCCTACAGCGTAGAATAAAATCAAACATGTATATTTTCAACTTTATCGTGCAACTTTTGGTACAGGAAACTAAAAATGACGTAATCAAAATTTTCGTGATGACGTCATCGAGTTTCTTTTATGAAACGCATTTTGTGTGTAAACTTAATAATGCACATTTTACTGTCATCGCAACGATATAGATGTTTCAATACTTTATTATTGCGAGTGAAAATGTTTATTATTTTATTAATAAAGTGTAATTATGATATATACTTCCTTCATGTAAGGCGTTGACGCTGTAATCATTAACTGTTCGGAATTTGTATCTAGAGAACTGTGGTATTGGCTAATGTCATTTCCATATTCAATAGCGGTAGTCAATTGGTGACAAATTAAGTGAATATACATCGAAATTGTAAAACAGTTTTCACTGTCCTTACAAAATAGTCCATTGTGGAACGATTTCTAGGCAGCGAGAGGCGATCTAGGTAATTTAATAAATTTCTATTGCAGGCGGAAGCATCAAAGAGCTTTCGATCAAGGGATTGTTTGTTTTCAGGCTTTATACGCCCCATTCTTACTGTCAACGGTTTGCCTAAATCTCGTTCGATATTCCAAAGCATAGCAAGGTTTGAATTATCTTTTCCTGTAGTTTGTGAGATTGCACCCATAATACCCGTTGGCAAATTTAATATTATTCTGTTCTTCCAGTACATGGCAACCCACATGAAACTGATAGAACAACCCCATTATATCAACGTTTTGACATCCTCGCATGAATCTGTTTACTTGAAATAATTACAAATATGCAAAAAGCCACCTCTCTATTTTCTGAGAAATAAATAAACCAAAAATTAATTTCCCAAATAAAATTGTATTGTTGTATCACTACCAGGAAAAAAAAACGACCAAGCTTGAGTTTATCATTTTGATGTGGTAATCATGATATTAGTTCTCGCCAATAAAAATAGAGCATGTAACATTCCCTTGTATATAAAGAGAATTTATTGTCTGCAATTATCTTGCTAACCATTAAGCAATCGAAAAATAGTAAACATAACAGTCGCCCTGCCTAAAGTTACCTAAAGAAATTGCTATTACAATTTTACCAATACTGACAACTGAAAACATTTAATTCGATCAGCAGTATGAATATATTATTAGTGGGTTTTCCAATATGTGAATATTCAAGTCATTTCTGAATTCGATGGTAGAAGTGAAAGAAAATTTATTCTGTAACAGCACCTTCTTTAGACCAGAAAACATCTGAATTATTAAATACTATAAATGTCATTTAAATAATTAAGTTTTTCCATTAGCTCCATTACAGTTTGCTTCTTGAACAATGAGAAAATGTGAAGGAAGAACATGTTTTCGTACAATAGTTCTAGCTTCGAACTTGATTATGAAATAAATTCGTTCCTCTTCATTTTACGGTACGACCGAAGTAACATTACATACATATTTTCCGTTTTAAAAACTACACGTTCCCTATTACCAATTTTAAAAAACATTTCCGTTTTAAAAATAAATGAATTTTAAATTTTAACATATTTTTTTTAATTGGGGGGGTACAAATTATATTTGAGTTAGACCGATATCAAAACAATAAATTCTGTCATGCAATAATATCTCAAAGCTAGGCGGAACAATTCGGCGCACAGTGGTTAAAATTGATCTATAAGGACAAAATGTAATTCATCTGGGAAATTTAATACTAGATAACTTAATTGGAAACAATAAAACCTCTTTGATAATGACCCGCCTTATCAGAAGCATCCTGAAACTATGAACAATGATCCACGATGGTACCCGCATCCTTAATCGTATTCTGTTACCAAATTTAATATATACGCTTACTGTGATATAATTTCCTTAGAGGCCATGAACCTTTTTGCGATAGGAATGTTTTTTATAAGTATTTTTGTATGCTTACAGTGCCGTCGGGACCGTAAGCTTTTTCATTAACTTGCACATTATCGAGTATTTCGGCACGATCTGTTCGAAATTTGGAAAGGTGAATATGACGAATCGAAACAAAAAGGTCGTGTATTCCCCTTCATTTTGGATATATTTGAACAAAAAAAATTATCCAGAAGGCATTACTGTTTGATTAAAAAAGTATAAACACACAAAGAAGGCGACTAAACTAAGTTACTTTATTAAATTTTACGTTTAGTACGTTCTAAGATTTAAAATAAAAAACATATACATAATATAATTTCATCCCGCTCCAACTCGCCATCCCGCCGCCCGCGCCCCGCGATAGTCTGAGAAGTTTATGTTCGTATCCGCTGAAGTCAACGCTATCAACAACATCAGGAGATTGATAGATTATCCTATTTCGAAACAAAAATATTAAACACGAAACAGGATCCATTCTTCAATGACATGGCAATAAAATAAGTTCAAGGAACTTATTATTCACCTCAATTACGAACCATACACAAATATAGAGCTAAAATATGAACTCAATTTTTGTTTTATGAAGAAATGATATTAGTTGTATTTATGTGCTACCAAATAAATTTCAAATTCAATGGCGGCCAAGAGCCTAAAGAAAGATAATCATATTTTAAAATATTTCCTGATGATTTTTAACATTAACGGGCTACACAGTTTGGAGACAACGGACACACATCCAATATCCAAATATGATGGGACTATTTTCTGCTCACAATTCTTCGGCCGGGAATCGATCTCAATCCTCCGGCTTCAGAGTTATGTAATCAAACTTTTACTGTAAGTAGATCGATTTAATATACAGGGTGAGTCAATAGTGTGTTCTCCTTCGATAACCTTTGCACCGCTAGTGATACAACAATTTATTAAATACAAAAGTTTTTTTGGGTCGATAAGATCTATCATTTAAAATTATTGTGAAATCTACAGGGTGATTAAATTCTCTGTTACACACAA
Source organism: Rhamnusium bicolor (assembly GCA_029963845.1). Taxonomy (NCBI): domain Eukaryota; kingdom Metazoa; phylum Arthropoda; class Insecta; order Coleoptera; family Cerambycidae; genus Rhamnusium; species Rhamnusium bicolor. Next base: position 367,639 of record JANEYF010001222.1, on the reverse strand, counting down.
GTATATTTTTTTTGCCATTTTATTAAATGAAAAGAGTATTATACAGTGATATTTTGTTTTTTGGATTTGCATGCAAAGTTGCCAAGTTATTTAACATTTTCTGGAAATTTAAGGATTTATAAGGGTCCGTTTAATAATTTTTATTTACCTATGAAAACAAGCTGGGTAAGCAAATATTATACTATTCTTAGTTCATATTACACGCTAAGTAATAGTACCTTTTTTAAATTATTCTATTTTACAGGGTGTCCATGACGGCGTGTCAATTAATGCGAATTTCAAATGGGAAAAACTGTTTTTTTAAATGGAACACCCTGTATTTTTTTACGTGGTTGGATTCCTCCTTCAAATTGCTTTTTTTTTTGTATAACACTTCCTATACCTAACTGTTGTATTTTTTGGAGATTATTAAGGTTTTTTCTTTAACCTCACAATCATACTAAAAATTAATACAATTTTATCAAGAATGGCTTTGGAAAAACAAAAATTGCGGTCAGGCGAAAAATTATTTTCTATAAAATCGTAAAGGAAACAGTAAAAGTAGCAAATTTATTGAACTTGAATGACAAAATTTACACATCACCTTATGTACATAACAAAATTTTTTTAGTGTAATTTTGAACGTAAACAGTATATAGAAGAAAAAAAATAAAACAAGTTACAAAACATGCTCAAAGTGGCCTCCTAGTTGTAAATTACAAATTCTGACTCTATGAAGAAATGAGTCACTTACATTTTGCAACATGTGAGGCGTGATGGTGTCGAACGCTAGTCGAATTCTTTGCTGCATGTCTTCTCTTGTAGTTGGTGATGTATTGTACACTAATCCTTTAATGTACCTCCACAAAAAAGTCTAGTTTTTGTCAAATCTGGCGACCTTGGTGGCCATTGAACTGGTCCTCCTCGACCTATCCAATTATCACCAAAAGTAACATTTAAAATGTTTCTTACGGCAATACTATAATGGGGTGGAGCTCCGTCGTGCTGAAACCACAGCCTCTGTAAGACATTTTGAGGACACCCGTTTAACAATCCACCTAGTACATTTTGTAAAAAATCGATGTACATATTTCCAGTCAAGTGACCATTAAAGAAATGCGGTCCAATTACATATTCACCTACTATCCCTGACCACACATTGAGTGACCATCGGTGTTAATTATCTACAGTTCTCGTAAAATGAAGGTTCATGGTATCATAGTAGTGTAAGTTATGTCTATTAACACAACCATTTTTATGAAATGTGGCCTCATCAGTGAATAGCACGAAATCAAAAAATTGCGACTGTTGGTGAATCTTATTGAGCGTCCACGCACAAAATGTTACCCTACGGTCGAAATCATTTGACTCTAGTTCCTGAAGCAGTTAAATATGATAAGGATGAAAGTTTTGCGTCCTCAATATTCTTGTTACAGAGGATTGACTTATATCAAGTTGTCTATTAATTTCTCTCGTACTTTTATGCGGATCTTTAACGACACTTAATGTAACTTGAAACACTTTTTCTTCATTTGTTGCTAGTTTTGTACTTTCATGTTTTTCATAATTCACATGTCCAGTTCGTTCAAACCTTTCTCGCAACCTTTCAAATGCAGAATGGTGAGGATGTCTTCGTTCTGGATAACGCTGAATATAAATTCTTGATGCCAATAGCGGATTTCTCTCCCCTTCTCACAATGCATAAACCATGTCGATCAACTCTTCGTGTGAAAAATTCATAATTTATTTAACAAAAATAATTAACTCAACTAGGAAATACAGAAGAATCACCACCAAGTAAAATTAATTACGTGTAAAAAACAAAATATCAGTTTGATAACACAATTTTTGTTTTTCCAAGGCCATTCTTGATAAAATTATATTAATTTTTACTATGATCGCAAGGTTAAAGAGAAAACCTTAATAATCTCCAAAAAATACAACAGTTAGGTATAGGAAGTGTTATACAAAAAAGAAATTAATTTGAAGGAGGAATCCAACCACGTAAAAAAATATAGGGTGTTGCATTTAAAAAAAACAGAGTTTTTCCCATTTGAAATTCGCATTAATTGACATGCCGTCATGGACACCCTATAAAATAGAATAATGTAAAAAAAGGTACTAATACTTAGCGTGTAGTACTCAAAAACCATAACAGATACATGTATCAAACTTAAGTTACTTTGTTTAGGATCTAAATAACGTCATACATTTACATTTCAAGAAAGTGGTCAGGGGCAGCGCACAATGGGCTTAGCTTTTGTGTGTCAATTCAAACAATATTTTTTCCTCCATCTTTGAAAGCGTGTAACTTTCTACTTTCTTATACCTAATATAAAGAGATATAGTGACCGTGATTTTTTTTTTACCTCGGGATTTTGATTGATATATATGTTTTGAACCCTCGTGATCCATTCTGACTATTTTTCGAATGATGTCTGTCGGTGCGTGTGTGTGGATGTGTGTGTGTGTGTATGTGTGTATCCGCGATAACTCAAAAAATAGTAATGGGAGACTTCCCAAATTTGGCAGTTAAGATTTTCAACATTTTAGGTGACACATTAAATTTGATGAATGTGGTACCACCAGAAGAGACATAATGAATGAAAGAAGAAAAAAGATACAATTTTGGGAAAGAAATTAAAAATTTTTATGGCATTTCTGGACGATTCTCGACGTATTATAATGAAAAAACATAACTTTATGGAAAAAAATCTGTCTGCATGTCTGCAGTATCGCGATAGCAGCCACTGTTTTTGAGATAAAGCTTTCAAATTTGGTACACATGTTCTAAAGACAATGAAAAAGGGGGAGAAGAAAAACAAAAAACTATATTCTTGATGGAAGATTATAAATCATTCTACAATATTAAGCCAATAAAATATATTTTCCATGTACTTATATAAAGCTGATGTAAACTGAAATACTTTACACATTTGGCCTCATAAAATGGGGTTAGGATAAATTTAACAGTTTGACATTTGAAAGGTCTAATTTAGTTACAAAAATGTGGAATTTATTATGTGTGATAACAGGAGTTGGAATTTTACTGGAGTAAGTGAGTTTATCAAAATTATGCCATTTTTTAACCTGGAAATTACTTTCAATCAAATATCAGAAAACACTACAATTTAAAAGGAAAATAACCTTGTGTTTACTGTTATCCACTTTAGAGACATTTTGTTTATAAACAAACACAGTTTATATGAACATTACAGGTTAGAACACCACTAACACAGAACAGAAAAAGAACCACTAATATAAGTGTGTGTAGATGGAGCCTAGAGAGAGAGAGATGCATGTCAAAATAAAAAGAGAGATGAAATAATACCCACGTCTTTTTCTCTCTTGTGGATTACGGTATGTCTTTCTCTCTTCTTATGTTGAATCTCTTCAGCTCATTTAAACCGTTTCCAACGCTCCGTCTATTACCTCCTACAGAGACAACCACCTGCCTCCTATAACCCATTACCTATTCTGATTATTAGGTCAATGACTATATTGACCTAATAATAAAGTAATGGACGGAGCCTTGGAGACACTTTAAACGAGTTGAAGAGATTCTCAACATAAAAGAGAGAAAGACATTTTCCAATAATTCATAAGAAAGAAAAGGAAATGAAGGTGCTAAAGACATATGCCTTCAGCCCTGCAAATAGGAAAATACGTAGGCGTTGATTGAAATGTTATTTCATCTCTCTTTTTATTTTTGGCATGAACTCTCTCTCTCTCGTTCTCTAGGCTCCGTTCGCATATAAGCATTCCTTACAGTCGTACGGCAATGGAAGTATTAATCGCAATTTCATTGGCCGTTTTAAGATAGTCGCAGGGCATGCGCAGTTACATGATATTTCAAAGTGTATTAAATCCTTTTTAGAATCGTTTGTTAGCAAAGAGCTTGTTAGACGATAGAGAAGATACTTACCTAGCACGCGGTAGGTCCAGGGTACTAATCACACTTATTTTTTTTTTTTTTTTAGTAAGATTTTCCTTGCCCTTTATTATAGTTTGTTTATTTTTCTTTGCCCTTTATTATAGTTTGTTTATTTTCACGGTGCCGAATTCCCCTTTAAAAATGATATCTGATGAGCACGCCATGCCGTGGCCTTGAAACGGCCAATGAAATTGCTAGAAATACTGCCATTTCCGTATGACTGTAAAGGATGCTTATATGCGCTCCGTTCAAGATTTATAAACTAGTTTATAAATCTTGCGCTCCGTTCATGTTACCTATGTCCTGAGAGTATACTCTCAGTCTATGTCTCTACCTATAGGTCAGTGTAGATTAGATTAGAACAATAGGTTTCCTGTGATTGAAACCCAGAGATCTCTGTTGGAACCTTAGATTAGGAAAGCCTAATCTAAGGTTGGAACCATAGGATTAAAGATTTCTGTGGTTGCCAGATCCAACCACAGAAATCTTGACTACTTTTGAAATCCATATATTATAATTTATAAATAGGTGGAAAATATCCAAGATTTTGGAAGATACACATTTTCCTGACAACGATTTATTAATTCAAATAAAACTAATAAAAGGAATGTAGTTTAGCAAAATGATCATTTAATCACACTGTCACTTTTTCAGCCGTTCTTGTTTAGAAACCTTGTTGACAATTATGAGTAGCTACAGTTTCGTAAGATTTATCTGGCTCATTATTCATTAATAAATGCATTTATTATTATTATTATTTTTTTTTGAAAAAAGTACTATTTTCTGGCAAAAACTTACTTAATAATGCAGGTTATATGCAGTTAGCAAACTAATTAGAAATTGTATTTGAAGGAGAACGGAACAGTGAAATTACGTCACATACTTTTCGTGGTACCATTGACCAGAGTGAATCATCTCATTCACAGCCAACTCATCGTTGGGAATAATTAAGTTTTCAAAAGAGTTAACCAAGTTTCCTTTTTGCCTTTTTACAATTTTTATTTATTTAAAATTGTATGATAAAATCAGTGATTTTATTGAATTAGGAATTTTTTTAGGTTCAATTTTAGAAAAATAAATAAAATTAAAGATGATTTTTATTTGGAAACTCTCTACTGTGATGTCATCTTCGACCATAAAACTGTATGCGATGTCATCATAACTTTTGGGTACTCTTCAACATTAGACCTAAAATACATTTGAACTATTCTTCTCATTGCAGTCATTGTTGCTAATGCTATTACTACATATAGTTACAGATCTATTACTTTATGCCCCTGCCTATTACGCTATTACTCTCGAAGAAAAATCTATTACGTTTTCTAATTTCTATTAATTTTCTATACTGTTTCAGAGAAAAATAAATAAAATGCATATTTCATCGATTAGGCTTAGTGATAAATATAAATATTTTTGAACTAAATTCAAAACTGGGTAGTTGTAGTTATTTCAACATTGGAAGTATAATTGTTCCGCAGCTTTGACCTACAACGGTTTTTTATAAAAATGCACACGTTTTTTTCTAATTGAAATCTCAGTTAATCTAAGTAGTTTTACGGTTGCGGAGACTACATCAAATAAAATTATACTTTTATTTATGCAATGTAACCGTAAAACAAGTTAGATTAGCTGATATCTCAGAAAATACGCACCTATCATCACATCATGCCATATTTTTCTATCAGCTAACTAGCTTACTCTGTTTCACGCTGGCTCTGGCCCGACTGACTCTGTGACCTGTGTTTCCCGTGTGTTGTTCTAGTCACATTATACTGTGCTCTAGTGTTTTCCATTCCTAGTCACATTATACTGTACTCTAGTGTTTTCAATTCCGAACCCGACCGCAACTCTGATTGGATACTTTCGCTGAATAAAATTCCGCAACACTGATTGCGGTTTTTACCCTTGGGTCTCGGCTATCAAAATAATAGAAATATGAAAAGTGAAAAGCAGTTTAAAAAAAAAGTCTATTCATACATTTACACATATTCTCCCTTATAAAAGTCAGTCGCTAGAACAACTTTTTGTTTGTGAAAAAAAATAAATAAAAAAATTATGTAAATCTTATAAAGCACCCTTTAAAAATTATTTTAAAATGGTAAATAAAAAAATAAGGGTATTTCACAATTCAAGATGCATTTTAATTCTTAATTCCGCCATAGGCAAAGTAGGGTTTAAATAAAACATCTGTAGCAATGCACTGCCTTAACAATTCCGAGGTATAAACACAAGAAGGTACCATGCCACTTTCAATAGCTTCAAAAGATGGAAATAAATATGGATATTTTGTTTTGGGAACATATCGGCTGTTATTTCTTGATTCCTTTTCAGGGGAACTTCTCTTGGCAATACTCCTTGCAAGTTTTTCATTGATTAATATGTGACCAATATCAGATACAGAGGAGGTGTCATTCACATTTCCTATGGTAATATGAACTATTTTACGAACGGGATCTGTACATTCTAATATACATAGCAAGACCTTTCCAGAAACCAACTCGTTGAACCTTCGCATAGCATTGTAATCCCAATTGGGCTTTCTATATGGTCGTACATGACCCAAAGAAGCCCTTACTGCAAACTGAGGAACCCCATAGAGTTTTTCATAAAGGTAGTATAGGTTATCCATGAGTATCACAGCAATATAACCAAAATCAATCAGGTACACCCAAGCCTTTTTGTCAACAGTTGAACTATGAGGTATGTTGACAATAAGACCTCTATAAAAACAGTTTTCTGTATAAACTGCACAATATGTATTTTTTAAGGGCTGTATTCAAAGACATTTTATACTGTTCTCCATTTTCTGTGTAAAAATCCATTAAAAATGCCTGCATAATGTCCAGCTCCCGTTCCTTCAAAACTATCCAGAACTTAGTGGGATCATAGACGTGACCAACACGCATTCGATATGTTTCACCAATCTTCCATACTTCTCTATCATAGTAATAAGGTATTTCATACTTTGTTTGATCGAAGTGAGAGAATATATAATCAAAGTCGACTTCTCGCCGTTGTACTCTCATTTTTATTTACCTGGTGGTATATATCTGTAGTTTTCCTATAAAAAAGAAAAGGGGCATTAGTAAATGATTTAGATAATTTCTATTTTAAAACTTTATACAATTATTTTTCAATTAAAATAGAAATAAATTTGACATTCACAATAAAAAAATGCAAGTACATTTTTTATAGCTTTTCACAAAAAAGTACGATTTTTTTACCGAGCTCGGTTGCGCAGTGGGCCAGAGCGTTAAGTGACAAACGTAGCTGGTTTACTGCCTATCGAATCCGAGGTACAAATCCCAGTTTCGATTCTGACAAAGTCGAAGGGTTTGATTGTGTGTGTCTGCGTTTTTTCAACTGTGTAACTCCTGTACGAGCAGCTTTGGCTTTGGTTTGGGGGTTGTCTAATTTATGTGTTTTTTTTTTAATCACGAGTGTTTCCGTCGTATTATTTATTATTATTTTTTTGAGAAGCAGAATAGAATTATATTGGTTTATGATGGAATTAAAACTGATTGCCCTCAAGACGGAAACAAATTTAAAACCATTAAGTTAAATTTTCTTTAAAGAAGTGTCAATACTTTGTTAAAATTACATCCCAACCACAAATTATGTTTTAATAATTATTATTATCGAGTACCTATATATAATGGTTCATTACATTACATTACAGATTTACACTTACCGTTACCCGTAAAGTGTAATTAACTAATTTGTATCTTAAAATTGTATCGACATATTAAATACACATGTATATTGTAGATAAGTAAGGTAGGTTTCCACACGTTTTGCGCACAAAATAATCATATTTCTCTCTTTTGCTTATTATAAGGTTGGTTCAAATTACGACGTTTTGCATTTCGTTTTTTGCAGCGCCTATTTCCGATTGAAAAAAAAGAACATAAATGACAGAGACAGTTATCTCTGATGAATGCTGAATACCACAGGGCATTTGAACACTTAAATTATTTTTTTTGCTATTCTGTTTTCACAGCAGAAAATCTAAAATGACCAGAGAACCAACAGAAACAGAACACAGAACGACTATAGCTGTGTTCATTTTACTAGCAATCTCATCTCAAGTAGTTTTACGGTTACACTGCGTAAATGAGAGAACAATTTCTTGTGTTCCTTTGTTCATTATTAAGCAACACACCTAAGATGTATTCTTTTTCCACCAATCTCAACTAATTTAAGTTCTTTTACGGTTACGGAGGTTACATCAAAAGAATTTAACCTTTAATTTATGCAGTGTAACCGTAAAACAACTTACGTTAACTGAGATTTTTGGTAAAAGGGACATACCTATCGTACGCACCTCGCACACCTATTACGTGCGTTCTTTCTGAGATCTGAGTTAATCTAAGTAGTTTTACGGTTACGAAGGCTATATGAAATTAAATACTGTAAATAGAAGAATAATAACAACTTCATGATGGTCGAACAATACTAATCGGTGTTGTTGTCGATGGTTGTCAGTGTAATGCATATCACATCGATAAATGTTAATGTATTTCACTGAACGCATTGTTAAAAATTGTTAAATAATGTTGGCACTGAACGTGTCCCCGATAACAATTTATCTAGCCTCCGTAATCTTAACAATAAGTACTTAGATTAACTGAGATTGGTGGTATTGGTGACAAAAAGAATACACCTATTTAAAACGACTTTAAACCACAGAATACCAAAAGTAACACAGTGTACATTTCAACTTGGAGTAATTTTTTTTCAAATTTAATGGAAGCGGCGGGAGGAGCAGGTGGGTTCGCAACTAATCATTTCTCGTCTTGCTTTTTACAATTCTGTCCTGTTAAATTAAAAAAAAAAACAAAAAAATAAAAACAAATTAAAATACAGATCTATTGTTGTTCTCTACACTCGTAGAAAACTGATAAAGTGATAAAATACAACAATCCAATACTTAATATACAAACCGTACTCTGATGATTTTAAGAATTTTTAATACGCAAGGACGAAATAAGTTAAAATTTATGTGTCCTGCAGAAAGTTGAGAGAAAATAATCACAAACCCTTCAATAGGTCTGTATCAGCCACGTGATACTTTCAGTTTAGTGTATATGTATTAAACAAAAACCACAAACTAAAATATATTTGCAATGACGGCATAGTTTAAATACTCTATCTGTGTTTATTAAACACTGACTCTATATATTTGTGGTAATTTAAAAACTAAAACCAGCGTACATTAAATAAATCTTCCACTTTACAGAATATGTTTTGTAATAAAATTAGTTCAGCAAACTTCTAATATATTTATTTTTTTTACTTTTTGGTTATTATAGGTTATGTTACTTTAGTTTATTAGGTGCGTTCTTTCTAACCGTGATCTCCGCATATCTAAGTTATTTTACGGTTCTACTGTACAAATAAAAACATGGTGTTATTCTGGATCTTAATGTAGCAGATGTAATTGATGTAAAACAATAACCTTGATAACTTAAATGCGGATAGATTATATGGTTAAGCACATAACAGACAAAGAAAGAACAACGATGTAAGCTGATGGCACTGTACCGCCAAATTACAGAAAGCACCAATAATTTCATTTGATAAAGCCTCCGTAACCGTAAGCATATAAGCATTCCTTACAGTCATACGGAAATGGCAGTATTTCTAGCAATTTCATTGGCCGTTTCAAGGCAACGGCTTGGCGTGCTCATCAGATATCATTTTTAAAGGGGAATTCGGCACCGTGAAAATAAACAAACTATAATAAAGGGCAAGGAAAAAATGTAATAAAGGGCAAGGAAAAAATGTAATCTTCATATAAATCTTACTAACGAACTAAAAAATACATTTAAAAAATAATAATAAGTTAAAGGGCAAGGAGAAAATGTAATAAACGGCAAGGAAAAAATGTAATCTTCATATAAATCTTACTAACGAACTAAAAAATACTTATTTAAAAAAAAAAATAACAAGTTTCTGATTCGAACCCTGGACCTACCATGTGCCACGCGAATATCTTCTCTATAGTCTAACGAGCTCCTAACTGACAAACGATTCCAAAAGGATTTAATACTTTAAAATGTCATGTAACTGCGCATGCCCTACGGCCAATAAAATTGCTAGAAATACTGCCATTTCCGTATGACTGTAAGGAATGCTTATATGCTAACCGCAAAACTACTTAGATTAACTGAGTTCTCAGTTGGAAAGAACGCACCCATTATTTGTACTACAATATTTGTGACGTTAAATGCAGATATTCTATTTTATTTTAAATTTAAATCTCACCAATGAGATCGCGAAAGATAAATAATAGCTTTATAAAGTTTACATTAGGTGTATTCTTTTTTACGACCAATCTTAGATAAGTAATTTTATGGTTACAGAGGCTATATCAAAAGAAATTATTCTTTAATTTTCGCAGGGTAACCGTAAAACTACTTAGACTAGTTGATATTGCTGGTACAAAGAATACACCTAATTTACATTTTTTGCAATGAAGTGTAATTAAATAAATATAGCATTAAAACAAACAAGAGGTGTATTATTTTTACCACCATCACCTTTTTTGGCATCAATCATTCAACTAGTCTAAAGACTAGTACAAAATTGATAGTATATAATTGTGGGTATTTTTAATTTACATTTACAATGAAATAGTTGGACTTTCATTCTGACGGTTTAAGCGTTTAAGGTTAGAAATACGTGATTACTAATTGATTGATTAAAAATAAATAGAATACAATGGATGAAAAAATTGTGATGGAAAATAGTATGATGTTTATTATACTTTCGGCGGCTATTATGTGCGCATTGAAATTTAAATATATAAAAAAGAAATATAGAAAATCTAGGGGATGGTATATAGGAGCAGTAGCAATTGTACAGAAAATTGGGAATCTGATTGGATGGTGTACAATAAATATTATAGAAAGCTTGGACCTTGCAAACTACTACAGTAGCCATTTTGTTAATGTTCGATGTAATGTAAACCCTTGCATTCAAATGAATGCAACAAGTTTTCACACTGCAAATGCAACCGGACTAGTTTTACCGTTAATTTCTATGTAAATGAGCCTTAAGTGACGTCTAAGTAAGTAGTTTTACGGTTACACTGCATAAATGAAAGAAAAGTTTCGTTTGATATAGCCTCCGAAATCGTAAAACAATGCTTGTATTAGCTGAGATTGGTGGTAAGAAGAATACACCAATGTTACATTGAAGTGAACTAACAATAATCGTTTTTTGAAAAAAATGTAATAGTAGAAATTACGAACAAAGCTTATTTTTGGTTAAAAACAGTAAATATTATACACTAATGGATAATAACAAATAAACCTTATAAATCACAGATCGCTTTATTTTTTGCGACCATTTATTACATTACTATCGAAGAAAACTATTCTAAAATTATTTTTCAATGTTTCTACTAAGCCTTATGCAACCAACATTGCACCTATGACATATTATTGCGTAAAAATAAAAATACTTCTGCAACAAAATAATATTTAATATCGAAATTATTCATATAACTCAAAATCTATTCTATTAGAAGTATAGAAATTAGAATCCTCCCCACATTTCCTAACCATTACTCCTGTTTTAAAGTAATTTTCCTTAGACCATTTAATCATTTGTCCAGTACTATATGGTCCTTGTATTTGTTCATCTTCTACCTTCCATTTAAACTCCCACAATAGTTCTTTTTTTACATCTTCACTATTTTTCTCTTCTATCTCTAACTGACTACCCGATGGACCTCCCAAGAATTTCTCTTTCTCTTTAGTATCAAAGTCATCTGAATACATATCAAGACATGCTTCTTTAACCACAGATTTCGCTTTATTTTCTCTGCTTTCAATTTTGGCCTTTATCTGTTCATAAGTCTCCTGGTATATGTCCATATTTCCTAGTTGGGTCAGAATTCGATTTGCCAGCTCCGTCAGATTTGTAACATCTTCATTACTAGTTAATGTTCCAGCTTTTTTCCTTTTCAGCCTTTCTACACTAGACAATTTCATATCAGCCCCTCCCAAACGTTTGAGAGCTTTATTTACAGATTCTTTGGGTTTCATGTACCCCAACATCATTTTATAGGTAATGATTTCATCAAAGTTATCATCAGTTTCAGATTCAGATTCGCTGTCTTCACCCAAACCTTTTTCATCAATGTTATATTTATCTTTAGAGTCTGACGAGGTTTTTATTTTTTGCCAGTCTATATTATCTAACCAATTATCTCTTATTTCCTTTTCATTATCCCAAATGAAATGTCCCTGTTTATCGAAATGACCCTCTTCCATTTCTTCATTCATGTTAAAAGCAGTCATTTTTTGTTCCCCGTCTTGCCTAGCTATTCCATCTTCTTCGCCTTCGATGTCATCGGCATCCAAAACATTATCTTCATCTACATCATCCTCTTCATCACTGTCTAAGGTGTGTTTTTTCACTTGTTGACGTCGATTTTCAGATAAACGTTTAACAGAGCTTTCTAAAAAAGCTGTTTGATAATCTCTTTTGGACATATTGATTATTAAATTTCCGCCTGGATACAGATTAATTAAGATATTTAGAGGTTAAGAATAGTTTATGTTTACTTTCATTTTAGAAGCAACCACAGAATTAAGCAACTGACACTTTAACTGACACTGACAAATAAATGACATATGAGTCACGTGATAGATATAGGTTTGTTCTATGAATCTTACTAATACGATCTCATTATTTTTGTAAAAAAAATTAAATTCCACTCCTTTTAAAGAAAATCGGTAGTTGTGTATTTTTGTGAGTAGCGTAGAAAGTTAGTAAAAAAAATATATAAAATTGTTTTCCGAGATACAGAAAAAGAATTATTAACATTAGATTTATTATTATTATTTATGTTCTTTTGTAGAATTTTTGTCTATTAATTACTGAGAATGATTGAATAGAACGATTTGTTTTTACCCCTACTTTAATGTGGAAATATGAGTATTGATTGTACTATTATTTTATTATTAGTTTAGATGCCACTTATGTTAATATACTTATAAATAACAAACATTCTTACATTTTACTTTTCCTGACGTTTACACTCTTCATAAATGTACAGACCTATTAGTTTTCTTTAGCAGAAGTGGCAAGAAAAATCTAAAAATATTTGTCTACGATTTACACGTGTTTACTTGGTGTAGAGAATGTCTTTGCTTGGTGTATCAAAGAGAACAAACCATAGAATAGATATAAGAACAAGTCTGTGTCGTACTTTGTCATGTGCAACGAGCCACATTAGAAAAAATCCATCTCAAGCAAACATATAAAAAGAACAACTAATTTAAATTAAAACGCAAATTTTAGGGTAATTCTTTACAACAGCCACTTCTATATTTTTCGTGTTTTTTTTGTACACACGCGTAAAGTGTCTCTATAGAAGACATTTGCTGCAAAGGAAATGTTGGCAAATATATTTCGTTTTCGCACTGTTTTGGGGCAAGGGAAATAAGGACAAAGTTAATGTACCGGCGCTGTCAACCCATAAGGAGTCATATGAAGCAGATACAGAATGTTTGTGTAAGTTAAACTTCGTATGAGGGTTGAAATTCCACCAAACGATTGAAATTTTATTATTTTTTTTGGCATTTCCCATATAGGCACATTTGGGGTTCCTTGACGGGCCGTACGGTTTTTTTTGTCGAGAAGGGCTGTTGTAGAATGACCAATTTTAGTTATGTTTTATATGCATATAACGTATTTATAATTAATTAATTAATTACTAGTATTTCCTTGTGTTCTTGTCTTGCGAGTGCTTAGTACCAACTTTTAAAAAATTAGTGAACTTACGTGCTAGTACTGGATAACTGACAGCTGGTTTTTGATTTTAATTTTATTGTTATTTTCTTTGTGCTCTCATTTGTAATAGTAGTTTGTGAAAAGTTTCGATAATGAGCATTCCATTGTTTCCAAATTTGAAGCCAAGACTCATACATTCTTCTTGGTTCGATGTGGACCAACCTTGCGATGATGAAGATGAAGTCTCCCAAATGGAAAGAGAGCATCAAAACTGGGTTTGTAAAAAAAAATCTATTTGTTTTACTTCTTTATTTATTTTGTGTTAATTTAGCTTCAACTGATAACGCAACGAAATTCAGACCTAACACCTATTGGCAAGACAGCCTCGGAGGTACAGTACGATACATTTAATTTACCAAGTGTGTTAAAAATAATGTATACCGATCTTTTTAGAATATGGAAGAGGACGAGGAGGAAGACGATGAAGATGATAACGATGATGATGATGAATCTGAAACACATGATGAGGAGGAGGAGGATGAAATTGAAATGGACGTTTCACAAGAACGTAATTCACCTGTGGATGTCAGTATTAGACTTGTGCAAGGACATGGAGTACGTTAAATGTCAATTACTTGTGTTTAACCAATTAACATGTCTATAAAAAATTATCACATAATTTTAAATAAATTATTTAATTATTTTTTTATGTTATTGTCATTATTGTTAATTTATATGGTTTAAATAAAAAATGTTCGAAAACTAGGTACTAATTTTGAATAAAGTATTTCCTACAAATCCTGCATACAAATTTAACAAATGCATTTAGCATTTATAGGTGGGTGTTTCACATTACAATTGAATTATAAAGAGTCGGAGATGGTAATACTCTTATTGCCATGCATACAGAAAGAAATTCATGTATATAGAAAATTTTGGCATTGAGAATTTCCAGTATATATATAGGTATATAAAATTGATTTGTACATGCTCTGAGTAAATAAATATTTAAAGTATTTCATAATATATGCAACCAACAGCACATTAAACATCGCATATTTCAAGTAACTCTTATTTTGTGTTGGTAACCTGTATTTTGACGTATGCTGTCACAATAATAAAGCCATGTAAAGAACAAACTTTTTTTCTAATTTCGATTGCTCGAAGAGTGCACGAAATGCATCGATTGCATTATATCAGTTTCTGTTAAAAACTAAGTTTTATAATTGCCAAAAAAGTAGTTGAGCGATTATGCATTGACAAGTATCCCTCGTGTTTAATAGTTTTGTGAACAGTTTTTAATGCCCTTAATTTTACATGTCTTCCCAATTTATAAACGAAGCAGTACATACAACTAAGCAGAAATAACCTAACCTAGAAATTTAAAGTGAAAGGAATATGCTCTCCATTTGAGAAAATAATTAAATTCAAAAGACCAAGTAGATGATTACAAAACAGTAACCATACACTGTCTTTAAATCAAAGAAGGAAATTAAGAAAACCTAGTGTAAGGTAAGCATTTAATTTTTTTTAAAAATGCATTTGAAGTTGGTGAATTAAAATAAAGCTGTTCTCTCAGTATTGTTAATAAGCCAGATTGGCACTATAGATCATCAAATGGGTAATTAAGTTGTAATGTGAATGTGGGATTTCCAAATGGATAAATCCAGGTACTTACCATATTTAATAAATGATAATTTATACAAGAGTATAGTCTTGTATTCAGAAGATTATGTTTTTTATATAATGAAAAATATAATGGCCTTCAGTTGCAGTCAGAGGATAAATGTTGTTTAGTGGTACAGATGGTATAAGCAAGTATGTATTTTTTTAAGTAATACAATCAATTATCTTATTTTTATACAACATTTCCCATTTATGAATTTTAATTTGTTTGGTGTTAAATTTCTAGTCAATGTTAACTAAATGTTTATTCTAATTTGACTTGTAAAGAGATATAGGTACACTTTTTTACTTAATCAGAAGCTTAAACCAAAGATTATATATAATGTTTGCTTTAACTAAACATTAGTTTACTTATTTGTACCTAACGCATTTTTTTTTTGTTTCAAAGATTGTAAAATAACTCAGAAATACATTGGTTTATTTAAATGTGAGGTAATTCGGAGCATTTCAGGGTAATCATCAAGTAATCTATGGAAATATGACATATAAAAAGAAGTGGTGTCCACCCTTCTGGTCAGCGGTTTACCCTTGTTTTTAAAGGTCCCTTCATTCATATATATTTAATCTTTAGGATAAAGTAATATTTAAAATATACCCATTTAAAAATTTACCTATGCTTTGACTAAAAAATTATCTAATTGTTGTATAGTTTTTATTATTACTGATTTTGTACATCATTACTGACTATTGCCCGTAGTTTATTTTATATTTTAAAAGCAAATATCTCTAAACTTATGTTTATAATATGAGGAATTTGCCTACACCGTTTTCGGTGTATTTTTGAATAACCGTGTATTTTATTTATAAAAAAAAGTCACTATTAAAATCGGTATAATTGCTTGCTTTAAGTGTTAATCACGAAGTTAATCAGTAGCGTTCATAATATTTGTAGAAATTGTTGGTTAATATTCTAAAAAACATCCAAAATCTCGAAACCTAGATTGTTTAATTTTAGTACCTTTAAGCAATTGCGATTATCTTATTTTATGTTGATTAGTTATTATGCAGTTTTATTAAACATTAAGTTAGTCACCACCAATGTGCACAGTTTATAAATTGTCAAAATATGTAAAAATATAGGTACAATACTCATCAGCTTAAAGTGACCACTTTTTCGAGATGCTCCCTTTCTAGCAGGCACTACTACAAATAGTGCCAGAAAGAGAGCATCTTGGTAGGTGGTGACTTTAAGCTGATCAGTATTGTACCTATCTCAAGCATACACTAATAGCAAGAGTAGGTAATTCCGTTTAATTAATCTTTGATGATAACTTCAGTTCTTGAGAAATAAAAAATGTCTTTTAATTTCTCGCAAATTTCTCATGGTTTCCGGGGTTCCCTGGTGTCAATAAAATTCTTATACAGGGTCCTGCACTTGCGCTCCGATCTTCGATTGCTGACTCCTTTTTGTAATTAGAAATTTTTTCCAAAAACAGGATTAAACTAGGGGGAAAAAGGGCATTTCTTGAAATTATTTCCGAATATATGGGATGTCTCTAATAAATTCTGTGTGATCAATCATCGACCTATATCCTTTACGCGACGCGATAATTACTCTTGCCCAGTTTATATTTGGCATCTGACTACGTCCAAAAACATTTGAAAAAGGCCGCTAGAGTGCGCTTCTTGTAGTTTTTTTTTAATTACCCCACAAACTGGCCTGGTGACTATGATTAAAACCGTTAGTCAGGAAATTCAGTTAATTATGTAATACTAGTCTGTCAAATCGCCATGGTTTTTAAAAATGACAGAATATTTGACAGTGGTTTAACTTTGGTTTTAACATTGTGGCGTCATTATTTTTAGGGGAGGTCAACCAACTTCTAGGGTACTGCAAAAAGTTCAATATGACAAAAAATGGTTTTTAATGTTATAATATAAACAGACACGTCCAATATAAACAACAAAAAACAAACATGTTTTATGAATGAATAGAAAACAAATCAATATTTCAAAACAATAACGATAAAATCAGTCTTTCTTGAAAAAACCGTGAAAACATTAATAATGTAGGTAATACAATACATTAGTAGTAGTAATAGTAGCTACTTATTTTACTAGGCAAGTAGGCCACAATAGGCCCTTTTTACTTAGGGACCTACGGTTTAGCGTGGACTTCGAACCACGGTCTTCGACTGTCAACTAACCCACCGCCTGGGCCTGCCCGCCTGCACCGCTAGCAGAGTGGTAAACCTCCATCCGAGCTCGCCTCTCCGCTTGCATCAGGCTAGCGGCCTTCCCGGGATTGTCTGTTGACAACCTACCGACTGTTAGACGAGCTATCGTTCATCCATCCAATTGCCGGACTCGATCAGTGCTGCTTAACTTCACTGATCCAGTATCGGGAAGTAAACGGATGTCCATACCTCATCCCCCAATGCAATACATTAAGAAAATATATTAAAAGTAATTTTTTTTAAGAAACTTGATATAAAGGGGTTTTTAGTACGGAGAACACATGACTCTGATATCACATTTATTGTATCTTTATCGCTAATATGGGTTTTGCAAAAATCGCATTTATTTTTTTATCGTAACAGGCCCATGTTTTGTGGGAATTCCCTTTCAGCATTACTAATGAATGATACTATATATCATTTGAAATTTTAATCACATCCCTATTATAACAACGAAGATATGAGGGTGGTAGGGCTTGAAATGGGACATACTGTAACTCAGAAATGAGCTCCTACTGACATTGAACTAGATCCACATATTAATTACTTCATCTAGATTTTCCTCAAGTAATAGTTGGAATCTTCTTGGATTTTTACCGAACTCGTCGATAACACTGTTTATAAAACAACTGTTTAAAGCGGGAGTTTTAAATTTAAAACCTTATGCTGCTAACTAAATTTGAAAATTTTAAATATACATGAATCAAAATAAACATCGAAATTTCCAGAGGGGTCAAATGACCGGTTTGACCCCACCTGTGGACGCCCATGTGCGTTGGTTTGATATTAGGTTTGTTGCAGCAGTAGCTCGGACTAGTTTGAAACCATCAGAAATATTCGCCTAGTTACATAAGTATTAATGTAAATTAGTGATGTATATTTTCCAGCAAATTTCTGCATTATGGAAATAAATTTCTGGAAAATATACATCTATAATAGATGCAACATTTCCGGAAATTTTCCGTAAAATATACATCACTAACGTAAATACAGTGAGCTTTCCATATAAGAGGCAGCTGTGACTCTTCCGTGACGACAAATTATTTAGTTGTGGTGTTGTACGTATAGAGAGCCAGTGTAAAGACAGTTCACGATATCGACGAGACGAGATTTTATGACTAGTGTTTTTAGTTACGATATAGTGATATTTTCTGTTTAGTGTAGTACCTTTATAGACTATAAAATGGAGAAATCGGCGCGGATTCCGAAACACTACACGGGTTGATTAGGGATCATCCTGAGGTGGCTTTTGATGGTGTGGAGCTGGTATCTAAAGTGTGTGAAAACTGTTCTATAAACAGAAAACCAGTGTGATACAACATGTGGCGACGATAAAGCACCAAACATTAATTAGCGGAAACCAACAAAGACAAATCAACATGGACTCATTAAAGTTTCCTAGCCAACTAGCTTGGATCAGTTACATCACAGACTCGGATATTTTAGAGAACCTTGTTTTATCACACTGTTCTATCCTCTTTATATAATTGCATCATTAATATTGACAAATTTATTACAAAATTATAAGATGTCATGATTATATAACTGTAATCTATCACTATTACGTATTTATAACATCAAAATGTGTTGTAAATATTTCATAATCACATTGCGTACTTAGAGCAACTGAGTTTCGTTAAAACACACAATCAAATAACACCAAACATGTAACCAAATTAATAGTTTCTTTGATGATGGTGTAATAACCTGAAACGTTAAAAAAAAAAAAAATTAGTTATATCTGCCCGAAATCCCCAAAAAACAGTATCAGATATTGTTTTAATTTGATGACTCTCACATCGATTGCACACCTTGAAATTGTAGAGAAAAAACAAATTTTGTTTTCATTAATTAAATTATTATTAAAATTCAAAGATTTCTTTTGAATAGGTATTTTATGTAAGTTTACAGTAAAAATGCCCCGGGCAATATAATTTCACCCCATCCTCTGGAGAATAAGCATGTTTACCATTTTCAATGCTGTAGAATGTGAGAACTCCATTTTATTTCTTATTGATGATAAAATCAAAGTGAAGCCACATCCATTTTATGTACAAAGGATTAAAATTATCGTATGTAAAATATGAAATGATTACATATAAATATGTATAAAAGACAATTTCTATCATGCTAGTTTTATGAAACGAAGTTTGCAGATAGGGTAAAACATTTAAGTAATTTGTCTGTCACTTCAATGCATCTTTTTAATATCAGTTTTGCAGTAAATATGCAATAACGTTCCGTAAATATGATGCAACCTGAAAAGATCTTGAAACGGACATCACTAAGCGCCAGAACTAAACAAGGACTTTCCTGGTGACATAACAATTTCTTAGGAGAGATCGCGTTTTTTGATAATGATGCAACTCTTACAAGTTTTGGTAGGCTGGGTTATGATGTGGTGTAACATTCTAGCTCAACATATTATTTGCAATGTTCGCTCCGAATTCAACGGCAAATATATTTATAACAAGAGACTATTTGTTCGCGTCAAAAGTGTTGGAACCAACAAATGCAGCCAGTGTATTCACTCTTGTAGGTGGCAGTTGAAAACTATTGTGAGGGAACGGTTATGAACAAAATAATGGCAAATTTGTATCATTTATTACGGACGCCGCAGCGTATATGAAACTAACTGGTCGCATGTTACAAGACACCTATAATTGTCTTCATGTAATCCTCTTCAAACAGCATTGAATTATTTTATATGTAGCACCTTTCTGCGACTTCCAACACATTTACAAGGTAAGATACTGTTTCATTATAACTGGAAAATTTTATGAAGGAAAATCTGTATATCTCTCCCCAGTGCGACCCTATTATTTACGTTATGTCATAAGTTTTCCCTATGTCTTTCTATAATTCAAAACCGATCGATATCACTGAACGACAATTCAGTGTATCTACAGACAATAAAATATGATATATCTATATTATAATCATTAAAAATTTCTTGGGTTTTCTTATATTTCGAAAGTTATGCTGTTTTGGAGAAAATATATAGATATGTAATAAAAACTGTTCTAAATAAAAATTCTAATTTCTGACTGGAAAAGTCGTAAATTATAAAAATATTTTGAACATATTCAGATCCACAAAAAAACGATAAAAAGTAGTGGCCATACCTCAATTTCTTATTTGAAGTAATATACATATACATATGTATGTAAAATGTTAATATATCGACATCTTTGATAGACCGGACCCCGTACATTGGAAGAAGACAATAATAATGGCTGATTGATATTTGAACAATTTTATTAAATGCTAGTAATATCTAATATATGTATAGACTACTAGCTACAATCTCATTTAAATGAATGAACATTAGATCAAAGGTTGTTTTAAAATTCCTCTAGGCAACAATAACCAAATACCAAACTAATAAACCAATAAACTTTTTTATATTATCAATTTATCATGCACTACAAAAAACACATTGTTAATAACATTTCAATCTAAAATGTCCACATCAACTGATAAGCCAGAATTGATACACTGTGATGCCTATAATTTTGCGCACGACACTTTTTGCACACGGCATTTTGCGCACGGCACCACAGTAACTTTCGGGTCGTGTGCACTACTTTTTAATAACCGTGCCCGCTCGGCTCTCACGTTTCAAATGACAAGAGATTAAGTTTGATTATTGTAGATTGTTCGTGCGTAACATCAGTCAGCAACATTTTCTGGATGGTTTCTACTACAATAGTTCTTAGCATCTTCATTATAGAAATTAATCGTCCAAATTTTTAAAATCTCGACGACAGATCTTTTCATATACCTACTTATTGTTAGGAAATACTTCGACAAACAATGTTTTGTATTTTTCTAGCTCCTAGTCTGCATTGTTGCAAACTCACAATAAACTAAAATATTTAATATAATCCTTGTTTGTTATGTTGTAATTTGGGAAAACAAAATTATATAGAAAAAAGGGTAATCTGCCAAATCACAAATGTCAGCACTCGATGCACGTTTTGCCAACCAAGTTGGCATCATCTGGTGGTGATTAAAACTAACCTTATATTAACAATGTATCCTATTTATACCTAAACTATTCGGAGAACCGTGATTCACTAACAAATAGAGCTGTCACTATTTCTACACTTTGTAATTTTCAAGCTTTCAATTGCTGTGTAGTAGTTGTTGCATTTCTAATTAATCTTAACTTGTTACTCATTTATGGTTGTTCTCAGACGCATGTTGAGCATCACTAGACATCTGTTCTACCATATGAGATGAGCCATATGTTCTTTGAATCTAGTTTGAATTCATCGTCTAGTTTGTACAACATACTTTTGATTATAGTCCTTACAGCAAATTTTGTAAATCCCCAACTTTTCGTTTGTTATAGTTTGTAAAGGAATTTATATCTATTAGAAATATGAATCCATGCAAAGTTAGGTGATCTTGCTTATTATTAATAAACTGTGCGCGTTGTTAAGTGTAAGATAATCATATGTATTTGAATTGTTTTTTGGTATACTGTTTTGGATCTTTGAATATCTAGAATTTTCCATAATACGTCGTGTTGTTTAATTAATAATTAGAAGGGTAAATTTAACTAATAGCCTTAAGATGTGATTTTCCTAAAATTGTGATACGTTCTGTAGGAAATGTGCTTGGTATTAGGTATGTACCTTTTTATATTACTCGTAGATATTTTAATTAATTTAGTGTGTTTAGTATGTTTTTTAACCAAATGTAGTTTATAAATTAGTAGGTCATTTATATTTTAGTTTGATCAGCCATATAATTAATAAAATACGTCAATCAAGTGCAAACCTGGCTGTTTAAAGGATCTGTTAACCCACTTCCTAAATACCAAGCCAAATGTGATTTTGTCTTTTGAATTGCCTGACAGTTGTAGTTTATTTCCCGACGAGTGAATCATTGTTATAGGTACTTATATCTTTAAAAATCTTACCAATACCACGCGTGAATCCAGGATCAGAGCTGGGGAGTTACCGCCATAAGGTAATCGATTACTGATTACCGATTACTCACGTAAAAAGTAATCAAGATTCCTAGGTAATTGATTACCCTAATGAAAAAGTAATCAGATTACTGATTACTCGGTAATTAGTAATCATTTTTAAGATTACTTTTTGATTACTGCTACAGTCTCACCTCAAACAATAGTTAAGCTCCCTTTACAGTTTATTAATGTACTAAAGGACAGAGATATATAATTAATTATGCAGGTACAGGTATTTAGGTATCTAGGTAACAAAACATAGTAAAAATAAAATTGTTGCTTGCTATTTAATAAAGGTATAAATAACAAAAATCCCCTTTGATGACGTTGTGTACACCTACTTCGCACTGGCGAAGGCATTAACCAGAAACCGGTCTGCGAATGGCATGCACGACTGCCCAAGAGGGATTTCCATTTATTTGGTAAAAATCTGTTACTAGTGGGCAATCGCAATAAAGCTGATTAAGCTGAATCAGTTCTCGTAGTATGATACAAATTTATAAATCATTTGATTTTCTGACTAATAGAAATTTGTGTACGTACCAACTTTTTTTGAATAAAATTTTCTGAGAAATCATTAATGAAAAAGTTTTCTGTTTGTTTGAAATTTTTTGGACCACGTTGTATACAAAGTGTTCCAAAATTATGTAGCCAAACTCTTACAGTAAGTAGATTGGCTAAATACAAAACGAAAATTCTTATAAATATTTGGTCAGTAATACATATTAAAGAAGTTTCACCCTTTCAAAGATAGAGGAAAAAATGTTGTTTGTACTGTAACTCAGAAACCATAACATATACGTTTATCAAACCGTAAGATTACTTTTTGTTGAGCATCTTAACAGTGTCCTGCATTTACTTCTCAAGAAAGTGGTTAGGGGTGGTACATATGGGACTTAGGTTGCGTGAATTACCATCTTTGGAAGGGTGTAACTCCTTTAATATGTGTTATTGACCAAATATTTATAAGTTTTTGTTTTATATTAAGTCCATCTACTTACTGCAAAAGTTTGGCTAGATAATTTTGGAATACCTTGTATATAAACAAATTCATACATAGTAGTAGAGTAGGTATCTATCTCTATACAAACTACCCAGTAATTAAGATTATTAGGTAATCTTCAATACTGTAAAACTACTTTGATGACTCGCAGTTGGTAATCATTACTGATTACCCAACATAAAATGTAATGATTACATTACGATTACCTGATTTCTTCAAGTAATATGATTACCACGTAATCGATTACTCCCCAGCTCTGTCCACGATCGTATGGAATTGAAACAAATTTTGTTCTCTTTCATTTTGAAAGGTCGAATAATTTCCAAATTTACGTTTCCTAATTAATATCCAGTACTCACAGCCATATCCTTAATCAGTGCTTTTTCTTTTTCAAACATCTTCTGATTGAGGGGGAAGCTTAATACGTGATGAACTAGAAAATTAAGTCACCATTTTGTGTTGGGAGTTTTTGGGATATATCTTAAAGCACTGGTGTCTTTTCTGTAATATGTTAAATTCTGCCATATTGTCTAATTATAGTAATTATTATTACATCTAAAATAGTAATTTTTCACAGTTTTCAATTTTATATGTGAATTTAACTGACGGGAAACAACTGTTTAATTTAAAAACAAAGTTGTCAACATCAGCGACTTTTGTATCAAACACTGCAAAATATTATCCACATACCTAAGCCAAACTCTGGGTAAATGCTCGAATTCTTCTTTTGCTTCTGTTTCGAATCTGTTCATGAAGAGACTGGCAATGAATGGTGACAAATAGTTATCTATTGCAGTTTCTATATGTTTTTTCAAGAAAGTATCATTGGATCGAAAGCAATTTTGTTTGATGCAAAGTTTAGCGAAATAAATGTACATCTTGACAGATCGTTTGATTCGAGTAAATTCTCAAGGTAGTCCAAGATCTGAGTAGTGCAATATATATTCCTTCATTTAGATTTCAATAGGGAACTTGCACATTTTTTTTTTACTTCATAAAAATGTTCTACAATACTAAAAAATAAGATATGCAAAATATGACGCCATAATTCCCAATAATAAATTTGTTATAAATTATTAAAGTTTCGCGCGCGAGCGAACCGTTTCAAACAGGTTCAAAAGCGCGGGAGTAGTCGTGACATCACACCATACAATTTACAAACGACGACGGAGATCCCAGCACTCGACCGCTTGATTTCAGATAAATTTTAAGTGTATACTTAAAATGGAAACAAAAACTCCTTATTTTAAATATTGCATTGTACCGTTGTGTAAGAATACTACAATGAAAGTGCCAGATAAAGTATTTATAATATTGCCAGAAGATAAGATTCGTCGATCAAAATGGCAAAGAGCGTGTAGAAGAAATGAAAAAGACATTTCACAGCAGTTAGTAGGTCTCTTCATGTGTGTGATCATTTTAATGTAAGTACATTATTAAATACTATATGTCTATCTACTAGTTTTTCGCAGGCGGGCAATAAAATATTCCGAATTCCGAATTATTGAATTTTAATTAGGGTAGGATTAAAGAAAGAATGTGTATACAATGTTAGAAAATAAGATTAGTAGATAGAATATAATTTAGTGATACTAAGTAAAGGTAATTTCCTAGTGCGAAAGTAAACAGCTATTTATTATTATACTCTTCGCAAATACGATTACGAAGAGTATATTGCATTTGATCGGGACATTTCTAAAATCGTTAATATCGCTCGCAGAGAAAAAAATCATTTCGTTGGTCATCGAATTCTGAACAACTTTCAAAATGTCCGTCTGTTCATCTGTCCGTCCGTCTGTCCGTCCGTCACGTTTCTTGTAAGCACGATAACTAAAGAAAGAAAAGTCCGATCAAATTGAAATTTGGGCTATAAGTTGTTAGTGTTAGGTAGAGGAAGAAATCCATTGTTTTTGAAAAAAATCAAATAGTAAATAAAAAAGTTATAGGACATTTTATTTAAAAATACGAATCTACAGAGGGTTGCAATTTCAATGTGCTACTAAAATTGAAGTAATTTTCTATAGACACCAAAATGCTGTAAAATACACTACCACAAATTTCGCCTACGCAGTCGGCATCATGGGGAGATGAAAAAAAAGTTGAAAATTAAATATGTGATCAATATATTAGGTATTGTAAGAATGAATCTTAGTTTATACTATAAAATATACTGCCACGCGTTTCGCCAATACAGTCGGCACCATCGGGAGAGAAAAAAATGTAGTCAATACATTAGGTATTGTAAGAATGTTTATAAGACAAACACAAGATTCTTTTCAAAAAACTGTGAAGAGTATCCTACAGACTGTGCAACAATTATATAAAAGTTCAATAACACTACTGTCTGAGAAGAGTAAAATGTTTACCTCTAGTATATATAGTATATTGCAAATACCTTTCCCTTGCCCTTTAATTTATTCTATTCAAATCTTACATTTATCTATTATGTGAATGATAACACGACACAATCACTTATTTCCCTTGCCCCAAAACATAGTACGAAAATACCTACGATAGGTAATTATACATTTGCGCAACATTTCCTTTGCAGCAAATGTCTTCTATAGAGACACTTTACACGTGTGTACAAAAAAAACACGAAAAATATAGAAGTGGCTGTTGTAAAGAATTACCCTAAATTCTTTCAAACATAAGACTAAGTCTGCTAAAAATGCTTAGTTGCGACTAAGCATTTTGTAGTTATTTCATTTTATTCCGTGATCAAGTCATAACTATTTTATGTTTATAAATTATTACTAAAAGCTAAAAAAATACATACTTCTCTGCCTTGACCCCGCGGACCTCTCCAAGGGAAAAACTTTCACTATTTTGTATAAAAGATGCCACCATAAACATATCCACTTTAGGCAAATTATCAGATTGGCCCTTTGAAAAACCTTGTTCTGTCATTTTAAAATATCTGTACAACTACAATAAGCGGACTATAAAACACAATTATATATTTATATCAGAACAGTCACTAACAAATCAACCACAGTCTAATAACACCATATTGTACATATGTTTATATAGAATGTCATACTTTGTTAATTTGTTTGTATTATTATTTTTAAGTATTTTATGAATGAATTGATTTTTAGTTTTCTTTTTTCTGTATATGATATATGTATATATTAATATAAATCTTACTCTGTACCCCATACAAGTCGTAAATAATCTACTTAATTGTGAATAAAGATTTTAAATTGGAATTAGAATTGGTAAACATCTGATTGTGTTGCTTCCCAGCGCGACGACTACCGAATATTGTATGGTGTGACGTCACAGTCAATAGTAGCTCGTTTCGGGCCACTTCAATTTTATCGCTGTTTAGATCCTTCATACTGATCGCGTGGAATTAGAAATCTTATTTTTTTTGTAAAGTACACGTTTTATTACAACGTTACGCTATGTTTTTTAGTATTATTCTTATTTTTAAAATTATAGGCAAGTTCCCTATTGTTTCTTTGACATTTGTAATTTGTGACAATGCCACTGTAACTTTTATTAAAAACACTTTAAACACTATAAAATAACAGAAAAACAGTATGGGAAATCTCGGTGACTCACCCTGTATGTTAGTTTTTATATTTTTGGTGTTTTCCATGCATCAAATAAATACGCTTTTATAATATAAAAGGTCTTACGGTTTATCACGACAAAGGTCTAGGTAATTAAATGTAGTTCAAAAAATGTAACAAGAATAATTAAAATAAACTGAATTTGGCTCACGTGTATAAATCGACAAAAAAATAGTTAATTGTTGATAAGCTTTTTTCTTTTTTAGTCAGTAGTTTTTGTATTTTTTTGTTTGTTTAAAACCGAAATTAGTCTCATTTTGTCGTTGATCAAATAAGAGAATCAATTTCAAACAAATTGGTTTTGTTACATTTTGCCAGGTAATTATTGCTTTTTCATGCCATGAAAGCAGTAGTGGGGGTGAAGGGATTTTCGATTGAAATTCAATTGTACTACATACACACGGGATAATTAGATTTAACTAGAAATAAATGGTACCTAGTTGTTGGAATTTAAACTACAATAGAGCTTAGCAAATAACAAAACCATTGTCATTCCAATTCGAATAGAAAGAGCGAAATAATTTCCAACTACCTAATCCTAAATTTATATCCGAAACCAATAAACTGAAGTATAACCTAACATATGTATGCTTCTTTCAAAGTACTATGTCCAATACTTTGATACACATAGTGTATACGAAAGGGCCAGTTGCAAGAACATGGTTAGACAAAGTTCAGCTAAAAGTTAAAAATCCAAGTATATCATTGTCGTAACAATCGTATCTTGGATTTCAATTTAAATCCACCTTGTCTTTGGCCGAACTGCGTAAAAATAAGTCCCTACATATCAGATATAAAGAGAGAACTAAAAAAATCACACAGTTAAACACAAAACCCGGAAAGGAATAATAAATAATTTCAAAATACAAAGGCATATACGCGTACACAAAAATGTCGTCGCTGTCAAGTCAAAAACTGCTATGTGGAAATTACCAAATTTTACAGGAGATGCAAAAAACTATAATGTAGTTATAACTATTTTGTTAACACTTGCAGTACTTGCACCGCACATAACAGATTTTAAAGTCGTAAATAAATTCGGTTAAGAACGATTTCACTCATGCTGGTTTTACTATAGCTCGTAGAAAAGCTAGAGCTCTTAGGTGGTACCCATATCAAAAAAACGGTAAAATCTCCACATAACAGCAGATTTTGACTTGACAGCTACGATGTAGTGCCGACATTTTCTCGCGTAACTATCGAACCGCAAATGAAGCTGCAATTGTTCACTAGTAACCATGAATTTTTTTTTTGTTTTATATGTCTATACTTGCAGTGAGAATCTGTATCTAGCATATCCCTGATCCGCTTATTTAAAGAGATAGGTGGAGCTAAGTTTTCTTTCATACTCGTGCACGGTGGTTGCTAGAAAGTCGAATATATAACAGTAGATACATTTGTTTTGTATCTTAGTTCATTACTCATTATTATTCATTAGCTTTGTTTTCGTTTTCATTTGTATTGTTACATCAAGTGGTCAGGAGATATGAGAATTTTTTGTAAACTATTCATATTGTTTTTAACTTTAAATTGCACTGTTAAACAAAAATAATCTAGTCGGTTGCAAGCATTTGTCTGCAACCTTATTGTTTTTGACCTTGAAATGTATTCTTGTAGATTAAAGCAAATAAAAACATCGTAAGTATTGCATATCGTATAATGTGAGTTGGCTATGACAGTCAAGGTAAAGAAACCACATAACTTGTTTTTCTCGGATATCGGTGTATTTTTGGAAGTCCGGTATTTACAGTTATCTTGGGGTTTCCTTTTATCTCGTGCAGTTTTATACACCGAAACTAGTTTTTAATCGAGTTTGTCTGAGATATGAAAACATATATAGCTCACTGGCATTTTTACCATTAATCAAATAATAAATATATTAAATAATAAAAACCACAACAGAAATTAGACACCCCCAGAATCCAAAGCCGAAGCTGTCCGAGTGAGGGTTGCACTTATGAAAAAAATGTAGACACCCAACCATTCCCACCAAAATTGCAAGTGCCTCCGACGGGATTCGAATCAGCAGCTACGATGGAGAGATTATCTAGTCACACTTGCCATCGCGTGCGCCAACCAACTATTGCACTAAGCTGGTAATCGCAGACATTTTAAAAATTGGTCTTATGGGCGACATCTTTCTATGTACAGGGTTATTCATTATAAATTACCCACCCACCCCTTATCATCGTTATTATTGCCTATATAAAAAGTTTTAAATAAAAGTTGTGTGGCTATGACTGAATTTTGTTAAAATGCTATCAAAAGTACAGTAGCGTGCAGATTTCAGAGGGTACAAAAAATTATTTTTTTTTAAATGGGATACCCTGTATATTATTAAATTTTTGGACTGATCCTTTCAAAAATATACCATATGTTACCCCTACCATATACCGCTTTTGAGTTTTAAACGTCGAATATATTAGTTAAACTAGTTATTGTAAATATGGAAAAGTTAACATTATTAAAGTAAGCTATGCAAATGACAACTATTATGTTTGATAAGTGACATTTCTTTAATGAAATAATCAAAATGATTTACAGTGAGGCAGAAAAAAATCAAATATTTATACAAAATAGATAACAAAGATTTATATAGGAAATTTAAATATAAACAAATGATAACTCATTAAAGATGTTCGATGCGTCCATTATTATTGTCAATGCATAATTGATAACGTCTTATATTTATAATTGCACTTGAAATGGCTTTATTATTTACATTCAGATTGTTTATTTCAAGTCGAATCCTGTTTTTAATGACTTGATTACTATTATTATTATTGTTATTATTATTGACAATGTCTTTTAAAAATCCCCAAAAAAATGTATCCATAGGGGGTCAAATCCGGACTGTTAGATGGCCATTTAATAGGTCTATTATTCCCTATCCATATTGGGAATACATTATTCAAATGATCTCGAACGGGTAGGACACTATGTGGAGTTGCCCCGTCCTGCATCCAAATCATATCATCAAGTTCGGCTTCCAGAAAATTCTGCAAAAGAATATTTTCTGCTTCTGGGATAATTATTTCCAGATAGGTAACCCCAGTTAAAGTATAATCATAATATGTAGGCCCAACAATTTTGTTTCTGAAAATTCCACACCAAACGCAATTTTTCTTCCTGATTTTTTTATTTGTTTTACCAATATCTGTTGTGCTTGTTTTCCCACGACCTTCGATTTTTCCTATTAAAAACTTCTGCCGTAGAAAAGGATGATTCATCAGTCCATAATATTTTAGTAAAAAAATTGGGATCTTCATCCAACTTGAATCATCTGGCGGCAAAAGTCCAGCCTTTTCCTTTTATAAGCCTCTGTTAAAACTTGTACGGGTAAAATTTTATGTTTTCTGTAGCTGTTATTTTTTAACGTACGTTGGATTTTGAAATAACTTTTACCTAATTGATCGACTGCATTATTTATACTACATTCAGAATTTTCTAACAATAATACAATGTTTCAAAAAAGTCTATTCGCGAATAAATATGGATGGGCTTACCTTCGAAATGAAGCCGTATATCTAGCTGTTCTTCCTGGTTTGCTTGAACTACACGCTTTTTTCTACTAAAACTGGAGGTATTATTCATCTTTCGGTAAATATTTTTGAACGTATTTTCTGATGGTGTTGGACGATTTGGATACAACACCTTATATGCTCTTTTTACTGCACGTTTATTTTTGTTATTTTGTATATAACAACTAAATATTTGGACTTTTTCTTCCACAGGGTAAACAATTTTGATTATTTCATTAAAGAAATGTCACTTATCAAACATAATAGTTGTCATTTTCATAGCTCACTTTAATAATGTTAACTTTTCCATATTTACAGTAACTAGTTTAATAACGTTTAATAACTCAAAAACTGTATATGGTAGGGGGTAACATATGGTATATTTTTGAAATCAGGAACAAAGGATCATTCCAAAAATTTAATAATATACAGGGTATCCCATTTAAAAAAAATGTTTTTTATCCCTTGAAATCTGCACGCTACTGTACTTTTGATAGCATTTTAACAAAATTCAGTCATAACCACATAACTCTTATTTAATTTTTTTTTCTATACGCAATAAAACGATGATAAAGGGTGGGTAATTTATAATGATTAACCCTGTACATTGCTTTATTTTCACCTAGAAAACAGATTCAAGAACTGTACTTATGTATTTTTTCTGAGGAATCCAAATTCGAAAAGAAAAAAATTGAACGTCAAATAAAAATTTGTTGCCGAAAATATGAAGAATACCAAAATTAACACCTTGTATATTAATGCTAAAATGAACATATAATATTTCACTGATTATAAATGCGTATCACGTTCATATTTTTCACTTCCGGTTTGACCGGAAATTACCTCAACTTTTTTATTTTATGTGATATTTTATGTATATTCAGCTCAATTTAAAGAAATTTTTTTTCTGAATTCAAAAATATATAACATACTAATATTAACTTTCTTATGTAATTAGATATTGGGTTTACATTTAAAATAACACAAATATACAGGATGTTCCATTTATAAAATATATCGATGACGTCATAACGGAAACAGTGGAAAAAATAAAGGATAAGGTGCGCAATTGAAATTAAAAATCGACGTGTCCGAGAATTTTTTTCGAAATATTTTTGGTACTATAAGAAATAATGAATTTTCCATACTTTACGGACACACCGTATGGTATAGAAAATAAAAGAAAAAGTTGCAATCGCTGAAAAATTGCAAATTTCGCGACTATGGAAAGTTTTAGTATTATCTTCTATGTTTTACTAACATGTTTATTGTGATATTATTGTTTAATAAACTGTATGTAAAATTACTAAAAAATTGTAAAAGTAACGTGTAACTTAATTAAAATACCTGTCGCTGTACTCTATTAGGTTATATTGCGAATATCTCGAAAACTTAGCGATGAGTATCCACTATAATGTTTTCGTAAATTCTGTAGAGTAGAACAAAAAATTTGTCGGCTATTTATCAAAGTGAAAGAGCAGTTATTTAAATACAGGGGGCACATCACTGGCGGTTCTTCTATAGGGTCATTTGGTCAATGACCTCCCACATACAATTAAAAAAATAGAGCTATTCATTTTCTGAAGTTTAAAAATAAATAATATATATATTTTTAATATTCTTAAAAAATATATTAAAGTTTCTAGTTCATTCTATGCACAATATTATTCAAATATCTAGATCCCCCCGAGCACCAAGCCTCTACATTCATATTCATTACATTATTCATTTATAGAATTTAAACATCTTGGGTCAATTCACAACGTGTCCTCAAAGCTAGCTACGGACCGAATTTACAACGAATTAAAGTGAATGCGCGAATCGTCGGAAAGCAATAGAGACAGAAAACACTGGCGGGGACAATGTCCCTGACACATTTTACGAAGTTCACTAAATTCAATAGAGCAGTGAGCAGTCTTAATGCTGACTAGGTACGCGTTGGTCGGTAAATTCTGTCGCGTTGTTTTTAATGTTTTTATTTGTGAACATTTTATTAGTAAATCTCTACTTGTCGTGAAATTAAGTAAAACAGTGATTTTGGTGTTTACTATTAAATGTGAGTGTTGTACAAAATATATTAAAACTGGAAGATAGACATAAGTTGGGTTATGAATAAAGTACAAGTAGTTTTTGTGTTTAGATACGTTTTAGACGGTGTTGTATGTGCGAGATTTTGGAAATTTATTCAGCCTCAAGCAACGGCATCGCAGCATTTGTCAGATGTAATTTTAAAAGAGTTAGAATGTCTGAAAATTAATGAAAGTCCTGAAAAATTGATAGCACAAAGTTACGATGGAGCATCAGTAATGAATGGTGCTTTTGGAGATGTACAAGCCAAAATTAAAAAATGTTATCCTTCAGCAAATTTTATTCATTGTTACGCTCATCAACTAAATTTAATTTTACAAAAAGCATCAAATCACGATAAAAGCATAAAATTTTTTTTTGCTAATTTACATAGCTTTTCTTCATTCTTTGGAAAATCTCCAAAAAGAACAGCTGTGTTAGATAATGTTGTTAGGGTGACATAACCTAAAGCGGCTCCAACACGGATGGAATTTTAATACAAAGTGCATAGGGACTGTTTATACCTATCGAACAGAATTATTAGATTGTTTAGAAAAAATCATTGATAATGAATCAGAAAACAATACTCTAAACCAAGCTATTGGTTTAAAAAACTACTTACAAAATGAACATTTTCTTTACTGGTTAAATTTTTTTCAATTTAGTTATGCCTCATTGTGATATATTGCTCAATCAATTACAAAAAATGTAATATCGATGTCATAACAGTAAATAAGTGTATTGGCGTTTTTAATAGTAAAATTGAAGACATCAGAAATAAAATTTTGAATAACTATTTGGAGGAGACATTCATGCAGTCTGCCCAGAGATGTAAAACGGAAGAATCAAAAAGGAGAATTTCATTAGAAGTTTGTGATATAATTACATCTGAGATCAAAAACATGTTTGGCTTCAGTAATCATTTAGCAGTGTCTCAGTTATTTCACGCAGATCGATTTACAGATTATAAAAAAAGCTTTCCTCAAGATATGTTTAAATTAGTTAAAACGGAGATCCAGTCATAAATCATTTGAAACTTAAAATTGAATTAGAAGTATCATATAGCCGAGAAGATTTTTCCAATAGTGAAGCTGCAGTTGCTTTGTTACAGCTTTTTATTAACAATAATTTGTGCAATACTTTTTCTGAAAGTGTCAAACTGTTAAAAATCTTGTGTACTCTCCCTATGACTACCGTCGAAAATGAACGTTGTTTTTCCACCTTAAAAAAGAATAAAGACATTTTTAAGAAATTCCATGGGTCAGGAAAGGTTATCTTCTTTAGCTCTGCTTACCATAGAAAGGGCATTAATAAAGAAGATAAAAGACTTTAATGAAAAAGTAATTGACCACTTTGCATCTCAAAAAGACCGGAGGATCGACTTGGAAGTTAAATCACTTTAAAAGGTAGGTAATACAGTAAACTTTTCTAATTGACCTTCCTATCTCTTGACCCACGAACCGCCACTGTTTAATAGGCATCTCTACAGTATCGGATTCCTCTCAAAAAATGCTACAAGACTAGATTTGAATTTTTTTGCCAAGCTCGGCAGGAAATCCAGTGAATTTCTTACGCGCGGCACACTGTCCACTGTTCAACTGTCACAATAATGCTATTTTTAATTAAAATCATCCTGTTCAACAAAACAACAACACTTACCAATATATGCAGCA
Source organism: Rhamnusium bicolor (assembly GCA_029963845.1). Classification (NCBI taxonomy): domain Eukaryota; kingdom Metazoa; phylum Arthropoda; class Insecta; order Coleoptera; family Cerambycidae; genus Rhamnusium; species Rhamnusium bicolor. The sequence goes on along the minus strand of JANEYF010001222.1, from coordinate 333,290 downwards.
GTTACACTAAAACACAACACGACACGAGTTCGATCTCTAGGTCTCGTCAGTATGACAACATTGAAAGCTTTATATCAACTGGAAAATTATTTGATTTGCTACCCCTACAATAATTATTAATCCTTCCAAGAACGAGATAATTGACATTAGATTAGTAAATCTACGTATAAGGGTAATTAAATGAATAAAGTTGAAAATGCAAATTCCTTGTTTGATAAAAAGTTCAGGTATATACAATATGCACAGAGGCGGTTCTGGATCCCAAAAAATGAAGGAGCCCAAGATATAAATTTATTTTCTCAAACTTTTTCGTATCCAACCCCAAACTTTTGTAATATTTTCAGAAAATACCAAAAACTACTCCTATTGCCATTAAAAAATAATGACCTCGACCCCACATCTTTTGCAGATAACTGATACAAATTTCAAAATGACGTCATAATATGCACAAATATACCTAACTTATACCCTCCAAATATTATTTGTTTAGCAGTTTGCTTTGAATTTCACAAGGACCTCATACTTCGCCGCACGCTATTGTGATTGGTAGGTCGCCACATTCCTTTAAGGGTGTATTAAGGTACATTTACAACCAATTCGGTACAGGCACAATTTATTAACGGATTGTGAATTGTGCCGAGATAAAATTTAGGTCATTTATAATGAGTTAGAAGCTGCCATCTGTTGAGATTTTTTAATATTACGTGTGTGCAAATTCAGTTTGATGAAATAATTACAATTATTTAACATAACTTCTAAAAACATCATATTTTCTAATACTAAAAGATCTAATCTTCCCATTTCAAATCACAAACTAACTTTAAACATAAGCAATAAATTTGTGTCGTAGTACGCATGCGCAATTTGAAATTCGTGTCGCAATTGAATTGAGTATTTGCAGTTTGCAAACATCCAATTCAAACCTAAAGTGCAATTCAAGGTCGTGCCGACTTAAAATTTTATTGTAAACAAATACATTCAACCAGATATGCTTAAAACCCAATTTACAATCCACCAGCAGAATGTGCCCGTACCAAATTGGTTGTAAATGTACCCTTAGTAGAGCTCATTTGCAATTGATTTAACCATAATATCCATTATGCAAAACACAATAGTTTTTGAGATATTTTAATGTTTTTTAATTATTAAATTAAATATTCTTAAAAAATATATTAAAGTTTCTAGTTCATTTTATGCACAATACTATTCAAATATCGAGCTTCTACATTCATATTTATTACATTATTCATTTATAGAATTTATAAATCTTGGGTCAATCCACAACTTGTCCTCAAAGCTAGCTACGGACCGAATTTACAACGAATTAAAGTGAAATAGACTTATGCGCGAATCGTCAGAAAGCAAAAGAGACAGAAAGCACTGGCGGGGACAATGTCCTCGATACATTTTACGGAAACGGTAACGCACGAAGTTCGCTAGTAGAGCAGTCTTAATGCTGACTAGGTACGCGTTGGTCGGTAAATTCTGTCGCGTTGTTTTTAATGTTTTTATTTGTGAACATTTTATTAGTAAATCTCTACTTGTGAAATTAAGTAAAACAGTGTTTTTGGTGTTTACTATTAAATATGAGTGTTGTACAAAATATATTAAAACTGAAAGATGGACATAAGTTGGGTTATGAAGACCGAGTGAAATACAAAAGGTGGTGGCCGTCCAAAACCTAATATGACGATAAAGCAAACATCTCTTGATAAGAAAAAAGAAGTTAATAGGTATTTTCGAAATTCAATGTACGATTTATCCGAGTGGATTTGCGGATGCGAGGTAAAAAATGCATTTTTTTTGTTTCCTGTTATTTGGTGATGATCCTGGTCCTATATGGTCGAAAATAGGTGTAACTGACTTGAAACATTTAAAAATAAAAGTACAGAAACATTCGCTCGCATCAAGTCATATGAATAACTGTTGTAGTCTAGCAACATTTGGTACAGTGATATTAGAATGCAGTTAGACAGTGCATATAGAAAAAGTTTAAATGCTTGCAACGAAAACGTTTCTAAAAATAGATATATTTTAAATAAAATAATAGATAGTTCCAATAAAGTACAAGTAGTTTTTGTGTTTAGATACGTTTTTGAGATATTTTAATGTGTTTTTTTTTAATTATTTAAAATAAACAAAACGAGTAAAACTTAATATTTCAGTTTCCTGCGTTAGTTTACACAGTAGCACAGAATTCAAAGACCAGCCAAAATTAAATTTGTATAGTCATGCGCGGAGCCGCCATTATTTTGTTGGTATTTCTATCAAAATTATTAAGAACCAGGTCACACTTTGCTTTAGAGGCATAAGGGATCTCGTGGGACTTGGTTCCTTATAATTTTCATAGCGCACGGACACAAAGATCCAGGTCCAGTCATGCGCGGAGCCGCCATTATTTTGTTGGTATTTCTATCAACCTAAGGTTTTCAGCATTGTGTAAACAAATCTTATTTCAGTCCTTTATTCGGAAAAAATTGTCGATAAAGTAGCAAATTCTTAACTACCAAAACATCCATAATGTACACAGATATTGTAGACAACATTCATAGTTAAGAGTTAGGAAATTATAATATCTAAAGGGCATGGATGCTTAGTTAGATGGCTGTATCAGGGTGGAGAAAACTTCAATCCTCTAGTTGTACTAGTTTTGAAGTCCACGTTAAGGTGATATTTTTTATTAAATTATTTACAAGAATTTGTTATTTTCCAGTATAAATCCTTTTACCCAAACAATTTCTAAAAGTAAAATTTTTGAAGATATGTGTAACTTATAAGATGGTTAACAAACATTTTCTGTTCCACTGAAAACTATTCTCATTTTTTATTTTGTAGTGTAGAGAAATTTTAATTTAGTCACAACGCAAATCAGTTCTTTACTTATTTGATGTTTACATTTTAATAAATGTATTTATTTATATTTTTAATTTTAAAAAGGATTAAATATACAGATCTATGTATTAAAAATATATTGCAGAACCTCAGAAGCATAAGGGTCCAAGTCCATTTCAAGCATAATGCAGCTAAAAACACTGCTAGATTCATCGTAATCATTTCTCTCAAAGCATAAAGACTCATGTCTGTATTTTCGTTATGAAGGTTATAATGTAAAATTATTAAGAACCAGGTCACACTTTGCTTTAGAGGCATAAGGGATCTCGTGGGACTTGGTTCCTTATAATTTTCATAGCGCACGGACACAAAGATCCAGGTCCACATAAGTGAGGTTATGTGCGTGTGTTGTAGCTGTCAGACAGGTTGTGTAATTAGTGTTTTCCGGAGTTTTAATGCAAGAAAGAAAGTGTACATTCATAAAATAGAATATATTATATACGAAAATGTCCTATAGAACAAGGAAGATCATGGAAATGGCAGTTAATCAAAAAGAAAATGAAAATCCAGGTAAGACAAGGCTTAACCTCGTGTTAAATGTTACTAAATTGATTTGCCAGTATTTTAATGAAATTTTGTGGTAATTATCCTAGTTACTTATTGTTGAAATGTGCTTATCTTTATATGTTAACAAATTATAATTAATGTTGCACTTTTTTTCTGTAGAATTGGAATCTGATAATTATGAAAACTGGATGATAATGATAGATTACGAAGGTAATCCTTAATTAACCTATTACTCGCATCGTTTAAGTTTGCTAAGTGCAAACAATAACCATGATAATTTCGATATTATGACTATGCCTATCGACGAGGATGTCTCTGTCTGTGAGATTTTTACTGAACATGCTGAAAAGGGATTAAATGTAGGTATAGAGGATGAAACGATTTGTGTAAGGAACTCAACAATTCTGCTGGAAAGTAATGATGTAGAGAAAAATAAAAAAAGAGATCGGACTTGGGCACCTTTAGTTAATTACTCTGATACAGACAGTAATAGTAATGAGAGCATAGAATCCGACGACCATGAAGATATAGATCAATTAAGTGATGAACGTGATGATACCGTGTTGAATTAGAATGTTAAGAGATCTGGAAAGAAAAGAGACACTTTAATTTATGGAAAAGAGTTATAGCAAAAAATAAAAGACTTAAGGGGATGCGATACAAATCAGCTGTTTCAATAAAAGTTATAAAACAAAGAGCCTTAGGAAAGCCATGTTCTTGTAGGATTAAATGTTTTGAGAAATTATTGCAAGATGACAGAGAAAAATTACATACCGATTTCTGGAATAAATCTTAATCTTGGGAGCAACGTAGGCAATATATTAGCATGCTGATAAATGTAAATATGAGAAATAGACACAGGTCCAGAACTAACAGTCGTCAAGGAATACGAGCTAATAGTAGAGTTTACCATCTCATTGTAAATGGGGCCAGAATTCAAGAATGCAAGACTATGTTTTTGAGCACTTTATTTTTAAGTGGAAAATCTTGCTAAAAAAAAAATCTGAAATATCAAGTAATATTGTCACACCTGATGGAAGAGGTCGTCATGTTCCAGCCAATAAGACCAAACCTGAAACTATCCAGACTGTTAACCATATTTCAAGCTTTCCCACCTATGACATACACTATTAAAAAATTTTTTTTTGTTCTCTAGAGAGAAAACAAAAAGAAAATAATATTTTGCCCTGATTTAAACAGAAGTAAAATGTATATGTTGTATTTAACTAATTATTCTGAAAATGATATACCTAAATCAGAGCAGGCTAAAGAATGGCTCTATAGAAAAATATTTAACGAAGACTTTAACTTAAGTTTCCACCTTCCCTACAATGACACGTGACGATTCTGATCACTTGATGATACAGGAAAGGAACTGTGGAAGTACTGAAGAAAGAGATGAAATAACAAAAAAGGCGATTCATTTGGATGAAGCAAATTTGAGATACAACATTAAAAGAGAAGACAAAAAAGCGGGCCAAGGAAAGCTTAGGGAAAGAGATTGTATTGACAGTTGACTTGCAAAAATGTTTTTTTCACGAATACATAACTTCCTTACTTTGAGAGGGAGGAAGTAAAAGTAAAAATCAAGAAACTCGGACGATGAACACCAGAATTGACTCTTAACCGACCAGACAAGGTAGGGACACATACTTTCAGGAGGCATTTTTCTAAGGAAATTTACAAAAAATGTCATTGGATTTGTGGATGTGATAAGTAGTTGGCAAAAATGCGCCGCAGGCGTACCCATCATAATAAGTGTAGTAAAAAAAAATTAACTAGTAATAAAATCAGTAATCTATTACAATTTATAACAATGTATGCACAACTTGTCTTCTTAACTAACTTGGTTATCACAAACTGGAAAAGATCTGTAAAAACTTTACAGGATCATGTATGCTATGAAATGCGCAAAGACGTTTAGGAGATTTAAGAAACACTTTTTTGTACTTGCTATTAATGCATTTACCTCTGGAAAACCTTGTCGAATAGTTTCTGCCACGAGGTGTAAAGCATTCACTTTACACGTAATATGTACCAACCTACAACCGTATTATTGAAGAGAACGGCCTACTAAACGCATTGTCGCGGCACCATCACAAACATTAACACTTGACTTTTTGACAGGTCAAATTTTTCTAACGTTTCCAGCACCACCCGCGTAATACGTACATAACCACAGCCGTGTATTTTTTAGTACACATTTGATATTAATGAATGAATGAATGAATGAATATGCTTTATTGTCTAAGAAATACATTCTTATTGACAAAGCTACTAGTATATATTAATACAATATATGGTCAAAATATAGATCAAATAATAAAATACAAATATAAAACAAACAACAAACAAAATATAACGACATATAATAATATATACATATTTATGGACCTAACTATACAAGCATGTACTAATACAGTTGACAAACAACGAAAATTTAATAAATATCAGGTACATAGTCTTAAATTAGTAAATATAACAGTGAAGATAAAGAAAATAACAATGAAAAAAAAACATACTAGAACAGTTTAAAGAGAGTCATTATAATATTCAAATAAACTATAATAAGCCTTCTCAATCAATTTCCCCTTAACTGCCTCTCTAAATTTCTTTAATTGAGTCATATTTCTAAGAAACAGTGGTATGTGATTGTATATTTGTTTACTTTCATAGATTAATGAGAGCTTCGTTGCAGTTGTTCTGGGAATGGGTAAGGGAAGAAGTAAATTCACTGTCTGCCTCGTATTATATTGAGGCTGAGAATCCGAGTTTACCCCATTCAACATTTTCTTATGTATTAGACATACTATCTCTAGGATAAAGATACATATTACAGTTAGTATTTTATTACTGATAAAGAGAGGTTTACAGGAATCTCTTGAATTCACTTTTGCATACATATCTTAAAGCCCTTTTTTGTAACACAAATATACTGCTTAGCAATTTTTGACTACACAATCCCCAGAAAGGTATTCCATATCTTATTTGTGACTCAATTAAAGAATAGTATACTGTTTTTGCTATATCATGACCCAATTCGTTTGAAACAATTCTCACTGCATAACAACCAGAAGCTAACTTTTTTCCTAGATTAGTTACATGCTGATCAAATTTTAATTTATCGTCAATATATAGCCCAAGGAATTTTGTGTGTGATTTATTATCAATAAAATGATTATCTACTATAAGATCATCATAACTAAACTTAAAAGTGACTATATTAGTTTTACTTATATTAAATGTAAGTAGGTTAGAATCACACCATTCTTTGACCTTATATAGGTCAGACTTTATGGTCTCCTTCAGACTATTAACATTTTTTCTATTCCAGAGAATCGTAGTATCGTCAGCAAAAAGAGTAAAATTACCAAGAATGTTTATAGTTGCTAAATCGTTAATATATAACAGAAACAAAATCGGACCTAGCACAGATCCTTGAGGCACACCACAGTCAATACCTGAAGTTTTCGCTTACAGTTGATACATAGTCACGCAACGTTGTGCGGCTTGGTAACATCACCTTGGGACTGTATATATTCCAGAATTCCTGAAATGGTTGTTTATCAAGTATGTGCAACGGAACATCACAGGAAATCAGCGTTAAAAGTAAATCGAACATAAACTGTGTTGTCGAAGGCACACCATTTTTTTTAAATTTTGTGTTGCACAGAATTTACGTGATGTTTAAAATCACGTTTGTCCCAGCATAGCAGGTCTGTCTCGCACACCTTACAAATTATCATAGCACCATTGTGGAATAAATCCGGGAATTCACGCCTTACAATGCGTAGACACGCCTTCCCTACCCCAAACCCCACCGTGAACGTAAAGCCAATTTTTATTTTCAAAATAAAAAAAATCATTATTTTGAGCAAGTTTTTTGGAATTTTTCCTGTGTATATACAATCCCCACATGTTCTCTGTAAACTGACTTATTTAATTATTAATTTTTTTTTTATGTTTTATGAATTATAATGCATTTTTTTGTTTTTGTGTAGAAAAATGCCTCCTTGCACAATGATAAAAGGTGAAAAATGACATGAGCTGCCTGAACACCGACAACCAGGAGGGCCCAGCCGTACCTGAACGGTATCGTCGTCCTGGTTGTATACCTTTTTACCAACTTTGTCCCTCATGTTATATTGTTTGTTTGTTTTATATATTTATATATGAAATAAATAAAATAAAAAGTAGCCTTAATTGCAAATGTATATAAAATAGGAAATAAAGCTGATTAAATTGTAATTGGAATTGGGAATTCACTGATAAATTTATTCACTTTGTCAGCGTATGGCCGTTTTTTACCCTTGGGCAAGTCTGACTTACTTTATTATTAAATTAATGTCAAGAATAAAATACAACAAATAAAATTATCAACAATGCAATACAACAAGGAATAAATTACGTTGTACACACCACGTGGCATAACAATAGGATAAAATCAAATGTTAGTCTTTGGTAAAATAGTAAACAATTCTCGCGTACGTATTTGGGTATTTCTCTACCTGGACCGCCCATGACTTACGGACCGATATGCCAACTCTAGTGATAAGATAAATAAATGCCCTTGTTTTGTTTTCCATGTGTTCTATTTTATTCCGATTCTGTCGGAATGGACAAGATATGGTCGGTAACAGGATTTAAAGATCTAAAACATTTAAATTTGAAAATAAAAAGGCAGGAAATTTCTGCATATTATATAAAGTGCATTACGGATTTGGCTTTGTTAGGCTTGGTAAATATTGCAGTTCAGTTAGATTCAGTTTATAGACAAAATATTATAAAACACAACAAGCAGGTGACTAAAAATAGGTATATTTTAAAGAAAATGTTTCACAAAATCTTTCAACATGTAGACATTATTTAATCAATTTCAAGATAGAAATACAGACAGTATTGAACACTGAAAAAAAAGTTGAAGAGTTTGAAAAAAATGTATCATCTATTAGAAATTCAACCGATGAGATAGAAAAAGAAATTACTAATATTGAGAACGAGAATAAAGGGAAAAAATTAATCCTGAAAATAGAAATTCCGTAATTGCTAAGGAAGTGTGTGATACAATAATTTTTCAGATGAAAGAAAGATTGTCATACAGAGGTCATTTAGAAGCCGCATCTTTAGTGAATGTAGACAATTTTCTCAATTATTCAAAAGATATTTCCGACGTCGACTTTCAAATTAGTTGTTGAATCTTATCCAATGTTACAAGACAAATTAAGGACTGAATTGGAAGTCATTTATTCAAGAACGGATTTTAAAAATATTGTAGGTGGCTTAAACATGTTTTTTTTGGTTGTCTGAAAATGGTTTAAATGAAACATTCAGCGAAACGGCCAAGTTACTAAAAATGATTGTGACAACTCCGATGTCTACTGCTGAATCAGAAAGATGTTTTTCAACTCATAAAAGAATAAAGACAATTTTAAGAAACACTATGAATGAAGAACACCTTAATGCCCTAGCAGTGATGTCAGTGAATAAGAACATTTTATTTTCCAGAAAGACAGAAGACTTGATTTTGTGTATAAGCAATAACATATTTACTCGCAAGTGATTACACAGGCCTGCAAAATAAAACTTATGGTGGGGGGTTTTTATATTTTAATGTAATTCTGTATGACTGTTTCATGCCGAATCCAAAAATGACTTGCATTTTGCTCTATCACGCAAGGTTTTTTCACAAAGTAAAAATACATGAACGGTTTTCTAATGAAATGTATTAAAATAATGCATTACAGTAAAATACTTCTCATTTTTAATTACAAAATTTAAATCAAAATTTACAAGTACGTACAAGAAAATATTACAAAAAAGTTGTTAACATTTTTACATCTCTCTTTGCGAATGAAAACGCTCCCAGATTTTCTGGAAAATAGTCAAGATGGGAATGAAGAACATGAAGTTTCAAACTCATATTGCACCCCAATGTTTTATAATTTTCTAACATATCGTTGACTATATTCTTGAAATCAGGATCTCTGTTATTACCTAAGAACTTTTGAACTACATTTTTGAAGCCAACCCATGCAGCCTTTTCTTTATCATTCATTGTTGAGTCAAACACTCTGTCTTTCATTAACTCTCTAATTTGTGGCCCAACAAAAATTCCTTAAGCTTGGCTTCTGATAAACTAGGAAACTTTGAACATAAATACTTGAAGCAGTTACAGTTTTTGTCGAGAGCTTTAACAAATTGCTTCATTAGCCCCAACTTAATGTGTAACGGAGGCAGAAGAACTTTTTTCGGATCGACCAAACTTTCTTGTACTATATTTTTTTGAACCAAGTACTAAATTAATTCTATGTGGCCATTCTTTCTTTTGCCAATGTTCACCTCGTGCTCTACTGTCCCATTCGCTTAAGAAACAGGCCATTTTAGTATAGCCAGACTCTTGGCCTAAGAGCATACCTAAGATTTTAAAATCTCCACATAACATCCAGTTGTGGTCTGCATATTTCACATTTTCAAGTAGGAGTTTCCAATTTTCATATCTTTCTTTTAAATGAACAGAGTGTGCAACCGGGACTGATGCGTATATATTACCATTATGCAACAATACACCCTTTAAACTCCTTTTAGATGAGTCTATGAACAACCTCCAGTCATTTGGTTGATAAATGGATGCTCCTAACTTGCTAACCAATCCTGGAACATCATGGCAGTAAACAAGGGATCCCTCATGATCAAAGTATTCTAAAAATTCAGTTTCACGTTTTCTATACCATGAGAATGTCGTTCCTGGAAGAAGTAAATTCTTTTCACTCAGTCTAGGTCCCAAAAGTTCAGCAGACTCTTTTGAAAGTCCTAAGTCACGAATTAAATCGTTTAGTTCATTCTGAGTAAAAAAGCTGCGGCTGAGTACTTTGTAATGAAAAGTCTTCATCCGAATCTTCAATTTCTAATTGCGAATCAAGATCAGACGACAAAAGAGTATAATTCTCTGGTACAGCAGGTACAGGTACATCTGGCCCATGCGCTATTGGCCTTATTGCTGATGGAAGATTGGGATAAAATATTTTTTTTCTTATTTTTAGTTATAAAGCCACTTACGTCACACAAGCAAAAGTAACAATCTTCTGCATGATTGCTGGGTTCCCGCCACACCATTGGTATGCCGAAAGGTAAGGATTTCTTTTTATTTTGAGTCCACTTCCGTAACGATTCAACACATGTATGACAAGCTCTGTGTGGCGCACATGTTTTGTCTTGGTCTCCAAGCTTTACACCAAAGTACGCATGATAACTTCTTTTCACGAATTCCGTAATATTTCTTTGTCTTTTTTTTTTAACTGTATATGAACCACAAATGTAACAAAACACATCGGCGCTGTTTTTACAATGTCTTGAGGACATGACGAATTTTTAATAACTTTATCACGCTATTATATACTGTAAGCACACGTTCAACCACAGTTAACTTACTACTGACTGCTGTATGTGCTTTTCGAATACTATGTGTATATTCTGGTTTTAACTAGAAACGTCTAAATTAAAAGGCAGTGGTCCTTAACAATTTTATTTTAAAAAGATATGTATTAATTACTAATAATGTCGTTATGTATGTTTAGAGTAAACACGAAAACTAATAATACTGCAGAGTTCAGAACGACTTACTTACTCTAAAAATGTAAAAAAAATTGTAGATCCCCTAAAACCATGCAGGCGTGTATTATTATATTGTGAACTTTTTTTGTACATATGTACATAATATATTTTTTGTTATCAAAAGTCGTAGTTCTACTTGGATGAAATTACCGAGGGACTGAAAGTGAGTCTTTATTATGTTGTTCATATTTTTTTAAGAAACTAGAGCCCCCAAATAAAATTGTCACGAGCCGCCATTGTGTGGAAATCGAATTTGAGTCACCCTGTACACTGCTGTTGTCATGTCATAGCTGATAGAAACCTAAATTATTACATATGAATGTGGTTTAGGGTAAAATAAACTGCAACAGAAATAGTTTTTCAGCATCTGGTACAGGAAAATGTACTAAATATCATGTCCAAAGTTCATGCAAGTTCCCCGCAATCATCTTCATGGCTTCGATCAAGCTTTTTTATGATTAATTTGAATTAAATCACATGATCTGCCATAATAGATAATAATTTATGATGTTATAACATGTTTCTTCCACTAGTATACGTAAATGACAGAAAGTTTATCTTCAGAAACTAAATCTTTTTGTTTTACAGGAATTTTGTGTTTAGTTTTTTTTCTTCAACAAATATGAATGTTTGATTTTAATCCTCAGTACACCGGTAATAAATTTAAAGAAAAGTCCTCGAATTAATTCTGAAAACTCGAGAGAAGTTTTGGTCACTACTTTTCGGACAGTCGGACGTTTTCTGTAAACCAAGAATTCTCTTATGTTTTGGCAACCTCGAAATTTCATTGTGATGAAAGTTGTTCCAACTTATACTAAAACAATTGACCAAGTCAAATACCTACTACATAATGTCGTAGAACCATCGATAATTTCCCTTTCCTAGGTGAGTTGATTTATCACATTTATTAAAAGAGACCATTCTTTTCTCGGCTACACCTAGTTCGGTCTATACCGAGTGCTCGTCGACCACGACCGCTGCGCTGTGAAATTAGTTTTGTATTTAATGTACATATTTGTTGTATAATCAACATAGTGGATAGTACTGCAGATACACTCCAATTAAATTATTATAAATAGGTCAGTGAACAATGTATTTTATTGATTTATATTTTATTGTTAAAGAAATGCTGATATTGGTGATATAGTTAATATTGGATTATTGGATAATTTTTTCTGTGCAAGAATCGCATTTTAAAAAAAAGTGCTATGAATAAGGAAGCTGTGAAATTCGTGAAACTAAAAAAGAGAAATTAAATTCTTTAAAAGCTTTCTAAAAAAATTTGTACATACAGGGTGCACATTTTTTTTTAAATTCATTTTAGTTTTAATTCGGAATTGAATTTCGTATGTACCTAAATATAAGTTGTAGGAGTCCATAAGTTCTACATTCTAAAATTAGTTTGAAATATACGGGGCGATTCATGAAAGCGGGTCGCTATGGATGTCAATTTTTTTAAATGGAACACCCTATATATTTTTGAAAGTTTGAATTCACCATGAAATTCTCTATATTTCTACATAAGGGTGTCATAGTCTAAAACTTAGAGTTCTCGAGATATTTAAAAAAATTAAGAAAAAAGTTAAATCTCCAGCATTTTTTTATTACTGTTATTTCGTAACTTCGTCACAAAAACCTTTTCATTTCGGGTTAAAAAAAGGTTTATTTTAACTACTAGTTTAGACAGAATTAATATATTTGTTACAGGGTGTTCAGAAAATGTTGACATTTTCAAAGAACTTCAAAGCTCGTTATCTCGCTTATTTCAAATAGAATGCCCCATATTTTTTTACAAAGTCTTATAGGCCTATTTATTCCCTGCAACTTTGTTGTAGTATATCTGTAAGGTTTAGACTTTATTTTGTTATTAGATTGCATATTTTGCTTCTTCATTTTATTTATTATATAGAGATTAGTTACCTTGGCCTCACTTGACAAGTTGTAGAATAGTAATTTCACAAGTTTGTACTGATTTTGCCTTTGAGATTAAAGAAGACCATGGTCCTTCTTGATAAATTTTCAATAGTAAATTCCACTTTATATATTGTCACAAGTTCAAATAGGTCCAATCTAATGGTTATTTCGACTTTATGATTATTTGAATGTAACAATTTGTCCAAATATTTTCAAAAATATTCCTACAACTTTTACCGAGGGAATTGCCTTAGCGTTGTTTTTTGTAGTCTTTTACATGCGATTAAATATGACATCGTTACTTGTTTTGATGTTAAAATGCGTACCTACTTAAATATTTCCTACCCATTGTATTTTGTATCCATACATCAACTGTCATCATTGTTATCAACAGTTATCCATAATTTTCTATCACGAAAGTCTGATCCACGAATTTCTTAATATAATGTGAATCTCTAATACAATACGAATACCATGTCACCTACTACATGGCTGCCATACTGTGGGCAATTTATATTGGCTACATATTGACCAATTACAGAAGGTTATGAGACCGCGGAAATTTAAATCGTGTTTACCACACACGCCTTAGTCTGTTTCCGTGATTATTTTTTAACTTATTTATTTTCCAATCATTTTTGATCAAGTGTTTGACTCTTTCCAATTATATTATTATTATAGTGAGAATAATATAATTACATTATCTTACTGAGAATATTTTATAGTATTTTGTTTTTGTACATTAACGTGCTTTCTGGTTTTGACATCTGTCATCAATGTTGTCTTAAATTTAAAAAAATTAACCAAAAACTATTTAGTTCAGCCTCAGTGGAAGAAATTATCATATAAATTAAAGAAACTGCAAGTAAAAATACTATGATTAGTAATAATTCGATACGGAAACAATTCCCAATCATTTGTTTACAAACTAGAAGAATATACACCAGTCACGGACGAAACATTTACAATAATTGTTTTTTCATGTTCAAAACTTTAGCACAATTTAATTTTAATGCACTATAAAGTTACTTTATTTAGTTTAAATTGAATTAATCGTTGAGAAAAAAAAATGATAAAAAGCTATATTTTGTATTTGAACATTAAAAAATAATCTTTCGAATACACCATTCGAGAGTGAGAATAAACTAGAAAATAATTTTTCAGTTTCTTTCTCAAACTTGTTGCCATTCGGCAATAGCCACTCGAGCCCTACGAGTTCTTGTGTCTATTGCCTATGAACAAACCATCCAAAAATGACAATTGACAAATCGAAACCCAGTCACAATCCCAGTGTGGCAACGCAAAATCACTAATTTTTACCAATAATAAATTGAAATGTGCCTGGTGATCCAAATAAGCCTCCCACCCCCATTTTCTCGGTTGTTTGGAAAGATACAAAAAAAAATGAAAAATGCTTTTTGTAGGGTTTTTAAAAAGGAATCCAGATACATTAACAGAAAAACAACTGAACATCAAATAAAAAAGATGGAGGCCTAAGTTACTTTTTTTAAATGGAAGTACCCAAATATTTTTCCATATTTGAATAGGACGTCTTATTCTGATTTCAAATATATATACTTTTTATATAGTATCTTCAGTAAATATTCCGATAATCGATTTTTTTCAATATAAAATACGTTACTTAACAGATATCAAGAAACACTATCTAGGTGGCTGTGATAGTAAAACAAAAGTGTTAGTTTGACAGTTTGACTATTATAACTATTAACTTTTTGCCTAATTTACCTATATTTAATTTCTTTTTTATTATCCTCATGAAACTATGCTCAATTATTAGTTAAATTATTATATTGAAAAAAATAAATAAATAAATAAAAAACGCTTATGCTGCCCAGCCAGCTAAAAAAACTACAAATATAGAAAATAACTAAAGAACACTATTGAAGTGGTAGATTAGTAAATTAACAATAATTTATTGCTAGTTAATTAATAATAAAATATCACAAAAAAATTCTCTATGTGCCCTCCATTGTGTTCTATACACAGAACGTATCGTTTTCTTAAGTTTCCCATTACATTTGCCATAACAGCGTGTTATTATTCAAATTTCGTATTTCTGTTCTAATTTTTTCCTTTATTTCTTCCAAGTTATTGCTTCTTTCTTTATAAACAATATTTTTTAAATGGCCCCAAAGAAACATGTCTAATGGAGTTAGGTCCGGACTACGGGGTGGCCAAGCAATAGTTCCTCGTTTTCCTATCCATTCTTGATATGTTGTGTTTAAGTAATTTGTAACATCATTAATATTATGTGGAGGTGCCCCGTCCTGCTGCCAAATAACATCGAATTGCAATTGCATTTCTTCTAATAAATTATTTACATCATTTCTTAACATATCTAAATACAATGGTCCTCTAAGGGAGCCTTCGTAAAAAATAGGCCCTATAATTTTTTTTATTTATTATTCCACACCAAACATTTATGGATTTCCTTCCTTGGAATTGAATCTCTTCAGAAATATGAGGATTTTCGGAAGACCAAAAATGTGAATTTCTTCTGTTGAAGATACCAGATGTGTTCAATGACGCCTCATGGTCCAACATATTTTATTAAATATATTATTATCAATGTCATACCTGTTGAATCATATTTCTACAAAATTGTTGCCGCTTTTCATTATCTTGAGGGAATAATTTTTGAACAGGCAATATACTATAATCCTTAAGTTTATGTTTTTTTAAAGTTCTCTGTCCCATACAAAAACAAAATTCCCCCCCCCCCCCCCTTCTTTTATTTTATTGTTTTTTTAAAAAAAAAAAAAAAAAAAAAAAACCCCCCCTTTTTCTTTTTTTTTTCCTTCTTTTTTTTTTTTTTTTTTTTTTGGTTTTTATTAATATATAATAAAATTTCATTTTTTATTTTTTAAAACAAGAAAGGAGTTTTTTTTTTTTTTTTATTTTTCTCCCGACGAGAAAAAAAAAAATTTTTTTTTTTTTTAAAATTTTTTTTTTCTCCTTTTTTTTTTTTCCAAAAAAAATTATAATTTTTTTTTTTTGGTTTTTTTGGGGCAAACAAAGACCCGAAAAAAAAAAAATTTGGTGGGCAAACTGTTGAATTATTAAATGAGCAAAACTGTCATAATATTAATTGTTGTCTTGTTATCACGGCCACCTAGAAAATATTTCTTGATATCTGTTAAGCAACGTATTTTCTTTTAGGAAATAATCGATTATCGGAATATTTACTGAAGATACTATATAAAAAGTATATATATTTGAAATAAGAATAAGACGCCCTATTCAAATATGGAAAAATATTTGGGTACTTCCATTTAAAAAAATATAACTTAGGTCTCCATCTTTTTTATTTGATGTTTAGTTGTTTTTCTGTTAATGTGTCTGGATTCCTTTTTAAAAAACCCTACAAAAAGCATTTTTCATTTTTTTCGTATCTTTACAAATAACCGAGAAAATGGGGGTGGGAGGCTTATTTGGATCACAGGAACAGGCAAAATTATTTTGTATTATAAGAAGTGTTGTTAATAGTTTTCCATGGCCTCCTCACAAATATATTTGATTTTTCGAAAATTAACCACTTCTTCTAGAGATAAATATGATATAGGTATGATATATCGTTGGAAAGCTAATTTAAGTTGTGATCGAATAATGAAATAATTTACTATATCCCGAAAACTGAGGCGTGCATAATTTTCTTCTTATCAGCAACGGATTCTACTCAAAAAAGTGCCTTAAGAATGTGTTATTCGATTTTCGATTCGACATGTGATAATTGAGATATAGAGGTCATCCAAAAATGCCAATTTTTCAAAAACGCTCTGTAGCTCGGTAGTCGAAAAAGATAGACGATCGCGGATTGCGCCATTGTTTCTCGAAAATCGAGCTCAGGACACCTATATTGGTTTTTGTCTGTCTGCCATAGTTTTAGAAAAAACCCAAAATCCGATCAAATTTGGTCCACCCTGTACATCGACTGCCATCAAACAACATCTGTGGTGTGGACTCGTGCCGTATATCCTATGCTAACCCTACTATCTAGAGAATTGAATAATGATTAATATTAATGATGCATAAACTATGATTTGTTTGTTTGCTGGAGTAAATCGGGAATAGCGCACTGCCGATATAACGGTCGATTGTATTAGTTCTGATTTTGAATGTAAAATTCGATGAAGGGGAACCGGAATCTTTAAAAGGCTGTGGGTATTTTCTGATACTGGGGATAAACAACGGCTTCTCAAAGCATAAAACGCTTAAAGAAAGAAAGAGTAGAAGCACTAGAAGAATATCAGGCCTGTACCAGTTCTTTTAAAAATGTTGGAAAGTTAAATTCTTATTTCTTGTTGCATAACCTATTTATATCCTTTACATCGTAAAGCACATAGCACCCACCACTACAGTTCTCTTGAATCTTAGTGACAACATCCTCCGCGCACTAGATTGTAACGTGGCAGCGATTCTAGTGTCACACTAGACTACTCCAAGGCGTTCGGTACGATTGAGCACGTACGTCATTATGCAAAACATAATAGGGAACTTGCCTATAATTTTAAAAATAAAAATAATACTAAAACACATATCGTAACGTTGTATTAAAACGTGTACTTCACAAAAAAATAAGTTTTCTAATTCCACGCGATCAGTATAAAGGATCTAAACAGCGATAAAATTGAAGTGGCCCAAAACGAGCTACTATTGACTGTGACGTCACACCATACCATATTCGGTAGTCGTCGCGCCGGGAAGCAATACAATCAGATGTTTACCGGTGTTATAAGACTGTGGTTGATTTGTTAGTGACTGTTCTGATATAAATATATAATTGTGTTTTATAGTACCGCTTATTGTAGTTGTACAGATATTTTAAAATGACTGATCATGGTTTTTCAAAGGGCCAATCTGATAATTTGCCTAAAGTGGATATGTTTATGGTGGCATCTTTTATACAAAATAGTGAAAGTTTTTCCCTTGGAAAGGTCCGCGGGGTCAAGGCAGAGAAGTATGTATTTTTTTAGCTTTTAGTAATAATTCATAAACATAAAATAGTTGACTTGATCACGGAATAAAAAGAAATAACTACAAAATGCTTAGTCGCAACTAAGCATTTTTTAGCAGACTTAGTCTTATGTTTGAAAGAATTTAGGGTAATTCTGTACAACAGCTACTTCTATATTTTTCGTGTTTTTTTTTGTACACACGCGTAAAGTGTCTCTATAGAAGACATTTGCTGCAAAGGAAATGTTGCGCAAATGTATAATTACCTATCGTAGGTATTTTCGTACTATGTTTTGGGGCAAGGGAAATAAGTGATTGTGTCGTGTTATCATTCACATAATAGATAAATGTAAGATTTGAATAGAATAAATTAAAGGGCAAAGGGAAAGGTATTTGCAATATACTATATATACTAGAGGTAAACATTTTATTCTTCGCAGACAGTAGTGTTATTGAACTTTTATATAATTGTTGCACATTCTGTAGGATACTCTTCGCAGTTTTTTGAAAAGAATCTTGTGTTTGTCTTATAAACTTCATTCTTACAATACCTAATGTATTGACTACATATTTAATTTTCTCTCCCGATGGTGCCGACTGTATTGGTGAAACGCGTGGCAGTATATTTTATAGTATAAACTAAGATTCATTCTTACAATACCTAATATATTGATCACGTATTTAATTTTCAATTTTTTTTCATCGCCCGATGATGCCGACTGCGTAGGCGAAATTTGTGGTAGTATATTTTACAGCATTTTGGTGTCTTTAGAAAATTACTTCAATTTTAGTAGCACATTGAAAATTGCAACCCTCTGTAGATTCATATTTTTTAAATAAAATGTCCTATAACTTTTTTATTTACTATTTGATTTTTTTTCAAAAACAATGGATTTCTTCCTCTGCTAACACTAACTTATAGCCCAAATTTCAATTCGAACGGACTTTTTTTCTTTAGTTATCGTGCTTACAAGAAAAGTGACGGACAGACAGACGGACGGACAGATGAACAGACGGACATTTTTGAAAGTTGTTCAGAATTCGATGACGAACGAAATGATTTTTTTCTCTGCGAGCGATATTAACGATTTTAGAAACGTCCCGATCAAATGCAATATACTCTTGGTAATCGTATTTGCGAAGAGTATAATAATAAATAGCTGTTTACTTTCGCACCAGGAAATTACCTTTACTTAGTATCACTATCTACTAATTTTATTTTCTAACATTGTATACACATTCTTTCTTTAATGCTACCTAATTAAAATTCAATAATTCGGAATTTCGGAATATTTTTATTGCCCGCCTGCGAAAAACTAGTAGATAGACATATAGTATTTAATAATGTACTTACATTAAAATGATCTTCACACACATGTAGAGACCTACTGCTCTGTGAAATGTCTTTTTCATTTCTTCTACACGCTTTTAGCCATTTTGATCGACGAATCTTATCTTCTGGCAACATTATAAATATTTTATCTGGCACTTTTACTGTAGTATTCTTACACAACGGTACAATGCAATATTTAAAATAAGGAGTTTTTTTTTTCCATTTTAAGTACCTATACACTTAAAATTTATAGCGATGCTGGTATTTTTACGGCTGAAATCAAGCAGTCGAGTGCTGGGATCTCCGTCGTGGTATGGTGTGATGTCACGACTACTCCCGCGCTTTTGAACCTGTTTGAAACGGTTCGCTCGCGCGCGAAACTTTAATAATTTATAACAAATTTATTATTGCGAATTAAGGCGTCATATTTTGCATATCTTATTTTTTAGTATTGTAGAACATTTTTATGAAGTAAAAAAAAAAATGTGCAAGTTCCCTATTATTATAGGCTTGATGAAAGATCACAATGTTTTTTTAATTCTTATTTGTGTGAATGTCGTCAAAGTATATCAGTTTCAGAAAAAATATCTGACCTTAAAATAATAATAATATCAGATGTTCGCCAAGGGTCTATTCTTGGACCACTTCTGTTTCTTGTATATTCTTTTGGCATATTTAACGTTATAACTGGTTTTCATCTCCAGGCATATGCAGATGATACCAGTCTTCTTCATTGTTTTGACCCATTTGATTCTGACAAAGCTGCTAATTTAATCAACTGAGATCTAGAATATATTTATAGATATTCACAACGACATAACCTTAAGATCATCCCTAATAAATCGTTTGCCATTTTATTTTGCTCTGAAAACAATATTTAAAGTCATTTATTAAAATACATATTAATCGCGAAAGTGTATCTTTCTCAACACATGCGAAAATAGATGAAAAATTACACGTTTTGATCAGCACATAAAAATGTTTTTATAAAGATTCTATTGCCGATTATAGTACTTTGCTAACAAACATTACCAAACTTTAAAAAACGTGAAAAACTTGCATCATCAGTTTCTAGGATCATGTGTAAAGCCCTGAATTCATTATTTCTTAGAGCCCTAACAGAGGAGGATGTTCTAGAACTAATAAAAAAGTTAAAAAATTCAAATTCTTTTGGAATTGATGAGATCTCTAACACTCTGTTAAAAATTATTGGTGTGTATATAGTTCAACCTCTCACATATATAATCAATCTCTCGCTAGAACAAGGCATATATCCAGAAAAACTGAAAATATCCACCGTAATACCTCTTTTCAAAAAAGGGTGACCCAAACTTAGTTATCAACTATAGAGGAATCAGTCTATCTCCTAGTGTATCAAAAATTTTTAAATCTGCAATTAACATACAGCTTGTAAATTTTCGTACAATTAATAAGATGCTCTCTCAAAGTCAACATGGGCTTACAAAACTAAAAAGTATAGACTCAGCACTTTACGAATTTGTAAATAGAATAGTAAGTACACTAGACAAATCAGAAATTGCTATGGGGCTCTTTGTAGATTTCTCTAATGCGTTTGACTGTGTTGATCATTCTATGCTATTAACGAAATTAGAAAAATTATGAGTAGGTAATGTAGTTCGTTTTCGTCTGAATGGTTTGATTATCAAACAAAACGCCAATATTTGGCTCTCAAATATCCGTGTCAACTTCAGGAACAATCTTTATATTCCCTTTGTGTCGTTTCATTGTCGAAAATAACATGTTTTTCGGTTTTTGCCGTTCTCAGTGATACAAGTATCCAGTGATATTCCAGTTCTGAGTAGTAGATATGTTTAGAAATTTATTCTGTAATAGCAGCCCTAGAAAAAAATCGTGTTAGTAGAAAATAGGTAACTGTCAAAATTTCTATAATTTTGTAGTTATAATTAAATGTAGAAAATTAAATTTCGAAGTAGGCAATCTATTTAGCTGATTACACAAGAAGTAGGACAAAGAAATATAATTTTTTTAGTTAGTAATAAAGAGTGTAAATATTGAGATACTTTGTGTGTAACCTTGTTTTCGAGCAATAACCTTCTAGTGAATGTACTTCTGGTCTGATATTGTTTAATATTGACCTTAGGCTGATTATATTTAAATCCGCTTAAAATTTTTATTAAATAGCTCCATATTTATTTAGGGTTGATATTGGCGATAAGAATGATTGTTTTAAAAATTTTCGAAAAAATAATGATTCTCATATATTACAAATCTTTGTTTTTCCAGTTACTCGCCATAACTCAAATGGGTATATTGCATTTATAATTTAGCTGATATACATCCAATACAACAACTAAGCCTGGCCAAGCGATGGTAGATTCAGGGTCGGGCGCAATACCAATGCCATCGCACGCTTGTTTACGATGACGATGACACGACACACTTCAGTTGTTATCTGTCGGTCGATGCATAGAGTACTAATAAATAATAAATAATGTTGAGCGTAAATATTAGAAAACGACCGTACGCTGATAAAGTGAATAAATTTATCGGTGAATTTCCGGATTTATTCTATGATGGATGTAAAATAATTTGTAAAGTTTGTTATCAAGACTTAATGTGCTGGAATAGATACGGCTGCAAAATTCATGTCAATAGTAACCGGTATAAAAATAAAAAAATGGCGTGTCTTCTTTGGAACCTCAGTTTATGTTTGATTTACTGTTAATGCTGATTGCCTGTGATGTTCCCCTGCGCATATTGGATAAACCAGCATTTCGGGAGTTCTGGAATAATTACAATCCCCAGGTGAATTTACCAAGTCGTTTATCGTTACGTAGATATGTACCAAGTGTTCGTGAGGGCATTGTAAATAGGATTAAATGTTCATTAAAAAATACACGGCTGTGGTTATGTGTTGACGAGACGACAGATTGTAAAAAAAATTCTATTTTAAATGTTATAGTACGTGTACTCGACCCTGTTACACCAACATTTCCACTTTTACTAGCTAGCAAAAGACTAACTGCGTGTACTGGCGAAACAATTACGCGGGTGGTGTTGGAGACTTTCGAAAAATTTGAACTGTCAACAAGTCAAGTGTTGATATTTGTGACCGACGGTGCTGCGACAATGCGTTTGGTGGGCAGTTTTCTTCAAAGAGACGATTGTAGGTTTTTGCATGTTACGTGTAAAGTGCATGCGTTCCATCTTGTAGCAGAAACGATTCGAAAATGTTTTCCAGAGGTAGTTGCATTAATAGCAAATACAAAAAAAAGTATTTCTCAAATCTCCTAAACGACTTCGACCATTTCACACACTGTGTCCTGGTATTCCGGAACCACCAGAGCCGATTCTTACACGTTGGAGAACGTGGTTGAAGGCAGCTTTTTATTATGCTAAATATTTTCAACAAATATAAGCTGTGATACTACAGTTCAACCCTAACGAGGCTACAGCTATTAAGGAAAGCCAGACAAGCTTTCAAGATGTTTCCCTTGAAACAGATTTAAAAACTATTTATAACAATTATAGAGGACTACACGACGCAATAGAAAAATTGCAAAATACTTCGTTGTCGTTAGTGGAATCGCTGCAAATAGTGGACGACGTAAATACACAGCTACAGACTATAAATGACGCAAATAATAAGCCCGTTATTGAAAAATTCGAGAGTGTATTACGGAAAGATCCTGATTTTACCAAATTAAGACCAATTTGTGATGGTGCATCTACAGCTGCGTTAAGTGAGTTCACAGAGTGTTTTACTTATGCCTGTATTACTTCCGTAGATGTCGAACGGTCTTTTTTCAAAATACAAACATATTTTTTCACCACAGCGAACATCGCTTACTGAGACAGCTGTAATGGGTGCAATTGCATCCTTCTTGGACCATAAGAAAAGAATTTTATTAAATATGGTTATGACTGACAGTACTTTTCGAAAATTCACATAAATCTTGTTTCGAAAATGTAAATACAATTTTGGTAATTCGTTTATTAGAGTCCGATTTTTTGAATTTGTTTTCCTAACGACTTTCGAGTCAAAAATTCGCGCTTGGCTATAATTTTCGAGATATTAAGACGCGATTGTGCGCGATTGGTGGAGACGCCTAGCGGTCTAACTTTCACAAAAATTATCCGGCGTGTAGATTTGAAGATATAGTTTGCGTTTTGTTAACATGACTACGGAATAAGCTGTATTTAAAGCAAGTTTAAAGTGATATTATAAAAATAAGTTTCCAAAATTTTTAATGTCCTTCCATTTCCTTTGAAATTCTAATCATGACACTTGACGATTGGTGTATAAATGTATAAATGTCAATCATCTGTTTTTGGCCAAAGACATTGAAAGAAATCCTGAGGAATAAAAGAGACCAGTCGACACAATGCCGATTCGGAATGAAGTATCAAAGCCATGCTACTCGCATGACAAATGGTTAAGGTGCCCATCGGGAAAAATTTTGCTGATACATACTCTCTCCAAACTTCGTGTATGGCTTCATTGGACCTAGTCTGACA
This sequence comes from Rhamnusium bicolor, assembly GCA_029963845.1. Classification (NCBI taxonomy): domain Eukaryota; kingdom Metazoa; phylum Arthropoda; class Insecta; order Coleoptera; family Cerambycidae; genus Rhamnusium; species Rhamnusium bicolor. The sequence goes on along the minus strand of JANEYF010001222.1, from coordinate 309,559 downwards.
GCATTTTCCTCTATCATTTTTTTTGTTTTTTGGGGCGTTTTCCCGCTAGATTTTTCGAAACATGTCATTTTGACGGGATAATAAAAAATGTATAGATACTGTTATTTTTCCAAGTAGAATAGCTTAAAAACGTGAATTGAAACGTGAAAAAATAATCGTCTGACAATAAATGTGGGTCATTGGGCGTGTCCGCTATCTCGAACATGTCGGAAAAACGACTATAAGAAAATTTATTAATAACCAGCTGATTTTCGCTGTTTTAATTTATTAAAACATACAAAAACAAGTTTTCATATTGTCTGACGAAAATTATTTTCCGATTTCCCAGTCTGACGCGTCAAAGTTGTCGGTTTCATGACAGCAAAAGATTTATTCATAACATTTTTTTTACAAATTTTTTTGATTTTTAAATAAAATTTATAATCCGATTAAAAAATTGTCTGACGGTGAAATAAAGCCTTTTAGCTGGAAATGTTAAATAAAAAGGTATTCTACTTGGAAAAATAACAGTATCTATACATTTTTTATATGCCGTCAAAATGACATGTTTCGGAAAATCTAGCGGGAAAACGCCCCAAAAACAAAAAAAAATGATAGAGGAAAATGCTGTCAGACTAGGTCCAATGAAGCCATACACGAAGTTTGGAGAGAGTATGTATCAGCAAAATTTTTCCCGACGGGCACCTTAACTAAAAACACGTGGTAAAAAAGTGCCAAAAATGTGAAGCAATTATTCATTGTGGAACTCCAGAGTTTTACGTTTTTTGTAATAAAAGAAGATGCCTACTTTAAACATATCGATTTAGAGATGAAGGCTCAAAACTAACCGTCCCAAAAAAAGGATGTTGGCAGTTATTGGATTAAAGTGTCATTAATTTAATAAACTGGGAATCTAATGTAATCGTCAGATTTTTCACAACATTTTTCTTATAAATGCACGGTGTCTTCATAAGGCTCTAATGTAATCAAATCAACTAATCAGTGTATATACATACACGTTTGCGTTTACAGCTCCATACAGAGATGTAAGAAATATGCTGTAAAGTTGCCGTTTTTTATATTTCTTATATCTCTGCAGTGAACTATAAATATTCTAACTGCCTGGTGGTTAGATGACCCAGCCGATATCTCTCACCTTATCTCGAAATGATGCAACTCCTTCAATTTTAATGGTACGCAGTAGTCGGTGATTTCTTGTGAACGTGGACACTCCTTGCTGTAGTGTTGGAGGAATTAATACTTCCGTAGCTTTTTGCTTTTTTACTCCGTGTAGATTTTCACCTGGACCTGTTGTATTGAGTAGTCTAAGATGTCAAAAATGGCACCACAAGTAGGTATAACTGTTCGCTAATCAGCTCCTACGAAATATTGCCAACAGTAAATAAAAGTTAATATAGGAAGTAATCATGCCCTTTCCAGGGCCCGTCAGATGCGTTTTACGCGTAATTGGTGTTAGATGTAGATTTTTAAGTTTTACTTTAATACTTGTATGTCTACATGTGATAACAATGTTGGTATACTGAACTGTTAGAAGAAGTAAAAGTGTTTCTAACCCGTGTAGAAGATTTGACTTTTTTGCTTTACGTTTGTACATGAAAATGCGGAGAAAAAGACATGTTTTGTACCGGATTATCTCCTCGTCGCCTAAACTTTTTAAAACAAGGTGAGAATATTAAAGCAATCAGAGCGACTAATCGTAAATGCAAATTTTCGTAAATATAGTGCTATTATGTTTATGTATCTAGCTCATATTATGATCAACTACTAGTAGATAGCACAGCGTAATATATATTAAACTTTACTACATTTTCCTTGGCAACTGTTAAAATTAAGAGTTTGAACTTTCTTTTTTTTGACAAAGATGACCATCATATTGGTGGTACGACCAGTTCTTATTTCTGATTACATTTCAAAGCATATTTACTGCAAAAACTGGTGTCTACGAAAATCTGAGATGTATGTAAGTCCCTACCACCTTTCTCTAGTAGTATAAATGTTCACCAAACTGCTGTTATCAGTTCGCAGGGAAAACTTATGACATGGCGTAAATAACAGGGTTGCACTGGGGAGGGATATACAGATTTTCCTTTACAAAATTTTTCAGTTATAATGAAACAGTATCTTACCTTGTAGATGTCTTTGAAGGAGATTGGAGACCGCAAAAAAGTGCAATAATGCTATGCTTTTTGAGGAGGGTTACATGAAGACAATTATAGGTGTCTTGTAACATACGGCCAGTCAGTTTCATATACGCTACGGCGTCTGTAATAATAAAAAAAGTTGACGTTATTTTGTTCATAAGAATCCCCCACCATAATTTTAAACTGTCACGTACAAGAGTTGACACACTGGCTGCATTTACCTGTTCCACGACTTTTGACGCTAGCAAATAGCCTCTTCTGACATGCAGTTTCGTTGGTTGTTTCATCCACGCTAAGCCAAATATAGTCCAAACGGCGTCCGTAAAAAATGGTACTGATTTTATAGAGGATGAAACTTTCAGAAAATATAGTACATATAGTGACTTCAATTACTTACCTAGGTATCTCTGTGGGAGGAGTAATAACATAAAAAAAACTGAGTTGCCATTATGTTTGATCATTATTTACGACGGCAACCATATATGTTCCTAAAAAACTCTTATCGATCAACAGATTCATAAAAATTAAAAGCACTAACTCTTTGGGACTAGTAACTACATCATAATGAATACCGAAAGTGTTTTTTTTCCCGCTGTATGTCGGATCAGGTGCTCGTTTCATCCCCTATAAAATCGGAATCATTTTTTACAGTCGCCATTCCCGTTAATAAAAACTATAAGTACAATACCACAACTAAATAATTTGTTAAACTGAATTCGTCGGCACAGGAGAGTCACAGCTCCTCGCTAATCCGACCAATGGCGAAACGTTTTCCCACCTGCTGTTTATAAAAACGCGTCTGGCCCCACCCTAATGTATCCCTTATTCCTCATATAACGTTCATATAAAACAACAGTGTGTTTTACGTTTTCTTATTATTAAAATTAATATTTTTCATAATCAGATTATTGTTTCATAAGTATGTGTGAAATAGTTTCATTTACTTGCATTCTTTTTACTACAAATATAAATTATGACATGTTTATAAATGCAAAAATTATTTATCTTCTACTTTATACTTCGTGACGGTGGACCGACCCCACATCGGTGCTGATTTGACTTGAAAAATGTCATGTGTAAGGTCACTGTCAGAGATTACAGTTTTTTTTATTGCTATTCTATTATATCGAGCGTAATACGAAATAGAATAGGGCGCAAAGAGCCTTATAATAAAAGGGTTAACTTGGCCTCTGGCGTGCCATATATTTCCCTATATCTAGTTATATTATAAGAGCCTAAATAAAAATCTACAATCAGTAAAAATATGCATACTATATTTTTATCTTTTTAACTATGCATTTATATTTATGATTTTATAAATTTAAATGTACAATTTTGTTAAAAACTCGCAAAATTATACTTGCCTTGGTGGCATTTAATTGAGTTGCGGACCGTATGAATGAAACATTATATTACTAACAGTAAATTAGAATAAATCCAACCCTAAATGCGGCGTTTAAATAATTACAACTTCATATTTCTTACTTAACTTAAAGCTTTATTTAATGCGGATATAATTAAGACCAGCTTATAATTAATTAAATCGTAGAGTGTGGACTATTTTCGACAAGATTGCAGCTCGTTCCTTTATTCACTTAAAATAAATGTGTTGTTTAATTTTAAAGAGACTGACCACATTCTCATTGTTTTGATATAGAATTCAGTGGCGTTATTGTTGGTAACAGTAAAGTGCATTTTTAGTTGTTAGTTTTTAAGTGTATTGTTTTTTACTACCAATTTCAGCTAGTCTAAGTAGTTTTACGGTTACATTGCGTAAATAAAAGAATAATTTCATTTAACCTCGATAACCATAAAACTACATAGATTAGCTGAGATTGGTGGTAAAAAGAATACATCTGTTGTTAGTGACACCGGACAATTTCCGTGAGTTCCGGACCCGCTTCCCAATCGGCTTGTCTGAGTTCCCATGGGAAAGCAAAGTAGTTGTGCGTGCGCAGCGAGATCTAACCGTGTGTATTCACTTCAGTTTACCTACAAATGTGGAAGACTACTTTATCTGCAAGTAACTACTGCATAGTTGGATCAAAGAGAGATTATATTTTATTATAGATATTCCGATTTTGTATATTCGAAATTTTACTAAGCCATAAACAGCATATTATTTACAAAATCTGACATAATGTCTCTTATTTATGCATTTCTAGAAAAAAAAAATTATAGGATATTACATAAGCATTATATATAAAAAACTATAGACATTTATTATTATTATCATGTTAGGTTTGAAAGAATGCTTATATAATACCCAATAATTATTTTTTTTTCTAGAAAAGGGTTATTTATTATGCCACAAAAGGAAATAAAAATTTTGTATCTTTATTATCAGAAGCAACACAAAAGAGCATCAATATGTAACATACAGTTTTATCTTTAATGTTATTTCTGACACCTCGATGTTGTTAATTATACTACACTTAAGAGATATACGCACAAATATGATATTTACGGTAAATTTTACACTATTTTTGACATCTTGTACCATTTTGCACGTACGATATTTATATTTAGTGGCTAAATAATTATGAGTAAATATAAATAAACCTATTGTAAAAATTCTATGTAAATATTTTGAAATTACAGTTTTGTAGGTTAATACTTCATAGAACGAACATTTGTTTCATGAATTATCCATATATATTCAATTTTGACAAACACTGCCAATTCGGCGCCTTTCTGAAGCAAAACGATGTAGTTGTGAATATGTTTATTATTTTTTCATATCTGATTTTTGCGGGCTAATCCGCCACTGTGTAATCATTGCAGTTAAAACAATTGTGCTAGTCCGTATCTGGTCTGCACTTGGTCACGCCCTCAGATTAATAATATAAAGATGAGATACACTGTTTATTATGACATGACCGACACATAAACAATTTGCATGTTTACATATCAACGTATCCAAAACAAACCAGGGGCGGCTCCAGGCTTCAGCGTTTATTTTTAATGCTTTTGCGTAACTTAAAACTTAATAGGTATACAAAATGTGTTTGCATGAGTAATGTATTTTTCAATGCTATTCTGCTGTTATTTTAATCTCTGTTGTTTTTAAGTGATTTTGAAGTTTTGTGTTATTGTGTACGAATCAATAATCACATTAAGTCTTGACTTGCAAACATTAACTAAAATTATTTTGCATCCGTCTTAGAATAAATCCGGAAATTCACCGATAAATTTATTCACTGTGTCCGCGTCCGTGTCTGTTTTTTACCCCTTTGGCCGGCGTTTGACATTATGTATAATTTATAGGTACTAACTGTACACGACATTAAGCTTTCGAAAAAGGGACTTAAGCAGCGTAAAATCACTTCTGCATCAAGAGCACGTGTTGACGCCAGTATTTATAGAGTAAGGTACTCTACTGACTATATCACCATAATCTTCACTTATTAGTCAATAGTTATGTTCTCACACTAACCTATTCACTAAATTAATTTTTTTTGGTGATCTAAAAAATTCCACTACATTACAGATATAAAATTTTATAAATACTTTAAATTTATTATGTATTAAAAACATAGATTAAAATGACAGAAAACAATAGAATGAATAAAAGATTTTAATTAAAAGTCCTCAAATATTCGACCATATTTGAATTTAACGTCTTATTCCAGTTTCAAATATATGTAGTATCTTCAGTATCTTCAGTAAATAATCAGATAATCATCAATTATTTTAGAAATAAAAGATATCAAGACATTTTTCTAGTTGGCTGTGCTAGCAAAATAAATGCTTCTGTATAATAATGTATCTGCCAGTTTAATATATATTTTTTTACTTTTGACAGACAATCTGTTGGGACATATTTGTCCAAATTCTCTCTGGAAAGAAGTGCTTTATGATTTTAAAACGTCAGTGATTATTCTTCTACAGTGTAAATAATGTTATTATTCATATTGGTAAATTAATAGCAATCGCAAGCAAAATAGTTATTTTCACACTGTCAAATTAATGATTGTTCTTTTGTTATATTATATATGATCAACTAAGAATAATTATATTAATCAGTCTGTCAAAAGAACACACTATCACAACTATCTAGGAAAAAATTCTTTATTTACCCGATCTCTGTATACATTTCTGGTCTATTGGACATAGTTATAAAATCGCTATCTTTACCACTATTTTTGCGGCGTGTAACATTTCGTGGACCCAACTAGATAACCCTCATTTTACACAAGTTCTGCAAAATTGAGGTAGTTGAAAGTACAATTACGTTATTGTGCCTGTGGAATCCGAGTTCCTACTCCGGTACTAGTCGTAAACATATTTGGCGCTCTACTGGAGTCGCATTAGTAGTTGACACTAGTGCTGGCAAAAACCGGACAAAAGTAAAACCGATTAATTGGTTATCCGAAAACCGATTAATTGGTTATCCGTTACAAAACCGCTTAATCGATTATCCGAAAACCTGTTAATTGGTTATCCGGAAAACCGGATAGACCGGTTAACCGAATAACCTGTTAACCGAGGAACCTGTTTTCGATTTTGTATAAAACCGCGAATAATCCAAAACCGATTAACCGGTTATCCAGAAAACCAGTGTCAGTTGCCAGCACTAGTTGACATCCAAACATGCAACGCTTGCAACAGTGTGAACTAGTGGTTGAAATATGTAATATTCCATATTCAAAAGCTTCTCTTTGTAGTCTTATCAATTCAGTTGAATGACCTTTAATCACAAAAATCTGTACTTAAGATATTCTTCTATCACTCTTCAAAATCGCAGGCCAGGCGTGTACTTTTTGTAAAATATTTAATAGGTAATTAAAGTCACAATGTTCGTCATAAACGCCATTACGTTTGGCACAGTCATCTGCATGATAAGAGTTGGTATTTTCAGTAATAAATCGAATCACTGCTTTAAGCAAACTTCTAAGCTACAAATTGTTTTTGTATTTTTTTCTTGGAAAGAAATCCTGGTACGTTTTGGTACGAGTAATTTATTCATTGAGTAATTAGAATCACTATCAACTGATCAACAATATGAGATTTGATAACTTTGATTTGTACTACTCGTATTAGGAAATTTTTATCTAGTCTAGATTTCCTTCTGTAATTCATATTTGTCTATCTGGTCGCTTCCCATTTTGTATTATCATTACTACATTGATAGCTTTCGTCTGTTTTAAGTTTTATTAAAACTAATTGTTACCTTTGTACTTTCCAAGTAAATAGGTACGTGTTAAACGTTGTTAAAAAATTTATAAATTAAGTTTTTTCTTTCCAGAGATATGGACCATATGGATCACTCACAGCATAGTATGCACGATCAACATGACATGAACATGGACGGGAGGAACATGGGTGCCGATATGAAAATGGATATGCATCATGATGGTGATCATAGTATGATGCCAATGGCGGTAATAACATATTAATTAAATACCTATTCCAACGTTAATTATAATTCGAGATCGAGATTTAATCAAAGCAATTAGACAACAAGTTGATAAGAAGAGGTATCACATTTTTCTTTTTTGGATTTTACCCTTTTTTAGTTAAAAATAATTATTTAAGTATTCAAATAAAGCATTCTAGTATTTGAAAATTAAAACGTTCAATGCAATTGAAGTCAGGAAATTATTTAGGCCGTAGCAATCAGATTTCAAAGATAAAAGTTATCTCGGCATGTAATAGAATAATAAATATAACCGGAATGATCGAGCACCAAAGTTATCGGGCATATCAGTACTCATATCAGGTAAATTGATGATGAGATATCATCTAAATCATTTAAAGTAGCACAGAAATTTAGTTAACAACTTCGAGAAAATGTAGTGGTTGTAATGACCCTACGAACCACTCGATATCAATTTTTTGGAGTTTCTCCAGAAAACCTGAACTTCATAATTTTTTTAAATCACTTTTTAACGTCAGCCCATTTTCGCCACCACGGCATCGCCGACGACATCAGTAGATAAGCCTATCAGTGCTTATGTACTGACACCCTAACCTGAAAATATTGCCGAACCCCACTTTGTCGGAGGGGGAAGGCATTTTATATGTGCTCACATATACAAAGGGGTAAACCTGTTTGGAAGTTTGTACAAGCATGTGGAATTCTCTTGGAATTCCTTAGAAGTTTTTAATATTCCTCAGTTTTACAATTATTGTAATCAAGAATTAGTTGTTTATTACAATTTATATTACATATAGCATCATTTATTTTACATTATCCTTGTATTCAATTTTTAAATTGAAATAACATATGTTACTTTCATGCAGAGCTGTGCCTGTACTTATAAAATATACTTATACAAAGTATTTAAATACTTTTTTTGTTGTACTTGTAATTGTACTTAAATACATTTCAGTTTTCCAAGTAATTGTAATTATACTTAAGTACAATTAGTATAATGTACTTGTACTTATATTTATCTTAATAATTTTTCACAATTACAATTACTTTTCCATAAATACAATTAATTTTCGATAAATACAGGTACTTTTATAAGTACAGTTACTTTCAAATAAATACAAGTACCTTAGAAAGGAAAAATCTTAAAATCTGAACAAGTTCTGTTATTTATCTCAGTTGAATTTAGGTCTCATGAGGAAAGGGTGCTGTTATTCTCATCTGAGAGTTATACGTGCTATAGTATCGTGCTATACAAATATTGCTTCTGTCATTAAGATTTTTGTTAACAAGTAAAGAAATAATATTTTGTATTTTGGCTCCGTGGTCTAGAGGTAACGTACTTGCCTCGAAACTTCGGGGTCCCGGGTTCGATTCCCGGTCGAGGAACTGGGATTTTTCTGTGAGAGATTAATCGTAGTATACTCGGATATTGGGTGTGTGTCCATTGTGTCTCAATGTGTAGCCCTCTCCCACACAAGGTCATTCCAGGCCTTCAGGGATAAAGAGGGTTGTAATTTCATGTGGTGTTATTATTATTATTATTAAATAGTTTTCATATCTTTCATATTTTATTATAGCCAATCAGTGGTTCTAGTTCTACGTTTGCTTTTTAGTATAAAAATAATATTTCTAAACAATTCCTTTTAAATTTTCAACAATTTAGTATTGTTTCAGAGTTATTCATTAGTGTGAAATTTGAAACAGAGAATAGAATTTTTAATTGAAAAATATTTGTATTTCTCATATATAAACAAATTATTTACCATATGTCTATATGGTCTATATCTTTCAGGGATATATTTTAATCCACAAATTTAAATAGATATTTGGTTTCTAACTCAGACTCAATTTTGACACACGTAAAAGTCTGCCCCATTTATTTTAATTATTTTTGACATTTAAAAAAAATTCAAAATATCTCACGAATATTTTCCCGAAATTTTTCTACGAAAAGTGCATTTTCATCTTTCTATACAGGGTAGGTCAAAAACAAGTGTGTTATCTCTTATGGAATACTGTATATTTTTAAATATTTAAAGAATTTATTTTACCAATTTCAAAAATATTTAATTTTTTTTATATTTTTTCAAATAATTTTTAAAATATATGGGTTTTAATAATGTCTGAAAACAACAATATATTTTTTTAATAAAAGCAATTTTACGAACAAAAGAAACATAACAAAATGAAAAAGAAAAATTATAAACGAACAAAAGAATATACATTTGTTTTTCATAGAAATTATTAGATTATTAGATATATTTCATTCATTTTAACATCAGTAGGTTTATTGAAAATAATCCTGCCATTAAACAAAATATTGCGACAAAAAATGAACATTATTGTTATATTTGTGTGACTATAAAAATTTAACATATACTTGAGATTATTAGTACAATACAGTATTGTGACTTTTTTTATTTTTCAAATAAAAAAATTATTAAATTCATTAGTTGTTTATACAATTTACAATTTCCCTCATTTTTAGAGAAAGGTTTAAGAAATTACCTATATTAGATTGAAATGTATTTACTAATTGTATTTGTATTTAAATACATTTTTCGGAAAGTAATTGTACTTGTATTTAAGTACTTTTTCAAATTGAAAGTAATTGTATTTGTACTTAAATACATTTTCCATAAAGTAATTGTATTTGTACTTAAATACTTTTTTCTTGTACTTAGCACAGCTCTGCTTTCATGACATATGATGAAGATACGAGTGGATAAAGGTGTCATTTACCAAAATCATTATTCTGCATAAACTTGACTTAAAAACATTGTTTTAGAACTTTTAGGGAAATTACCAAGATTATAAAAGGTGTTATGATTTCAAACACGTTTTATTTTAATATTAAAACTGAACAAGAAACTTTTTCATCGAGAGTATATTTTTATTTTATTGAACAAGTTTAATCTTTCTGAAAGATCCTCAAAGTTATAAAAGTAATTTTTCATATCAACACGTATAGAGTTGTTTTTTTCGACTTCTTTTTAATCCGCCCAAAATCCTCGTTGGAGTTTAGGTCACTGTAATCAATCTTCGGAAATTTGTAGTCAATAACCTGAACAATCTATTCAAAATTAGAAGTTGATAGAGACAAACAATGTTAAAATGTTTATTTTGGCTGGTACACGATACCGACCAATGACTTCCTATCTTCGCCAATTACAAGACGATTAATATGTTCATCCGTTTCTTTGGGCAGTGGCAAAACCTATACAAACTTTGATATTTCACAGCTTCGTCTTTTTTACCACATCCTCTATCATCTATAACTAGAAAAAAGGTCTGTTTACAGCAGAATTTAAACTGTGTACATCAAAATTATATAGCCACATTTGCCTCAAATAAAAAGGCTTTGAAGTTGAGTTTCGGAAGTGGCATTGATTACTGCAAATACATAGTTATAAAACACTTATTTTTATCAACAATAGATTTTTCTCTATCTCGTCCTTGAGGCTCAAATCCTGTTTTGTAATTTGTGTGCACTCTATTTTATTAGATAGTAGATTGTCCACTTTTCAGTTTTTTTTTATGCCCTCAACCTTTCTTTCTGCCAAATTGATGTAATGAACAAAATGCCCGTTTACATACCACAGCTATTTGTCGTATAACGAATCGAATATTGTTTCGGAGTTTTTACATTGAACTATAATGTACAACATGTATTTATAGCAGTACTGTTACATAAATAATAGAGAATTTCTGGAGTTAATGTCCAAATAATGAATTTTTTTCAGAAAATCTTTTCTGGCTTCCAAATTAAACTTTTCACTGCACTTCAATCTGTATTTTTCCTTGCATGTCCTTCCTGTCCTATCATATTTTCGGTATAAGTTTTCCATTTTGAGAAAAAACATTCTTCTCTCACATTGGTTCTGATTTCGTAGCAGTTTTTTCGAAACTTTTTTGTCAAAAATTTTCTTTTTGACGTGGCCTGTGTTCTAAAAAAAATGTAGCCCACTAAAACTAATTCATTTCTGGCCATGACAGGTAATTAATTTTCAAGGTAATGATTTATTGTGTCTGGTAACCAATCAATGATAGGTTTTTCATAAATTTTCTCCGGAATTTTTCTTTATCGCTTGATGGAATATATTCACTACCAGAGGACACATTTACGTAACTAGATAAATGTTTAGACATTTGAGTTTTACCAGAACCCATCATACAAGAATACCGATATAGAGGCCCCCCCATGAGATTTGAATTTGATTTTAGAGGCCTACTTTGAAAGTAATTTGGATCTAGTTTTATTTATAAGGAAGACTTTCCCTAGAATTTCCTGGAATTCTCTGGCGTTCCGTGGGTTTCTTTGGAATTTCCTGGAAATCGTATCCGAAACAGTGGACTTTCGTTGAAGTACCTACTTCAGAAGTAGAAGTTTGGTGTACAGATTTTTGTCGGCAGGTTTACCCCTCGTCGCAGATATACGTAATCACGGAATTATTTCGACTAGGGTCCAAATAGAAAATGAAACATCGAAGATTTTTTCTTAATGGCTGCCATAACTGCAGTTATTTAACCCTAAGAATACATTATAAAGGTGCCCATAGACACGCATACATGTCTTAAGACATGAACGCGCGTTCATGTACGTCAGTGGCTATATAAAATTCCATCTAAAAGTTCGTCGAACTTCTTGCTGCTTAAATAGAAGTATTTGTGTGTGTGTGTGTGTGTGTGTAAGTAATATGGATCCCACGTACATGAACGCGCGTTCATGCCTTAGGCACAAGCCAGTAAATCAACTTGTTTTTTATTAATAATGATGTAGAGTGAAACATAACATTTTATGTTTTTCCAGTTTTATTTTTCATCAACTTGTACAGTACTTTTTGAGCAATGGAGTTTCACGACGGTTGGCGGTTTAATAGGATCTATGATAGGAATATTCTTCATGGCAGCGATATACGAAGGATTAAAATATTTCAGGTAAAGTCAAAACTGAATTTAATATGCGATGCGTACATTTGAATAAAACATCCAGATCGGTGCATTTTTTAACCAGAGTACTTACAAAATCTTTATTTTTATGGAGTTTCAAAGGAATTTGCCCAAAAAGTAGAAAAGTGAATGATCAAAAAATTCGCGATTCTCGTGTGCTGTTTCATTTACCCTTTAAAATATACAGTGGTCATTCTACAGTGTTGATTCGAATTATTGTTGCAAGTGGTATTTTGTTATTTTTTTTATCACCTATCCAAAAAAAAATCACAAGTAACTATAATTACTTGATAGAAGTAGTTGACATACGCGTATTCGTGTTCTGCCATGTTTAGGCTATTCCCGCGCTATGTCAGTATTTTTCACAATGTAGTTGTGTGCATTTTATTCGATTTTCTTTATTTAAAGCAGTAAATACCATCTAAAAGGTAAGTAATAATGTCATCAAAAAGTAGATTGCATTTATGTTGAATATTTGTTTTATTTATATGCCTACCTAATGTAGGTATAACGTAGAAAACCGCTTGTTATTGCATCCCTCAAAGATAAGATAAGGGTGTTTCAACCAAAAGTAGGCACCTTGAATAACTTTGGAGATACAAATTTTTTTGAAAAATTGGTGAAACACGTCGACCTTGTTTCCAAGGGGGACATGTTTTAATGTAATATTTGTATACCTATCATCATCCCTCTACCCTACACGGCCACCCCCTCAAAAAATTCAAATGGCAAAGGGGGTCGAGTGAACATTTTTGAAAGGTCTTTCAATTCTCTACATAACTGTGTATTTTTTTAAACTTTTATCGATTCGTTCCTGAGAAATAATTGTTTCATTATTTTAGGTTCAGGAAATAAAAATAAAAGAAGCCGTTTAAATTATCGTATGTATTGTTCAAAATGACCCCCACCGACTTCCTACCACCTAGCGGGCCACTTCACTGGACCTCTTCTTCCAATCCATCGCTCAGGAAATCGATTATCCAAAAATTGACGGATTGCTATAGCAAAATGTGGGGGTGCCATATCCTGTTGAAAAAACAGTTCGCCCTCTAAAAGATTATCGTCTTCTTCGAGGATCTGGGTAATCATTGGGTCATGTTATTTTCTAACAGATCGAGGTACCTTGCGCCATTTAAATTGTCAGGAATAAACAACGGCCCGACAATGTGATCCCCTAAGATGCCAGCCCAAACATTTAACTTCTGAGGCCTTTGGGTATGAGTTTCCATGAACAAATGTGGATTGGTTTCACTCCAATACCTACAATTGTGCCTGTTTACCTCCCCATTTAACTGAAATGTCGATTCATCAGAAAAACACGTATTGTATAGTAGATTGGCATTACCTTTTAATTGTTCACTAAAAATCTCACAGAATTCAAGCCAACGATCGGGATCATCTTCGTTTAATTCGTGTACCAATTTAAATTTATATGGATGAAATTTGTGAGCCTTTACAATTCGATGAACACTGCTTCGTGATACACCGGAAGCCTCAGCTACTTTCCTGATCGATTGAGTATTATTCATCTGCAAATGACCCAGAACTGCCACTTCGACTGCTTCATTCCTAATCGGTCGCTGAGGTTCATGCTTTTTGTTTCCCACAGAACCTGTTTCCATAAGTTTTGTCAATAATTGTAAAACATACTGAGAACCAACCCTTCTATCTGGGTGATTTCTATTGAATATGCGCTCCGTAGCTCTAACACAATTATCGTTTTTAAAATAAATGCTGACAATTTCTATTCTCTCCTGAAGGGTATAAACCATTTTGAGAACTCACTCTGGTAAAATGTATCTCGATTTAAAATTGGTTGTGAACAAATTAATGTTCAAGGACTATCAAATATTTATGAGTCTTTTATTATTCTAAAACTAAACGGACAAGGAAAGTGTTTTTTGTCGAAAATACTCGTGTTGATTTGAGAGCACTAAAAAAATGTAGTTTTTTTTATAAATTCCAATACCCAGTGCCATGTATTTTAGATTTTTGAAATGATTTCGATTGTGTGTCATCGTCAAAAATAAAATTATTTTCCTTAAGAACGAATCGATAAAATTTAAAAAAAATACACAGTTATGTAGGGAATTGAAAGACCTTTCAAAAGATGTATCACTCGACCCCCCCTTGCCATTTGAATTTTTTGAGGGGGTGGCCATGTATGGTAGAGGGATGATGATAGGTATACAAGTATTACATTAAAATATATCCCCCTTGGAAACAAGGTCGTCGTGTTTCACCAATTTTTCAAAAAAATTTTATCTCCAAAGTTATTCAGGATGCCCACTTTTGGTTGGGACACCCTGTATATTGAAATTGGTAATATAACAACGGTGATAACACGAATGGAAGTGATCTACGTTTCTACATATTAGCCTGAATATGGCGGCTCTCGTTATATTATGTCATAACTATTTCTATCAAGTAATTATCGAATCATAACCACTTGAAATTTTATAAAAATATAAAAAAAATTAACGAAATGTGGGCTGTTAAAAGTCGATCTTCTTTCTGTAACACCACGTAGAATTAACAGTGTACTGATTTTAAAAGATCGATTAATAGTGAAGAAAATTGCCTATATTTTCATAAAAAAAAAACTTGAATGGATCAATATTTGACGAAGTTATAAAACCCTTTTCGGCCAAAATTTGTGCTAAAATTTAAATGATTGAAATGAATTTTTTTATTCTTCCAGGGAGTATCTTTTTTGGAGAACCTACAACGCGCTCCAGTATAGAGCGGTAACAATTCCAGATAAAGGTGCACCAACTGAGGACAATCAAGTTGTTCAGTAAGTAGCAATCCTTTGTTTTTATAATTAATCAGCTGATCATTACAAAAGAATTTTATTATTATTCATGCGATATGGATAATTATTGATATACTATCGATATATGTAACGTTTTAATTATTTTTACATGAGTCAAGTAAACACTATAATGCCTGGGATTATTTAGATATACTATAATATAGTAAATATGTGCTTTTATTTTTCAATGAAAATTGCCCACTCAACAAATACTGAATTATGTAACCACTTTTAAATTGTTTCTGTTATGTAATTGTAATAACAATTGTAAATGTAATTAATATCTACATATTTATGCAAATTAATTTTCTTTCGTCATTTTTGAGAATATAAAAGGAATTATTAAAATACAATGTGCAGCAAATGTATGGACCGGCCCTTGTGCCAGGGTCGTAGCCAGGATACGATTTTGGGGTGACTCGCTAAGTAAAGTGATATAAATACCCCTACATTTAAACAAAAAAAAACATTTATTGAAATATTTTCAAAATGTAAAAAAATGTGTTCTGTATACGGAGTGTTTCACTGGGGATAGACCAACCGGCGCAGAGTGATAGATGACCTCAATATGCATCGATTAGACCCCCATTTGTGTTATATGAAATTTGTTGGTTTAGGAATTAAGTATTTTTTGTTTTTTTCGTGTATTTTTAGCCAAACTCCGGTTTTGCCTACAAATTTCTTCATTCTGGCTTAATTATTATCATCTTGAGAAATAATTTTTTTATTGGAACCGAAACTATTTGGGCAAAAAATAATCTTAAAATTTTATTAAAACAAAAATTATTCCTTAACTACAAGACTCTAGTGAAAAATAGAAAGATAGAGAAAAATTTTAGTAACCATTTTAAAAACTTCTCTACTTTACTGACAATCAACTCGACAAATTTAATTGAGCCCCATGAACCATCGAAAATTTTAAATTTTGTGCAAGGTGTAAAAGACGAAAATCCCAATTTTTAATTATATCTTGGGTGAGGGCCGCGCAAAATATATTTCTTCCCACAGTAACATCTTCCATCCTCTATTATTTTACATTCCTTGGGTAGGGAATTTCACGCAAATAGCTACAGTAGCCTCCGTGGCTATATTGTCTGTCGCTCTGTAAACACGGGTCTCTCAATTGCAGCCACAAATGAGCGAACTGGCTGCCTGTCAGTGGCTTCCTTAGTATCATTGTCCTATGTTGTGTCCATCCTTTCAACTTAGCAGCACCGTGTCGACAAGAACCATACATCCGAAATACATGTGTCTACGGTTTGCATCCTTTGTGCGCGCCTCATCCATTATCCTTCTGCTTCTTAATTGGGGATTTTTGCCGTTTACACTGCACATGATTTAAAATTTTCGATATGAAATCATGGTGCTAGCTGAATGAAATTTTTCAGGTTGATTGCCAGTGGCGTGCAAAAACCTGGGCCCCTAAGCAAACATAAAAAATGGCCCCCCTTAAAAAATATTAATTTATTTAAGAATTTTATATTTACAATTACATTTTGACAGAACATACAATGTTCACATATAACAAAAAAAAAAAATCCTCAGTCATAAGAAAAAAAAAATAAAACTTCATGTCAAAAAACAACAAAAAATAAAAAAAAAAAAAAAAAAACAAAACCCTGCACTAAAGAAATTGTTTGACAAGGTGTTTTATGTCCATAGTAGACGCTTTTTTGAATTACTAAAATGAAGCTTGTTTTTTTCGAATTCTTAATAGTTTTTGATTATTTTTATTTCTAAATGACTTCAGTCCAACTTTAGGTAAAGTCAAAAATAAAAGAATATTTTAATCCTCAGTCTTTCGAGATTTTATCCACCAGATTGAGAATATTTTTTCTAGATAATAATATTTTTTGAATTTTCAAAATACTTTTTGGTACAAAAATTCAAAACAAAAATTTTCAACTCTAATACTATAATAAGGAAAAAAAACAGTGATTTTAACTGATTCTTCGTTGACTCTGAAAACGGTAATCAAAGGCCAGCTCATCAAAATGTAAATTTTTTTTGTACTCCTTAAAATAACATCAATAAATATTGTAATAAAAGGGAAATTTACGCTTTTTCTCATTTTATATCTTGATTTTTCTAACTAATATTCCCTTTAACTATGCCAAAGAGTCCTTTTAAAACCTCCTTTTCAAAAACTCCTTCTGCGCGTACGTGTTTCTGCTTTTTTTTCCTTTTTTGCCTTTTTCAAATCAGTCATTGCAGGGAATACTGTTCTACAGTAACAGTTCGTTCTTGTTCAGTCCCTTCATAGCCTCAACTTTAGCATCTGATAACAAGGCTCAGCTGGTCACTTTTGTGTATTAGTATCAATATAAAAAAAAGCGGCTTTATATCCTTTTTAACCCTTGTAAAATATGCTTTTATAAGTTAGATATTACTTTATTTTTTTGTCTAAATTATTTTATCTAAAACATGGTGACCGGTAAAAATTTGTTGTTTATTCGTTAAATTTTTGTTATTTTTAATAACCTTACTTATTTCTAATTGTTCTAATAGATCAAGTTTCTTTCCTTTCCAGTAATCTTGACATTATTCAAATCTATAAAATGCCTGTTTTCTGTGCAATGTGTTTACATTATTTACAATAGATTTCTTGTGTTCCTCAAATCCCTTTTTTATATTTCGTCTAGTTTGTCCAATGTATATAGCATCACAGTCACTACATTTTAACTCATATATTACTGTTTTTTGTAACTTCTCAGTTTTGTCTTTATTGTTAATTAACATTTTACCTAAATTATTTTTTATTTACTGAAATTATTCTACATTCCAGTTTATTTATTAATTTTATTACTAACTCTATTGCTGATCTTACTCCTATAATTAATAAATTTATATCTCTTATTGCAATCCTGTGAAGAACCGGCATAAAACTCTACCTACATTTTTGTTTTGTTTGTTTTTTATTAGATTGATTATCTATTAGGCTTTCTTTATAGCCATTGTTTTTTGCAATTCCTTTAATTACTTTAACTTTTTTAAAATTCTCTTCGCTTAATGGAATTGTTATTATACGATGTATGTAGCTGTGGAATGGTGCCAATTTTATTTGCAATAATTGTTTAGATTTACTATGAATTACTGTATCTGTGCAAGTAAGTTTACGATGAAATTTATTATCTAATGTGACAATCGACAGTTTATATTGTGGTTGTTATTGTCCGTCAAATGTCATGTTTATATTTATATTGCAAATTATTTTATTGTTAATTTTGCTATCCAAAATATCTACTTAAATCAAGTAAATAATAATTTTACAGCATGTAATAATTTTCCTTGTTATGTTAAAACACCATGTATTTTTCACATGCTATATTTGACACTAAAATGGTCAACATTTTTAATTTTTAACAAAGAACTGTTGAATCATAATATAATTATTTTCTTTTAGCAAATACTCGCTACGGGCTTTAACAAACTAGACTCTATCATAAACAAAAAAAGTGTATAAACTATTTATTAACCTTAAGACAAGACTCCGTCAATGGCATCATTAGATGCAAAACACCATTTTTACTCTCTTTTGATAAATATTAAATATTTCAGAAATACCAATATGAGAATGTAAAATATTCTATAGTTTTAGTTACAAATTCTGACATTAGCATTTTAAAAGTTATAATTTTATAATGATTTATAAACAAATAACTAGTGTAATAACAATAATAATTATTGATAATATATTTAGTGCTATGCTTATTTGATATGTTTTTGAAATATTTGTTTATTTGCATCTAATTAATTTACTATAAACGACCCTATTGTAGTAAATTCTTCCAATTTTACATCATTAAAAAAATTTTTTTTATTCACTTTATCACAGAGTCATTGGGGAAGTCGTTCACAAAAAACCGTAAGTTTATAATACAGGCTAATTTTGCTCCAATTTACTAACACTTCATTTCACGACAAGCAAAAAAATAAAACGGAAATCTGAGGAAAAATTGGAATATAAGTATTAATCTAGCTGGGTGTCATTTCCCTGTATCGCTAATCGAAATTTCTGTCGTCACGGTTCTAATGGTAACTAATAAATATAAAAAAGTATATATTTTTTTGCTTATCAGTTTCACTAAGCATGTTTAACAAATTATTGATATGTTTTTGTCTTGTCGATTGTTTTCCGATTACCTATCTTGTCATTTATGTTTGTTGCTTTGTAAAATTTAAAAAAATGTTGTTTTTCACTGCTATCATAAGAAAGATGAAATTTGACAGATAATAGAAGTTAAAATTAAATTAAAGTCTTTGTCAATATCAAATATCAGTGCAGAGAGGACTAAGATTCTAGACGTCTAGCTGATAAGATTTCCAGTAAGGGATAACTCGTATAGAGTTTTAATAATTATAGTAGTGATGTTGAATTACAGAGAATTAAAGTTCGTTTTGCGAATAACAGTTATTGTTCAGATTCTGGTAGAAAATTTCAGGTGCTTTATTAAGAGTTATCGCAATATATTTTTCAACAGATCTTTTTTTAGGAATTCGCTATTCCAGAACTTAAAACCGGAGTTGTGTATTTATTTATATCTTTATATCGAGTGTCAATGGAGCCATTAGACAAGCCATAGTTTTGAGAATTTTCAAATATGTCTAAAAATGGCAAATTTCTCAATATATGACATTTTCCTTCAATTGCAGTTTGCCTGTAAATGGCCCCAAATATTTTAAATGGATGACCCTGTATATTTTTCGTTTTTTAATTCCGGAGACGATTTTAAGTACGACTGCACTGGTTTTAAACCATTTATAAATTACTTGATTTTTTAGAACAATTTTTATTTTTGCATCTAGAGTGCGCTCAACTCAGTCTAATGGACGATAATAGAAAAATATAGTTGTGAATTTTGTCGATTTACTTAACTATGACTATCAAAAATTTCCAATGTTAATTTTTAAGTATTAAAATTTTTTCCCAGTGTCTGTGGTAACCTGTTACACAGTAAGTCACATAAATGTTAACCCCCGTTATTTTTCTTATTTTAAACCTAAACAGTTCGTCCAAAAAAATTAACTTGAATTTTTTTAAGTAGATTTTATATCTGTTAACGTTTTTTTTTTGACGAATCAGTTGGGTTAAAAATAACAAAAACAACAGGGGTTAACATTTATGTGACTTACCCTGTACATATCAGCTGCCGTTTTGGAGAAATGGCAAAAAAAATATGATGCAAGTTAGCGTTTTGCTCGTTCAAAATGTAAGAGAAAATGCTTAGAAAAATTATTTGGATATATACAAAATTTCATCATTCTTATGCGTTACTTCTTATAATTTTTTTTCTTATTTTATTCTTATAGCTTTAATAAATTTACTGTCTGAATTGGTCGCCTTTGTTGCAGAAAAGTATAATATATTTTTTTTTCCAGGCCTACGATGATAAGCAAAATCCACTTCTTCCAGACATTCTTACATATGGTGCAGATGGTTTTATCTTACTTCCTTATGTTAATTTTCATGACGTACAATGCCTGGCTTTGTATAGCCGTAGTACTAGGAGCAGGTGTAGGATACTTCCTGTTCGGATGGAAAAAATCAGTTATAGTGGACGTTACGGAACATTGTCACTGATATATAAACAACGAACAAGTGGACAATAAGTACATTAGTAAACTTTAGATTATTAAGATAAATGTATAGGTTAAAAAAAAGTGATTCTAACATCTAATTTGCAGAGGTAAAGTTAAGGGAATCAAAACTGTTTTTACATATATAAAATCTGTATATACAATTATTTTGTCAGAGTGTAAATGTATCTAGCTGGTTAGGTATTTTAAAAATATTTTTTTAGCAAAAATTTTGCTGCATAGGCGTAACAGGCCTAATTGTTTTATTATTTTAAAAGGTTTAAATGTAGACATTTTAAAAATAGAGTTTTGTGAAATGCGTATATTTATTTTTCACTGAAATTTGGTCATACATTTTTAACGGGATTTAATTATAAAAAATCATTTTATATTAAAACTTGTTTTTAGAATAAAAAATTTCTGTAATTTAAATAAATCTGTTTGATTCCTAATTCTTATTGTTGGTTGTCGTATATGCTCTGTAAAATTGAGAGGAAAATTAAAAATATCTGAACTGAAGAAGTTTCGGGATGAATAAGTAACAGAAGTCACCTTTTTCATAAAATATTATAAATCAATACAAATCTTTATTTTGAGTATTAAGCTGCATAGCCCTTAAAATAAATCCCAAATCAAGACAAAGAATATTAATGTAAATTACTGGCTGCGTTTATCTTGCCGAAAAAAGTTGAAAAAATTTTAACTATATTAACTCGCACATTTCTAATAATTCTCTGACATAACAATAACTAAGACTGACTCTTGTGGCTTCTATGCAATTTTTTTTCGAAAGTTAGTTACATAGTTGTCCCATTTTAAAACCTGTTTTAAGTATTACTAAAACGTTGTCATAATTTTGAGTATACAAATCACATTATAGGGTTTTAGGTTTTAATAATATATGCTGTTTGTAAAAAGTTACGTAATTATCCTCAGCCATTTTTTATGTAACTTTTCTCCAATCGGCCAAGTTACAAAATGAGATTATTTTTTTTTATATATATTGAGATTAAAAGACCTATGTCTCTTTTACATATTATATTAAACAATATTTACTCAAATACCTTATTTAAAGAAGTAACTACGTGACCGCCGAGCATAGCATTTAATTTTGGTGTTTTATCCTCACGCATGCGCAGTTCCTACATAGAGACTATGTATACAAGGTGAACCATTGAAAACGAAACAGACGAGTTTTCGGGTAGTTCAAATTGATTTTTTAACAAACACTCAAGACATGTCAACTTCATTTTCGGGAGGGATATCTTTTGCAGTAAAACTCACCTGCAAATACTTCATCTCTTCATGCTGTGACCACAACCACTAAAATTTTAAATGACATAATATAGCAAGTGATACCTCATTTGAAAGGTCTTCCTCCCCTGAATACCACATAACAAACATTTTCAAATTCAATTGATTCATTTTCAAGACATTCAAAATTCAAATTGCACAGGTGCTCTTTATTTATTGAGATAGAACAATGTCAAGTGTTAGAAGAACCTTATATGTTCAAACTGTCTACCACGAGCGGCACCAGCTTCTGTACAATAATACACGTTTTGTTCAAAGCGAGTCCTTGAACTTTGAAGCATTTGTGGGGTTATTTGACGGCATTCCTCAACAATACGACATTGCAACCCCTCCAGAGACTCCGGTTCCATTGAATAGATTTTGTTCTTCAAATGGCCCCATAGGAAAAAGTCAAGCGGGTTAAATCTGGAGATCTGCTGGGCCATTTTGTAATACCTCTCCATTAAATCCATTGTCCAGGAAACATCCTGTCGAAAAACTCCCATGCATAATGTGGAGGGCTCCGTTTTGCTGGTACATCAATTGGTCTTCCATGTAACGATCGTCATTTTTAATAATATGAATGATTAAGTAATGAGTAATTCCAAATATGTTTCACCTGTCAGATTACCATCAAAAACCTAGGTCTAACTAGGCGGGCTATAAAAATTCCAACCCAGATATAACATTTTTTGAGCAGTTTGAGTGTGGTCTTCGTGGAATAGCATCCGACCAACAGCGCCAGTTTTGTCGATTTACAGTTGAGTTTAACGAAAACATACACTCATCAGAAAAACAGATATTAAAAAGAAAATTCCTATCAGCAGCTATTCATGCAATCATAACTTCACATAACTCCTATCGCCGATCAAAATCTTCCTCATTCAATTCATATACTAAATACTTTTTATAAAGTTGAAATTTTATTTCAGTATTCGGTAATTTACCCGATGTAATAATATGAGCTCTACATTAGTTGATTATGTTCTTAGCAACTTCAGCATCAAGACGGAAGTTCATGACATCCCTAAAATTACTGACCATTCAATCATATTAATTAATATTCGTGAGGATAAACCCAAATCAACAAAGACAATCAAAGTATTTAGAAATTTATGTGAATTAAATATAAATAATATTAATTTAGAACTTATAAACTGCAACTTTTTATTAAACTCGTATAATATAGATGTTTTTTATAACGATTTTGCAAACAAATTTAGAAACATTATTGATAGTGTGGCTCTGTTAAGGAATATGAATTAAACTCTGATAGTGTGCCATGGTATGATTATGAAATAAAATGTAAGCTAAAGAAAGAGATTTAGCATATCAGGATATAATAAGAACAATAACCCAACGAACTGGGAAAATTACAAAGTAAAAAGAAATATTGTAGTTAATCTGTTAAAAACAAAAAAAGAGCAATTCTATTTTCAAAAGATTGACCTTAATAAAAATAACCCATATTTGATGTGGAAAACTCTAAAAAAGTCTTACCAATACTAAGTTATTAAACAATAATTTTGTAAATGGAATAAAATTTGAATCTAATGATAATTCTATAAAATTAGTACTAAATTTTAAGAATATTGCAGAAGAATTTAATCATTACTTTATCGATAGTATTAAGCAAATAATATCTAATATTGCAACTGAGCAGGACTGGATTTCACTTATTAATGTGCCCTCAAGTTTTACTTAAATTCGAATAATTAACCTGTGTGAACTATCGAAAATAATCAATGAACTAGACAATAAATTCTCTCCAATGGAAGTATTAAATGGAAAACTTTTAAAAAGCACTTTTGGTATTATTGGACATGTGCTATTACATTTTATTAACATTTCGTTGAGTACGGGCAATTCCCTAGGGAATTAAAAAAACTAGTGTGCTGGTACCTATACAAAAGGTTAATAACACAATTAACTCATGGGAATACAGACCCATTAATACTTTACCTGAAATGGAGAAAATATTAGAAATAGTAGTTTATCAACAATTATCTGAATATTTAAATAATAATAATATATTAATTACAAATCAGTCAGGATTTCATCCCAACCACTCATGTGAAGCATCTTTACAGCTTACTGTAAATAAATGGAAACAAAACATTGATAATGGCCAATATGTAATAGCTGTGTTTTTAGATCTTAAACGTGCTTTTGAGACCATTGATCGGGAAATATTAATAAAAAAAATTGGAAAAGTATGGTATCAGGGATATAGTTCTAAAATGGTTTAAAGAATACTTAAATGAACGAAAACAAATTACTAAAAATAAATAATGTGTATTCATTGGAAATATCTAATGATTTTGGTGTTCCACAGGGCAGTGTCCTGGGGCCACTTCTATTCCTAATTTATATTAATGATATCAACTCATATCATGAGTGTGACTTCATTAATTTATTTGCCGACTACACATTATTATCTACTTCAAGTTCTGATCTACATGAAGCCATTAATAAGATGAATCATTCTTTAGCTTCCATTTTTAATTATCTCAATATGAATAAACTAAAACTAAATATACTGAAAACCAAAGCAATGATTCTCACAACGTCCCACAAATACCATTTAATAGATATTGCTCAAGTAAATTTCTTTATCGATAATAGTAAGATAGGGTTTACATCCGAATTTAAATACTTAGGATTTATGTTAGATAACTTTCTATCATTCAATGCTCATTTTGATTATGTTTATAAAAAAAATAACAAAAAAAATGTATTTTTTCAGTCGAATTGCGCAAAACCTATCAGTTGAGTCTAAGATTACTGTAT
Source organism: Rhamnusium bicolor (assembly GCA_029963845.1). Classification (NCBI taxonomy): domain Eukaryota; kingdom Metazoa; phylum Arthropoda; class Insecta; order Coleoptera; family Cerambycidae; genus Rhamnusium; species Rhamnusium bicolor. Next base: position 284,613 of record JANEYF010001222.1, on the reverse strand, counting down.
ATAATAGTATTATTCAACCACACTTGATTATTGTGCTACGTTATTGTACTCATTTGACCAGAATAAAATAGCTTCTCTACAAAAAACTACAAAATCGTGGGATGAGAATTATACTTAAATGTAATCGATATACTAGTATCACTTTAATGATTGACATGTTACAATGGACATGTGTATCAAAAAGATTCTATTATATGGCAATGATATTCATTTTCAAGTTATTAAATAATCTCTTGCCTTCTTATTTTAATGAATTCATTGTATATAATTCAGAAGTACATGATCATAATACCAGGACTATTAGTAACTTTCATTTGACTAGATTATTTCTAACACTAGAAAATCTCTATTCTATAAGGGTTTAAATGAGTATAACGTATTACCTACATCTGTAAAATGTTAATAATTTAAGCCAATTTAAAAGATCTATTAATAAATATATTAAATCATTGTAGGACATTCTGAGTTATTTTATGTTTTATAATTAAACTTTAGTACTCTATACTTTACTTGTTATTTGTATGTATATTAGAAATTCTAAATAATTTTTTATCAAAAGCCGTTATACCGGTGTTAATAACAGTAGCCAATTTCCTTGTGTTCAGCAGCAATTGTTCAAAAATTGCAACCTCAACAGCTTCATTCCTTACCAAAAGTTCAATTCAGTTCCCGTTTCTTGTTAGCCGCTGATCTAGAGATGCGCAATACGGTGCGATATTTTTGGTAACGGAACTTTTCTTTCGATCCACCATAGTTTGCATCGGTATTACTGTTTACAGTACGATATGGTATAAAATGGAGTAAAGACAATTTTAAAAACTTTCAATAAATGGATAGGATGTGAACCTTCTTGTACCTGTACTATTCCTTCTGATATTGTACCGTAACGTTATCTTTTAATCGATATAATACGATACGCGCTATTTGTACTTTTCAATGTATCGCACATCCCTACAATGATCCGGTTTTTTGGAACTTTTCCACTAACTTCAAAACGTATTTTCTATTCACATGCTTATCCGGATGTTATTCACTGAATAAATTTGCTGTATGGTTGCTCCACTCATTATTTTGTGAAAATAGGGTGATTACTTCAACACTTTCCACGATTGTGTAAACCATTATTGGGAAGTAAACTTCTAATCAGAATTCTGAACTAGCTGACGCTGTGATTTTGGCTTTACCGAAAACAAGATTCTTGCTTTTATCAGAAATAATTTTAGTATGATAACAGCCTGAAAAAACTGCAAAAAAGTATCTTTCATAGGACATTTTTTTTTAACACACATTCCTCTAACAATCCATCAGAAATGCTAGGATAAAAATGTATCTGAAACTTGAAACTGAATTAAAGAGCATTTTTGCAATTTGAATTATGAATATTTTGAAAATAAATCGATTGAATTTGAAAATTTTTATTGTGTGGTATTCAAGGTAGGAAGACCTTTCAAGAGAGAGACTATTAATATTGATTTATTAATAATCAAAAAGTGATATGATGCTAATTTATTGTCCTTTAACATGCCTAAAACTAATATTATAACTTTTATATGCAACCTAAATGAGGTATTCCTGGAGGATCAAGTTGTTAAAACCCAAACGGATAGTAGATTTTTAGGTTTGTGGATTGATAATAAATTAAAATTTGAGAACCATATACCAATGTTAAGCAATAAGTCAAATTGTTATGCAATTAGAGTGATGTCGAATGAATTAGATATGGCTATCACAAGAAGTGCTTATTTTTCACTCATAGAGTCTCACTTATGTTATGGCATTTGTTTTTGGGGTTTATGTTCATAATATTTATTCAATAAAATTTTTTGTTCTGCAAAAAAAGAGCTTTAAAATATATGTGTAAGGCAAAAATAAGAGACTCGTGTAGACCATTATTTTTTGAAGTTTGAAATATTGACTGGCTAGTATATTTATATCAGAGACTGTATGTCTTATGCATAAAAAAGTTTAAACGTGATATAAACACCGTACATTATACACGTAATAGATTTAACATCACACTTTCCTATTGCTTCATCTACTCAGACAAAAAACTCAATTCTTTATGATAGTAAAAATATATTCTATCATCTTCCTGTAAACCTGAGGCAAATTGTAAATGAAAAAAATTAGAAATGAAGTAAAGACATTATTGATTAAAAAGGCATATTATTCATTGAGTGATTATTTTCAAGATTCTGAAATTGACTAAACTGTTTTATAATTAAACTAGATTTAAAATGTCTATGCAGGGTGTGTGCTGTACAATATTTTAGTTTAGTCCTTTATATTATTATTTCATATGTGCTGTACTTTAGAGTACTGTTTTATCTTTACCAATATTTTACATTAGGATTAAGGTTTGTCAACAAAGACATTTGTATTTTTCTGACAATAAAGCATTTTTTGACTGATTTTGATTGAAATGAGGTATCACGCCATTTAAAATGTTAGGGGTTGTGGTCACAGCACGAAGAGATATAGCAATTTGCAGATGTTTTATTACAAAAGATGTTCCCGTAGCATCGTTAGTTTTCATTTGATTCCAGTGAATAAAACAAAATAATTCAACAGACTAGAAATCGGCGTCAACATTTTTTGAGACTGTTAACTGTTTATTAACTTAATTTTTGTAAAAGATTTTAAGTGAATTTATCATTAAATTTATTCATTAGTGTGAATCTTGTGTCTTCGTGGTCAAGTGGTTAGGACACTTGCCTCTCACCCTTGAGTCCTGGGATCGATCCCTGGTCGAAGAGCTTGAATTTTTGCTAAACCAGAAATTAATAGCATACTCGGACATTGGGTGTATGTTCTTTGTCTCTAAATGTCTAGTCCTCTCCCGTATAAGGTACCTTGGGGTGCCTTCAGGGATAAAAAGTGTTGTATTACCTGTGGTGTGTTTAATTATTAATTAATTAATCATTAAATTCATTAAAAATCCTCAACAAAACATAGTGTGTACTTTGAAAAGAAAAATTGACTATCCTTTGCTAAAAAATGTTGGTATTTTGTCTACACTAATTTCTAGTTTCAGTTGAATTATTTCATTTAATTCATAAGAAGGAAGACTCAAAGTAATAAAATATCCACCGCGTAACTAGCAGTGAAATACAGAAAATTAAATTATATAGCCCCCGCGATGGTCACGTAGTCACTTATTTAAAAGCTTGGTATGCTTTAGTAAATAAGTGAGATTAGAATTTTGCTTATTGTACAGTAGGAAAAATGTTGACTAGTGTTAAAAGTTTATTGTATTATACTATTAATTGAGCCTGTGTTTTATTTTATATTTGTATATCCCTACATGCATGAACACCAGGAATTGTGAAAAAGTAGGTCATTTAACCCTTTCACAAACAGTTTTTTACTGAATATTTCATGCTCCACACTAATCCTTTTTCTATATATAGCTGACGAAATGTTTGCCTTTTACTTTTCACTTTATATTTTAGCTCATCTCATTCCCATTTCTGATTGATTTAGATAAACTGTTTAAACAAATCAAAAACAAGAATTAACTGAATGGTGTTAAAATATAAGGTGAAAATATCCAGCTATTACTTAACAGGAAACTACTAATTCATCTTTCATAGTGCCTATAAAATTATAATCATCATCATGGCATCGTCTCATCAATGTTTGAGGTATTCTATTTTCGGCGAATAACCGCTTATTTAAACATAAACATAAATATCTGTACGTGCACATACAAAGCGGAACCGAACGAGGCGGGAAATACAAGTTAAAACATCTTGATGCATGTGTGCATCAGAGACATAAAGTAGGTGTGCATACCGGAAGCGTGAATGAGCGAGTCGTCGCGAGCGTTCCGCTCGAAGACAAATCAGTTTGTCTTTAAGCAAAATGCTGAACAGTGAAAAATTAATCAACGAAATATTTTTGCGAACTCCCGGATCCATGGATATGAGATCAAACAAGTTCGTTAACCATAAACAAACTTTAATACAAGTGACCAAATTCACCAAGTTGCTTTCTTGATATATTGATATTGACGTGTTAAAAATCTTGCAAAAATATAGTTTTTTTTTTATTAAGGAATTTTCTAATAATAACAGTAATATTGTTGCATCCATATTGTGACTGTTTGTCAACTTGCCAGAAAAACAACTAAGAAATCCACTTTGTAAAATGCATTCATATGCACCAGTGGCTACTGCCATTATATGTTCCACCTGATTCTGGAAAAAAATGTTTTGCAAATATTTTACAAATAGTTTAAAAAATAACCTTGGAGGCTCACAATTTCGCAAATTTTAATCGCAATTTTTTTCTGCAGAACTTCTTCTTTTAGTCTTGATAGTTATACCTTAAAAGTATCGCTTGGGTCCCATGCTCCAATACTACGATATGAAATTTCACCAGCCGCCACTGGTACTCACACAAATCTATAACGTTCGGTTTCACTATGCTACGCCATGGACACACTCGCTTGCTTCCGCTTTGAATATGTACAACCATCATTACTTAAAGTCACCCTCTTTTGATATACACTCCATTTCTACCACTATTTGTAGCTAATGACGATTGTACATATGCTAAAAACCAAAGCAACATAATACAACCTACAAATATAAAACAGGATTGGCAAGTTTAAAACACGGTGCGATGTGTTTGAAACAAATGAATTAAAAAAGTTTTAAACAATGGGTTTTTTATTTTTTGAGAAAATGAGTCGTTTAAAAGTTAAAATTATTGTTTTAATTAAAAAAAAAATCTGTATATAGGTACTTATTTTCTTTTGTCATTTTTTTTAATTAATATAATTATGTCGTGTTCAGATGTGAATCTGTAAGTTTGTGAAATAATACCGGTGATCATTCAGTCCACGTTCATATCAACTCGTATATAATATACAGGGTAGGCCAGATTTTAATACGGAAACTTAAAGAATCGATAGAACGTACCAAAATAATATGAATTTGTCATATAAACTTATTACTAAAAATGCTTAGTTTTAATTTATTTTCAGTTTTTCCCATATTTCTCCGGAATTACTTGATATAATGTTATGAAACTTGGAAGGTGAATGTTGCGTACGTCAATACACTTCTCATCATAGTTTTCATCTCCATTCCTATCGACAGCGCGATGTTGGGGGGGGGGTTGCTGAGAGAATCTGCTTAAGCGATGGCACATGTTTTTTAAATACTCTGTTTACTTAGCACCATGTAATATCAAGTAATAGTAGTAGAAATAGTAGCACCATTTAATTCTAGTTGAAACTATACTGTTTAAAAATATGTTTTGTTTTATTTGAAAAAAAAAACATGAAATTTACAACCGTAACATAAAATCGTAACATAACTATTTTGAACCAATGAGAACTCAAATTTTTATAATACAAATTACTTTTTAATCATATTCAATTATTCAAAAACTACTTGAGGGTTTTCTAAATAAAAATTTTATTACATTTTATAACTGTTTTTTAAATAAATGTAACATTTATTACTTATATAAATAAATAAATATAAAATATATTAGACCAGTGAAATTTAGGATGTCATAATATCTTAAAATTGGAGCATGGGACCCAAGCGATATTTTAAGGGCGTAACTAAATGAAGTTTTGCAGAAAAAAATTGCGATTAAAATTTGCGAGAAAATTTCTTCAAGGTTATTTTTTAAATGATTTGTAAAATATTTGAGAAACATTTTTTCCAGAATCAGGTGATTCAGGTTATTTTAGATTCATGGCGCTTCCCCCTTCCCAAATCCCTATAGATTGAATATTATGAACTAGATAAAAAAAGTGCAAGCAAATTTTAAATTATTATTTAAGCGGATCCAAGGGAGGGGTGCAATGGGCAATTGTCCCCCTTGGGCCTTCAAAAAAAATCTGTTGACGATGATAATGACATTACTTTTTGAAAATGTAACTCTCGTAACTTCTATATATGTACCTGTAAACATTGCCGATATTTAATGTATTTATATTTAATTTTAAAAATAGGTACCATAAAAAAAATATTCTCAATATGCCTATATTATTTCTGTTACACCAAAAATTGTTGCACACCATTTCTGGTATTGTTTATTAGTTATTTTTCAATATGTGTGTCAAGTGCTCCCCTTTAAGGAGCTCCTGGATCCGCCCTTGGTATTACTTTATTATAGAAAATATTGGTTTTTTAACCTGACCACAATATGATAAGGATAATGATTATGTAGATAGGTAGGTATATCATTTTATTCTGATGCACTAAAATTTCTTAAAAGGCTTATTTGAATTTAGAATTTGTACCTATTTTAATGTTCAAATTGGTGTCCCTTGTCCACGGCGCCACGGGCGGGCGCCCTGATTCCACTCTTATGATATGGTACAGTATAAATAGTTTTTTATATAAATTCATTTAAAAAACTGTATTTAAAAAAAAGTCTATAGCTGATATAATGTATTTAGAATAAATTCCAATATAGATTTTTTTCTTTTTACTTCAAGTTAGTTTCCAATCTTAGAAAAGAATTCAAAAAAATGCAAAAAAAAAAACTAAAGTGATTGCTTATCAAATAAAAAAGGTTTAAGATTTGCTGGTACGCAAAAAAACAATATTGTTTTTGTCCTTGATAAGTTTTCCATAATCCTCACAATTAAAAATAATTGTTTGAATTAGAATATAATAAATACCCATTTTTTGTAACACATAGTTACAAATTTAAAGGATTTTCTGTGATTTTAATATATAAAAAATATATTTTATTTTATAATATTGGGCATACAAAAGGATCAAGAATATATTGAATGATTTTAACTTAACCACAAGCATTTGTAACGTTTAGTCAGTATAGTAAAATACAATAAAAATATTTAAAGTAAAATTTTTTAGTATCTCTTAATTAATTTGCATTTTGTGCCAGAATTTAACACCATAAAAATATATTCTTATGCCACATGCAAAATGTTTGTCATTGGGACCTCGTTTTTCATATTTGCTCCTTTTTAAAAACTTATTTTCTGGATAGTGCAACACAGAACGTCAAAAATCAGATACACATCTGCATGACATACATTCTAGTTAATAAAATAAAAACCTTCAGCAATTTTACAAACAAAAACAAATGTTTCTTAAAAAATTTTATTTCACATTTTAAAAAAATTACAATATGATTATTTTTGTTCTGGATAAAAATGGTAAGACAGCTTTGCCTGTATTTATCATTTAACGTTGTCAAAATATGCATAATTAAGAGAAATATACTTTGCAGATTTGAATAACTATTTAAGTTCATTTATAAACAGTAAGCCTAATTGGCAAACCTTAGTTCATCTATTTCTTGCAATTAAAGTGTTATTGCCCAGCTATTGTAACTGTTATATTTAAGCAATAGCAAATAAGGAAGAACTGTAACTTGTATGTATATATTTCACAATGACAAAACTCGGAAGTCAATTTCAGAATTTCATTTAAGCGTAAAGTTCGTTAATTATGGTAAAGCATTTTCAGAGCTAGTAAAAAATATTAACATTATAGTTTAAATTTCAGACAAATATATTGTCTTTGTTTATGATCTAGTACAAAGATTTTAATCTCTATTCCAATAAGATTGTTTTTATAAATATGTAAAACATTAGTAGACAAAACACCCAAAAAAACATGTATAAACAAACACATATCTACTAATAAAATTTCTATAAAAATTACCTAAAAAGTATTAATTTCATTCAAATCTGGATACATTTTTTGCCTAGGTTCATCCTCAAATTCCTAATTTTTCAGCAATTTTATAAGAAAATAATCCAATAGTATGAACAAAACTTAACTTGAAATAATCTTTATTTCCATAAAACATATACAAAAAGTAACACTTCAATTTTTATAATGCACACCTAGTGCTAATGATATTAGAAAAACAACAAAAATGCATATTTTCATGAAGAACTACAGGCATACGATATTTTCCTGTTACTCTGTTAGTATCAATGATTGATTTTATGAGTTTTAATGAACTGTTGGTCTCCTTCGGAGACAAACCGTTTACGTCCACGAGAGGGCAATCTCTTCATGATATTTTCTGTAAGGAAACCTTCGCTATGGCAACGATCCACAAAACGATCCAAGATAATATATGCTAGGGGAACGTCCATGGATATATCGGGAGATCATCAAATACACGCAAAAAACCTCGTTCCATTTGATCCGGAGTGACTAAAATGGCATCTGCAAAGGCCTTTAACAGCCTACAGAGTGCCTCCTCCTTAGAAGCACTGTTTGCCTCTAAAGCCATAACAATAGCTTCATATACCAACTCATGGTGGAAATGGGGCACTTCTAGAAGTCGTAAGCAACGACTCGCCTCTTCTATGTCACTAGATGATATAAATTCTTGTAAAAGCAGATACATTTGACGAGTCAGAGCCTTCACAGGCCTCAGGGCTCCGCCAACGCCCCAAACATTGTGCAGGCGTACCAAGCCATGTTTCATCGAAAGGAGAGTATCGGCATGAATCAAAGCTTCTTGCAACTCTTTATTATCACTTTTTTTCTCTAGTGGTTATAATAAATTTTGGAGGAATACAGTCATCAGCGATTGCTCGCGCGATAAAATTACCAAGTACCGTAGGGGCATCTGGAATATCCAGAATTAAGTCATTTAAATTTGCGAGAAGATTTTGAAATGCTTTGCTTATATCAGATTCATTAATGACATGCGGGAAAAGATCTGATATGAGCACGGAGGTCATTTCACGATGGGACGGTTTATGGTCCATTGCAATCTCGATGAGCTGTTCTACAAGAGCATCTCGTCGTTCATGGGGTATCTGCTCTTCTATAGAAAGAATAGCCTCCTGAGTGTCGCCATTTTCAAAATATTCTAAAATGATTGGTCCAACTTTCTTTTTTATCTCATCATTCGAAACCTCCGGAACAACAGCCTTAAGCTCAATATCTCCATTACTAAGGTTCTCACTATCAAAATTTGGATCGTTAACATCTTCATAGGTTTCTAGCAGTTCTGAGCCTGGCAGGCCCCAGACTCCCTTACCACCAGCTCCCCCTTTCTTAGGCAGGCCTCTTCCATAACCATTCCTAGACCTACGACTGTTCTTCCAGGACCTCGGGCCATGTACAAAACCACTAGTAACAACACTTTCCTTGGAATTTTGTCGATGCACCTTTTAGGCTTACGTTTGATCAAATTTTCACTCACAGTAGCATTTTCTTTAGCTGCTAACTCCTCGTTCACAACTTTGTCAATGTCTATGTCACTTTCGTCAATTTCAACAGGGACATCTCCCCTATCTGAAGCCATTTCTGCTTCTAAACACAAAAATAACTCGTAGCTTCTTTGATTTGAGTGCTGAATAATACACCGGCAATGCAAATATCTGAAAAATAATTTAAATAGAAGTGCATAACCAAAGAAAATTGTAAATTTGGTGTGATTTTGATTACACGTCACTCGAAGGTGTACGTGACATACCTAAATACTAATTTATTATCCGTACTTTTCTGATATTCTCACGCCAATTCAGTTAATTTGCTATATAAATCACTACCATTGATAAATATCACTACATTATCCTACAAGTTGAACATTTAAAACTACATCGATCAGCGATGTTTCTAGAATGCTTAAAGCCGCTGGAGGCACGCAAGAAGTAAACAAAAACATCCAGCTGGCCGACTATCAATCACAAAAAAACTGTCCTTTACTAACGTGAAAGCAAAATCACCTGTATGAAATAAACTGAAGAATATTATAATTTACTTACCCTATAATTACCCAAAAAAGACTTTAAAACTGAAGGAACGTCTGAATTTTTGTTGAAGTATCTTTTTGCGCAACACGCCACTACACACCGTCGTCCATAAACAATACAAATCAAATAAAGTTGTCTACACACCACACACCGTGTTATATTTTCTCCCTGTTCAACTAGATGTTTCAAACAGGATGAAGAAAGATAGAAGGTCTCATATGGAGAAACGATGATAATCACAAGGGTATGATTTTGATACTGCGATTTGCGAATGAAAACAAATGATTTTGTACACACCTTTTTTGAACAACTTGATAGAGTAACAAAAACGTGCAAAATTTTTTAATGTATACAAAATCTTGCTACAATACATATTTGAGAGTTGGATTAAACATAACACAGTGCAAGATTTTGTTTTAATGTACAGAAATACTGTTTATTATTTTTACCGGCATTTCGTGATGTTAACCGAGTTTTAAATAATTTGGTACCAAGGAGGTGTAAATAGGTACCAAAAATAAAGCATATTTATCTAATTTAGACATTTTAATCTTGTTTTTATTTACTACTCTGTAAGCATTACATGATACCAATGTGATACTGCTAAATAAATACAAGATGACCATAAACCAATAAAAAACCAGCGTTACATATATACTTGAGAGCCTTTCACTTTCGTTTTTTTTATCCACGTACAAATTATGTTGTGTAAACTAAAAATACAACGAATGCTTACATAACTATGGAATTATTTGGAAAAGGAATTTAGGTTGAATGGAAATAAACTAAATAAACAGACAATAGGCACCCAACTGAATATACATAAGTGCTGTACAGTCGGTTGCCTGAATTCAGAAAGACTATGAATAAGAAATTTTATTGCAAGAAATTTATTTGTACAGATAGAAACATGCCGTTTCATATATTTTTAATAAAAATAGAGCAAAGTGTGCAACTCATTTGTACAAAATTTAAATAGACACAATACATAATTGATAATTATGATAGAAGTACACTTTAGGCAGAGATATTATGCAAGAATTATATTTTATATAAACAATAATAATCTACCTACAAATAAATAATAAGGATCAACTAAAAAATAATTACTTCTATGTACCTATAGTCGGGCCGCTGTAAGATTGCAACTTTCTTCTTAAAAAGTCAAAAGTCATATATAATTTTATTTCAATCCATCTTACGATACAATTATTCAACAAAGTAGTTGTTAATAAGTCTCTCTGCATATACCTAGGACAACTGGTCTGCTGATAACAGCGGAAACGAATAAACTTATTTATGGCTTTAAGAAGAAAGTCGCAATCTTTCAGCGACCAGACTATACCTAGATAATACAAAACTAATAACAATAAAGCCTAATATTTACAAAGTATATAAATAATGATGAGATTTTATAGTAAAAAGTGTAAAAGTGTTTAGTATCATATATATTTAGTAAAAATATTCTTAACAACTTTAAAAAATAACATATTTGTAAAGCTTCGTAATAAATGAATTGGAGTGTTTTAAAGTTAAACTATGGTAAACCAGACTTTAATTTTGTATTCTAAGAATGTTACTTGGACCCCAAAACATTAACGATTTACAATAAAAATTTAAATACCTATCTACTCTACAAACACAGACACGACATCGAAATATTTTCATTTTTCTAAAACACTGATTGTCTAGTTAACACCCATGCAAAATTTTTACAGTTTCAATTTTTGCTGAAAAGGTTTGGAATATACTCTGGAGCATACCCAAATACAAACAAAATATAAGGTACATAGGTACTGAAAAAAAACTGGATATGCTTCTTCGTAACTTTGTATATATTTAAAAGTCACATATTGTTTTGCTACAAATAACTTTTATGATCAATAGGACTACTTTTTTTCTAAATTGGGAGGGTCAAGGCGAGGTACATTGTAGGTACTGATTTAAACTTGGATATTAGGGAAATCTCGAGAAAATTCACAACCACAAAAGGATATCAAGTTGTAATGTATGAGGACAGTGATATACTTATATAGAAAATTGACAGCGAAGCACCACGATTTTTTTTATCTAATGTACGTAACAATTTCAATGAAAAAAATATTTACAAAATACATAACGGGTCACAACCAGTCTTAACAAATATTTAAACAAACATTTTGAGCCTCATGGTATTTAAAGTGTAACGATATACAGGGTGTGAACTATTTAAATGGTCACCATTGGAATTTTAGAAATGATAAGAGATACAACGTTCGTTTAATTAGAAAAAGCAATGGCAATTTAAAGCTAATTAAAAATCTGCTAACGGGTGTTAGATCTTCAGCATCACTCCGGGGTTATGGCAGAGATATGGTGAGCAAATAAATAGTTCTCACACTATATATATAAAAGTTATTTTCACTACAATGTTTAAAATGTTGGATATACATATATAATTATTTAATAATATTTATTCCAATTTTGATACATTTTATATTTTGTTTTATTAAAAAGAAAAGTAGTTGCTTTGTTCTCAAAATTTGAATATTTTATTGTAATTTTGGAACACTGTGCAAAATTTGTCTGATAATGATCCACGAGTTTGTTAATCCATTAATTTAGAATCATAAAACTGCAGTACAAAAAAAATAATTGTGATTTTTCAACACAGCTAAACAGAAATATCCGTGTAAACTTAAATAACAACTGCAACATTCTTATACTCTAGCGTACATCCACACACAACAGGCGTGCTACAAAACGTTTTGTGAAAATGCCTTAAAACAATTTTTTCTTAACTGCAGTAAACCGTTCCATATAAGCCTCATATCCATCTACATCCGACAGCTGCTTTGTCTCAAACAAATTCCCATCCAAAGCTAAATTTGAAATGCTTGAATCCACTAGAATTTTCGGTGATATAGAGGAAAGCTGCAAACAGTTCTCTTCCAGCCGCAATGTCTTAAGGCGAGGACAATCGGCTATTTGACTGGAAACATGGGATATTTGATTCTGATTGAGATTTAGTTCAGTTACGTTCAGGCCAGATACTTCCGGAGGGACCGAAATTAATTCATTTCTAGACAAATCAAGCAAATCTAGATGTTTTAACCCGCAGAACATCAATGGAAAATCCTTTATGTGATTATCACTCAAATGTACTTGTTTTAAATGTATTAAATTCGAAAGAGTTCTAGGCAAACTGCTAAGATTATTATGGCTTGCATTGAATATCTCTAGTTTTGTCAATGCTCCGATACAATCGGGGATTTTTGCCAGCTTATTTTTGCTTAAATTGAGGTGCCTTAGCTGCATAAATCTGCTTATTTCATTAGGCAAAACAACAAATTTGTTGTCAGATATGTCCAGAGTTCTTAAAGAGCCTTCTAGTTGTTTAAAGCCAGGCGGAAACTCATTCAATTTTCCTTGAGATAATTTTAAAACACCCGTTTTTTGAGCAGTTTCTATGTGCTGTTTTAAACCTGAGTTACCCATGATTTCAGCTAAAATCGGTCAGCTGATAAAAGATAAAGTATTTTATACGGAACTGCATTAATAAAATAAGATAATTCTCTATTGGATAGTTACCTTTGCATTGTTGGGTTTAGTATACCAAAAACTTTAAAAAGATTCGTATAAGCAAGATATTTGTAATTGAAAATCAGTTCTTTTTGCATAAATTTGACGTTTCCATCAAATCTGACATTTAACAATTTGTAAATACGTGTACAATGATGCCAACACCAAAACAACACAATTTCAGCATTGGATATAAACCAAACATGAGACGGTCACTAGGTAAATTGATTAACGTAAACTACAACGTGTTGTAGGTTTTAATAAAATCTCGAAGTTCAATAATATAATCTAAATATATTATTAACGAACTGTAACTTTGGCAACGTTGTGGTCGTTACCGACTGGGTTATCGATCGATGTTTTTGTGTCAAATGTCATTGTAGATGGCAGCTCGATCAAGTTTCAGCAAATCTTGTATCTGTGTTTGATATTTTCCTAAATTCTAATAAAGATTGAAAATGAATGAGTATATTTATGTGTGTGTAAATAACGGGGGTGTTTGTGTTTTAAATAATAACGTACCGTAGGGCATCTGTTGAAATTTAGTGGTGCAAATGGGAGTTACTGAATATGACATCCACACCGAAATCGGGAAAATATGTCCAAGGTACGTTTTTTTAACAATTTGTTAGGGATTTGTTTGTTTAAATTACATCGTTTTATTATTGGTACATCCAACGTTTGATAAGTGTTGATTGGTTAATAGTTTCTGTCAAATATTAAATTAATTTTAAATAAATGTAAAGTAGGCCAGCGGCCTTTTTTTGTTTATTTTTGTAAGCTCAGTGCACTGCTCAATGACCTTTTGGCTTTTGAGGAATTTTACCTGTGCGGTGAAGGAGAGTTTATATTATAAAATCGGAATGCTTTTTATGTGTTATTTTATCTACATAAATACTGTTGGGTTTATTGCTTATTTTATAAACATCTAAACTTCTGCTTAATTCAATATTTAAATTAATTAGATAATTTTAAATCCATTATTTAATTATTGGGAGATTAGATAAATAAATAATACGGTTGGGTTTTGGCTGAATAATACTAATAATAACATTTAGGTGTATTGGAAACATTGTTTTGTACACAGAATAAGATAAGTATGTTATTTTTTTTATATGATATAGAATCAGAACAGTGTCGGCGTAAGGATTTGTGGGGGTGAACACAATTAGGTACACATAATACGTCTTATTTCAAACATGTATTTATTTTAAAGGTTTTTAATATTAATTTCGGTAGGGACTGATGCTCATTGTAAAGTTAAAGATAAATAGATATGTTAAAGATAAATAGATATGTTAGTTAAATATTTATGATATAATTATATCATATCTCATCATGATAAGGATAAATGTAATTACTTCTGTAAGTATTATTTAGAATGCGAGTACTAAACACTGACAAAATCAGCTAGATGTAGGTGTTTACCTTCTTGATTACGTATTGTTTGTATATACATATACTTTTATTGATAAACGTATAATTAATACCTACATAAGAGTTTCAGCAATGGCATATACACCACAAAGACGTGGAAAGACATAATTGTAATGGAAATAATGCCTGAAATATGAGCAGTCGCAAACAGAGGGCGACCACTGAATGTTCGTTCTTTTCTCGTTAATAATATGTATTAGGTACCTAATAATTCGTTAAAATTTTTCGTATAGGTATAATCTCGGATATAATGAATACTTCTGTGAGTAGTATAAGTGAAGCAAGAACGAACGTTCAGTGTCGCCATCTATCGGCGCCGCCTGTATTTCAGGCTGTTTCTGGCTTAATTACAACTCCTCTCCACGTTTTTGGAAAATGTTATCTCGATGTTTTCATAACCATCTCTCAAGTCACCTAATTAGCCCCAGAAAACCCTAGGATTTTGTGTTGAGAGAAACGAAGCCCTACAGTCTATTGTGAAATCCGAACCACATTTAGGGCATCGACAATTCCCACATCCATCTAAGTCCGAAACAAATTACAAATAAAATTTCTAACTTGCTCCAGGATGGTATCGAACCATCGACGTTCGGTACCGAGTAAATAGCTATAAGCACTTTACCCATTCGGCTACCATCCAGCAAACATTTTGGTCTAATTTGACATCAAGATCATCTAAATTATGTATAATAAATTTAGTCGCAAAATTGGAATTACCCATATTTAAGTAAAATTTGCGTTGACGCGACGTGGAAACGACATAATTCGAGAATAAGATGATGCCGAAATTTAGTTAAATTGACTAACAAACGTAAAATTACATATAAATCTTCCTTGCACAGTATGTTAGGTTACTATTACGTATTTAGGTACATTTGACTTCATTTCAACGCCAATTCGACATCAAGTTGACTAGTTTTAGGTAAAATCTACGAATTTATGTACAAATGGCAAATGACTTCTAGAAAAAAAAAGAAGGGTTTTATACTTATTTGGTATTTGTCACTAAAGACAGAAAATAAATGAATGTCGGAGATAAAAATAAATCCAATTTAATGAGGGCTATCATTTTTAGGCTCACCAGTTGGCACCACTGGCGAGTAAGTTCCTTTCAAAAGTAATTGTTAGGCGCCTAACAATAAAACATAAACATACTTTTAAGCAAAATAGTGCCTGAGGTAGATTTATTGGTATTATTTACGTAAATTTAAATGTAAAGTAAAACCAATAGGTAAATTTCTATGGGAAGTGTATTTTTTCCAGTCAATTTTACGGCATAACCATAACTACATCAATAAGTAAATTCGTCTATTACAAAGTCGAGTTAGGGCTAATTTTATGGAAACTGTTCCCTGTGCAGATGTCATAAAATACTTATTTTATTATTGTTTTTAAGTAAAATTTTTGGGGGATTTTTTTATAATTTCTCTAAATACACTCTCATTAATTAATAATAATAATAATAATAATAATAATGATTTATTGTCCAAAGAGACTATACAGGATAGCATGAGACAAGTCAAAATACTATAAGATCGAGTGTACAAAATAATTTGCTAACTCCAATCGTCCAGTGAATACAAATTTAAATAAATAAAAATACACATAAAGATTCGATCTAGTAATAAGTCATATGATATAAAAGATAAATAATTATAAAAACAAACATATAAAAATTGATATTAAAAAAAAACATACAAAATAATTTATATATTACTATTACCATTATAAGAAACATTTTAAATCATCGTTCAGAAACTATAATAGCAGTTATTCAACAAAATTCGTTTAAGCTCGTTTTTAAAATTATAAGCATTCATTTGCTTCAACTGTGCAGGTAACTTGTTATAAAGCTTTATACCCATATATTGTGGACTTAGTTTATATGTTGACAAGTAGTGCAAAGGTATTAAAAGATGATCTTTGTTTCGGGTGTTATAGAGATGGTTACAGTTATTATTAAAAAAATAAGTTTAAGTTTGTGTGAACATAAATCAAAATTTTTAGGATGTATATACAACATAAAGTTAGCAGTTTAAGGGATTTAAATAATGATCTACATGATATATACTTTGGAATACCTATTATATTTCGAATAGCCCTCTTTTGTAACATAAAAATTCTTTCTGCTTTGTTTGTTGCACCCCAGAACAATATACCATAGGAAATTCTGGAGTAAAATTGGGTGTAATAATACGTTATAATTGTTTGTTGGCTGGTAACATTTCTTGGACGATATATTGCGTAACATACTGTTGATAATTTGTTTGCTAAAGAGTTTATATGGGTTTCCCAATTAAGAGCATTGTCTAGATAAATGCCAAGGAATTTTGTCGTGTCACCTTGTTCTATGGATTTACCATTTATTCTTATCAAGATGCTCTCCGATATAATAGACCTTTTAGGTGTAAAAGTTTGTGAAAACCGTTTTAGAATTATTTAGAAATAGTCCATTACTATTGAACCACGTAGAAAAGTTTCGTATATCATTACTAACATCGTAGACAGCTTCATTTACCGAATTAGAAGTGCATAAATATGACGTATCATCTGTGAACATAAAAACATTTTGTCCATGAGAAATAAAATTTGGTAGATCATTTACATATAATAAAAAAAGTAATGGGCCCAATACAGACCCTTGTGGCACACCATAACGGATCCGTTTACTTGTGGATCTAATATGGTTTATTTCGACTATCTGACTTCTTTCTGAAATATAAGACTTTAACCAGTCATATATTTTACCCCTTAAACCATATTCAAGTAGTTTAACTAGTAGAATATCATGATTTATTAGGTCGAAGGCCTTACTTAGATCCATAAATAAACCTATACATTTTCTGTGCTCATTCATACCTTGATAAAGTTCAGTTAAGAAGTTTAAAACTG
The DNA here is from genome assembly GCA_029963845.1 of Rhamnusium bicolor. Lineage (NCBI taxonomy): Eukaryota > Metazoa > Arthropoda > Insecta > Coleoptera > Cerambycidae > Rhamnusium > Rhamnusium bicolor. The sequence continues at coordinate 266,999 of JANEYF010001222.1, read as the reverse complement.
CAGTTTCTGTGGATTTTCCTTTCCGAAAACCATGTTGACAATTAGACAATAGGTTATGTTTTGTGATGAAAGAAACAATTCTGTTAAGAATGACTTTTTCTAGATGGTAGATAACAATGCAATGGGTCGATAATTTTCTACTAATGTAGGGTCGTCTTTTTTGTGTAGTGGAATAATTTTTGCAGTTTTTAATAGGTAGCAGCTGTCTGCCTAATTCAAAAACCATTTGCGAGCCACGTTCTTTGTATTAAAAAAAAATTCATCTCTGTTACGTCGCAATTGTAGACTTTTGTCTACATATATAAGTTAGTTAAATCATCTTATTTTTTTGTCTATAGTATTTAGGCAACTGTCTTCCGGGACACCCAGTATATTACATTAAAAAATAGCAATTTTAAAAATTTTTTTACATAGGAATATCAGCATAGGTAATTTGTTTTCCCAGCATATTTTTAAAAAGTAGACTGAATCGAATTACTATTACTACCTCTGCTGTATAAAAACAAACAGTGGCACAATCAGACCCCCCAAAATACATTAAAACATAAACGAACTTTAATGTCCTGGACAATCTCCAAAAAATCGTTCATCAGAGAGTACAAATGTCGACATATAACGTCATTGGAGGTAATACAATAAAACCAAAAATATCACAACAGTGCGGCAAATATTCCTACAAGTATTTATTAGTTTACTTAACAATGCCAAATTAATTAGCAGCTATGAACATGTAGATAATTATTGTTGCTTAATTTTAATTTAAACATTTAAACATGTGTTACTTTCGGATGTATAAATTGATATATTTACTCGTAAATTGAGATCATCTGTATGTATATGTGTTTAATAATGCCGATTCCGACCAGTTCAAATATTGGTGCCAGATTAGAGCTTTGTTTGACTGTCCCGTGCAATTTTTAGTTTTGAAATATACGTGTCCGTGGAAATACAAATTTTGTTCGTTTAGTCGGAATTGTGCATGATAGCATGATTAGGCTTACATTTTTCAGACACTGGCGAAATTTAAGTTTGAAGTGATTGTGTTTATTAAACAAGTGTAAATGAACAGTTGATTACCACTATTAGTCAATAAATTTATGTACGGATTGTTCTAAAGATAATTACGTACATTTTATGTGTTTTTTTCCAGAATTGACAAAATTCAAATTTAGTCCTGATTTTTTATATTTGTGCGGTACCTACGTATGTATGATATATTCGATAGAAAAATAAGTAAAAAAGCCTACGTGTTGTCTTATATTTATATACAGGGTGATCCTGAAATAATTATAAATGTTTTGATAGTTTTTTTTTTAATTTGCAGTCTCATAAATTTTGACTATTCGGTATTTGGGGGTAATCCATAGAGGCATATTCTTTCTAGGAAATGCCCATCATCACTGCTACTAAATTACCTGGGGATTCACTTTGGGACGCTGCGCTGGCCATATCTGAACGAAGATCGGCACTCAATATTCTGTTAAAGTAATCCATGTTCTTACTAGGGTAGTCTAATAGCTCTCATTTGTGCGGGACACCCTGTATATAATATAATTAAAAACTGACATTTGGAATTGTCAGCAAAAAGACATATATATGTTATGATGTTTTTCACTATTTGTCATTTATTATTAGAGATAAGAAGTTGTAGTTGGGCCAGTGTAAGAGTGCTTTCTTAAAGTCAAAATTTTATTCGTTTCAGTTATCAGCAGACCAGTTGTGCATAGGAATACGCATAAGCGACTTATTTACAACTATACTCCATTCACTTTATATGAGCACACAAAAAATTGTTTACCTGAGCTCGCAAAGCAACCCTTCAGTCGTGTATAATTCTCTAGCATATGCGCGTGGTACATTATGAATACACAAAATGTGTTTATACTAAGTGTAACAGGATCATGGTACACCCCCTTTTCTCCTTTAGTTTTGAAGATAATTGATTGAAATGTGGGATATCCTACATACATAATAAGCGGCACTTTTTAACATACAAGTGAATTTTTTTTCACTTCTGGTTTCGCCGAAAGTGACACTAACTTTCGATTTTTAAATTGCATTTTTGAATTCTGCATAATTTTCTGAATCCAACGATACCACATTTCAAACGTCAATATTTTTTATAATATAATTTTTAGTTTTCTATTTAAGTGCACCATGACGGTTCCATTTTCCGTGTAATGCAAGAAAAATCGAAATCCCGTCAAAAATTACGTGATTTATGAGCAAATAAAATTCATCAAAATGGTTTTTGGGCCAAACTCAATTTTTTCAAATGGAACCATATTGGTACCGTGGTACCATTTATTAGTACTATTAATAAGGAATTCATTCATATGTCGTATTTAAATGTGCGATAAATACAAACAAAATTACAGCTAAAAGAAAATAAGAAAATACAAATTTTATCTTAATTAAATGTTAAGAAGTAACTAAGGTGGCTTTGAAAACAATGAAATATTTAGCTTGTCAAACATTTGTTGGTTTACCAGTGTTTTTATTGTGTCTTTAAAAATTGTTTAAAATTCTTGTTAATTGTGTTCAAAATGCCGTAAATTTATACAAGAGATGAAAAAGTGGACATGTTAATTATTTATGGGGATCTAGAAAAAATGCCCTTGCGGCTAGACACTTTTATGTCGAACGATATCCTGATAGACAATGTCCAGCAAGAAATTATTTTAATCGTCTTGAAAATCAATTCCGAAGTGAACCCAATAATGATCCCGAAGAAAAGTTCAATCTTGACGAAGGAACGGAAATTAATGTTTTGGCTGGAGTAGAAGTTGATAAAACTGTTTCTTTAAGGCAAATTGGGTTTGAATTGGAAATCAATCACCAAACAGTAAGCCGAATTTTGCACAAATACCACCAATTGCACCAGCATTTGTACGAAAATGATTACGAACGTAGGATGGAATATTGCAATTGGATTTTACAGAATAACGTGCAGCCAAACAATGATTTTTTGGGAATGATTTTATTTTCGGACGAGTCTAGGTTTACAAATTTGGGATTATTTAACCGAGAAAAATACAAAATATTGGTCACAAGAAAATCAAAATTTATTACGGGAGGATAACTTTCAAGTGCGGTTCGGTTTCAATATTTGGCTTGGAATAATCGGTAGTAGAATCATTGGTCCAATAATATTTGAAGGACCCATGACTGATGCCAGATACTTGGGATTTCTGCAAAATGAAATTGAGGACAGTTTAGCTGAATTACCTTTCCATTTACGACAGGGAATGTATTTCCAACAAGATGGTGCTCCTCCCCATAATTCAAGGATAGTAATTGATTACCTTCAACGGAGATTCGGAGAAAACATATTTTCGACGAATGGTCCTGTGAGGTGGCCTCCAAGGTCACCTGATTTAACACCCCTTGATTTCCTTGTTTGGGGTCATCTAAAAAATATTGTCTACGCAACCGTCGTACAACCCGTGAAGACCTGGAGCTACGATTAAGACGCGCAATTAATAGCATAACGGCCCAGCAATTGATGAATGTTCTTCGAGAAACAGATATGCTTGTTCAGAAATGCATTGACGTTAATGGACAGCATTTTGAACAACTGTTGTAAAGTTTTGTGTTCATTTTTTTGTATTCCAAAGCCACGTTATATATAACAGGGTAATTAGAACAATTATTATTTTCCTATTTTCTTTTAGCTGTAATTTTGTTTGTATTTATCGCACAGTTTAATACGACATATGAATAAATTCTTTATTAATAATACTAATAAATGGTACCACGGTACCAATATGGTTCCATTTGAAAAAATTGAGTTTTTCCCCAAAAACCATTTTGATGAACTTTATTTGGTCATAAATCACGTAATTTAGTATTTTTGACGGGATTTCGATTTTTCTAGCATTACACGGGTCATTTAGAATAAATTGGAACCGTCATGCCACACTTTAATGGAAAATTAAAAATTATATTATAAATAATATTGACGTTTGCAATGTCATTTGATATCGTTGGATTTAGAAAATTATGCAGAATTCAAAAATGTAATAATGTCCATTTAAAAATCGAAAATTAGTGTCACTTCCGGCGAAACCGGAAGTGAAAAAAAATCACATGTATGTCAAAAAGTATTGCTTATTATGTACTTATATAAGATATCCCAAATTTCAATCAATTATCTTCAAAACTAAAGGAGAAAGACCATGATCCTGTTACACCCGGTATAGTACCGCGCGCCTATGCTAGAATTTTTTGTGCTCATATTGGATGAATGAACTATAGTTAGTTGGATGATATCGTAGGATTGGTGAACAGTGATAGTCAAACAGTAAATGAATATATGTGCTTTTATTTTGAAATTCATTCAACTATTTATTTTCTGTTTTTTGTTTTTCCAAAAATTTGCATTACAGATTTAAATCATATAGCGACATTATTAAAATTACCTATTTTTAACTAAAAAAAGATTTTGAACGCGTAAAATTTTGCATCCTTGATATAGATTAATCTATTTACCTTAACTGGACAAGATTTAAAAGTTGTAAGAAAATAATGCATTCTTGCCGAAAAACTTAGAAATACTTAAACTCTTCATTTTACGTTTTCCTTACAAGTGTACTTAGAGTAGTCGAAATGGTAACACGGATGTTAACCGTGAATATTCGAAAATATTCATATTAAAACAATCATGCTCGAATCAATTGGAAGGAAAACATTTAACTCGAGATGAACGTCAGTTTATACTAAAGGCGTAATATTATTTCACCCGCGAAAAAGTAAATGGTGGATTCTTATGTTACCTGTTCGCAGTGTTCACGCAGTACAGCAGCGAACAGCTGACGTGTGGAATTTCGAAGAGTATTATAAATTGTATCATAATGTTTGAGTACCGCTGACGATTGAATCGAATAACATTCTTTATGGCTTTAAAACTAGTTGCAAACTTGCCCGACTATAGCCTCATTTACCTTACTATATCATAGATACATACATATTTGGTTGACTTATATTAAGTATATTATCTGACTGTGCAAGGCTGGCAAAACCACCATACGTGGGGATGCTGGGTCGGCTACGGACCGGGTTCCGACGAGGGCAATATGTTCTGTTTTTAATTGAAATAAACTTGTTTTGAATTCGAATTTGGGCTGGCAAACCACTTTCTTCAACAGTCGCATTATATCCCATAGATTATATTTGTTTACAAAGCAAGCGTCATTATAATTTATGGACTTGCATCTTTCGACGGCCGCGTATCTGTAGACATGTTTGATATGTAATAAACGCAATTTCGCCTTGATACTTAGTTGGCTTATAATTGTGTAAACAAATGTATAGATGGGCTCTTCTTTTCCCGAAATATCCAGAAATAGGTAATCGAAGATATTCGCCTTTCGAATAATGATTTATTTTAAAAAATCCATACAGTATAGTCGAGAGTATAGATTTTTTTTAAGTGTGCCACGAAAAAATTTTTCTATATATGTATTTTCATCAGGAAAACCTAAGTATACTTGCCTAAATATGAGTTAGTAAAAAACATTAAACATAACTAAAGTTAAATAACCCTATTCCATTAAAGTGGTCTATAAACATTCTTTCGCCAATTATATACTTAATCCCTGTTATTGCTGAGGTCAGGCACCCAGTAAACAATTGAATTAAATGGTGCAAAGAACTCTAAAAAATAAAAGTGAGTGTTAAAAAAGGTTAATTCACCAATTAAAGAAGAAGACAATGACTGACTGTGATGAGCTGATACATGAACCCAGTAGTCGCAGAAGGAAATACAAAGTGTATAGTGGTAGCCATACCTGGGATTTTAGGAAATACAGAAAGCACTGGACGATTCTGTTATCTGTTTCACCGTTGGAAGATGTACTAGGTAAATAATCTGTACATATGTGTAAACTCGGTTTTTGCAAAAATTTAAAAAACTCCGGTTTTATGTTATTCAGATATAAGAATGCATTATTTACAATACCATTTATCCAATAAGGTGCTTGCTAGTATTTTGCGTGGTAAAGGAGGTGTCAAAATTCAACTCAGATGCAAAACTCGGTATTTGTTTGCTTCGGTCAGATGCATAACTGGGTATTTGCTAATAGCTAATCATGGTGCAGTTTTATGTACCACGTGGGCCAGCACATGTTTGCTGCCAGAATTGCTGTCAGTGTTTGCTGAGTTTAGATTAGAATCAATAAGGTCTTGATAAATTTGATTTGAATGAATTTTTGTGTCAGAGAGATATAAAGACTTTTCGGGTGACACGGAGTTATAACCAGTGGTTTTGACCAATCGGTTTTCATTGGATAAAAGTAATCTTAATTTTGAAATCATCCAATCAGAAACAATGTGGTACTACCTGGTTAATACTATTTTTACACCCGAAAAGTCTTATAATGAAAATTATCGTTAATTAGACGTCCATAACAGTGGCGGTTCGTGGGTCAAGAGATAGGGAGGTCAATTAGAAAAGTTTACTGTATTACCTACCTTTTAAAGTGATTTAAATTCCAAGTCGATCCTCCGGTCTTTTTGAGATGCAAAGTGGTCAATTACTTTTTCATTAAAGTCTTTTATCTTCCTTATTAATGGCATTTCTATGGTAAGCATAGCTAAAGAAGATAACCTTTCCTGACCCATGGTATTTCTTAAAAATGTCTTTATTCTTTTTAAGGTGGACAAACAACGTCCACTTTCGACGGTAGTCATAGGGAGGGTACACAAGATTTTTTAACAGTTTGACACTTTCAGAAAAAGTATTGCACCAATTATTGTTAATAAAAAGCTGAAACAAAGCAACTGCACCTTCACTATTGGAAAAATCTTCTCGGCTATATAATACTTCTAATTCAGTTTTAAGTTTCAAATGATTTATGACTGAATATTCCATTTTAACTAATTTAAACATATCTTGAGGAAAGCTTTTTTTATAATCTTTAAATCGATCTGCGTGAAATAACTGAGACACTGCTAAATGATTACTGAAGCCAAACCTGTTTTTGCTCTCAGATGTAATTATATCACAAACTTCTAATGAATTTCTCCTTTTTGATTCTTCCGTTTTACATCTCTGGGCAGACTGCATGGATGTTTCCTCTAAATATTTATTCAAAAATTTATTTCTGATGTCTTCAATTTTACTATTAAAAACGCTAATACACTTATTTACTGTTATGACATCGATATTACATTTTTGTAATTAATTGAACAATATATCACAATGAGGCATAACTAAATGAAAAAAATTTAACCAGTAAAAAAAAATGTTCATTTTGTAAGTAGTTTTTTAAACCAATAGCTTGATTTAGAGTGTTGTTTTCTGATTCATTATGAATGATTTTTTCTAAACAATCTAATAATTCTGTTCGATAAGTATAAACAGTCTCTATGCACTTTGTATTAAAATTCCATCGTGTTGGAGTTGCCTTAGGTAATCTCACCTTAACAACATTATCTAACACGGCTGTTCTTTTTGTGCGATTTTCCAAAGAATGAAAAAAACTATGTAAATTAGCAAAAAAAAATGTTATGCTTTTATCCTGACTTGATGCTTTTTGTAAAATTAAATTTAGTTGATGAGTGTAACAATGAATAAAATTTGCTGAAAGATAACTTTTTTTTAATTTTGGCTTATACACCTCCAAAAGCACCACTCATTACTGATGCTCCATCGTAACTTTGTGCTATCAATTTTTCAGGACTTTCATTAATTTTCAAACATTCTAACTCTTTTAAAATTACATCTGTCAAATGCTGCGATGTCGTTCCTTGAGGCTGAATAAATTTTCAAAATCTCTCACATGCAACACCGTCTAAAACGTATCTAAACACAAAAACTACTTGTACTTTATTGGAACTTATCTGTAGTTTCATCCACCTGACTGCAATGAAGTCAGATTGATTAATTTCAGATTTTATTTCTTCGTGAATAATCGCCAGTATCGAATCTAAAAGTTTATTTTGAATTGCCTTCGAAGTGCCCTTAAACACAGTACTGTTTTGCAAATGGTCTTTAAAAATGGCATCTAGTTCAGATACAAAATTTACTAGACCTCGAAATATTCCCGGGTTATCAGAGGACTCAGTTTCGTCATGTCTGCATAGTGCTAACTCAAAAGTTCCACAGAATAATACACAGTCTATTATTTTATTTAAAATATATCAATTTTTAGAAACGTTTTCGTTGTAAGCTTTTAAACTTTTTCTATAGGCACTGTCTAACTGCATTCTAATATCAACTGTACCAAGTGTTGCTAGACTACAACAGTTATTCATGACTTGATGCGAGCGAATGTTTCTATACTTTTATTTTTAAATGTTTCAAGTCAGTTACACTTATTTTGGACCATATAGGATCAGGATCATCACCAAATAACAGGCATGGGAAACAAAAACATGCATTTTTTACCTCGTATCCGCAAATCCTCTCGGATAAATCGTACATTGAATTTCGAAAATACCTATTAACTTCTTTTTTCTTATCAAGAGATGTGTTTGCTTTATCGTCATATTAGGTTTTGGACGGCCACCACCTTTGAATTTCACTCGATCTTCATAACCCAACTTATGTTCATCTTTCAGTTTTAATATATTTTGTACAACACTCATATTTAATAGTAAACAAAAAAAACACTGTTTTACTTAATTTCACGACAAGTAGAGATTTACTAATAAGATGTTCACAAATAAAAACATTAAAAACAACGCGACAGAATTTACCGACCAACGCGTACCTAGGTAGCATTAAGACTGCTCTACTGAACTTCGTGCGATCGTGTGTTACCGTTTCTGTAAAATGTGTCAGGGACATTGTCCTCGCCAGTGTTTTCTGTCTCCTTTGCTTTCTGACGATTCGCGCATATCTATTTCACTTTAATTCGTTGTAAATTCGGTCCGTAGCTAGCTTTGAGGACAAGTTGTGGATTGACCCAAGATTTTTAAATTCTATAAATGAATAATGTAATGAATATGAATGTAGAGGCTCGGTGTTCGGAGGGGATACGAAATCCTGCGATCCAGATATTTGAATAGTATTGTGCATAGAATGAACTAGAACTTTAATATATTTTTGAAGAATATTAAATATATATATATATATATATATATATATATATATATATATATATATATATATATATATATTATATGTATATTTTTAAACTTCAGAAAACGAATAGCTCTATTTTTATTTGTATGTGGGAGGTCATTGACCAAATGACCCTATAGAAGAACCGCCAGTGGACTCCATACACTGCTTTTCCCGTACTTGCATGATTTCCATGGAACTTGTCATGCGCGCACGGGAACAGCCTAGTTTCGGAACCTGTAATGAAATATATTATTTTCTGTTACAGCTCTTGAAGTTTTACAACTTCCAAATTACGTGGTTTTTAATATTAAATGTCTACAGTGTTATCTTTAGCACATATGGTATATTAACTAAATTATTTGAAAAAATACATATTATACGCGTAATTTAAGTGTCAATTTGCAAATTGTGGTGTTAAAAAAATGTACACTATAAATGAAAGCAGGAAAAAGATGTATAGGACATAATTTATTGGAAATCTAGTTGTCTTCATTGTTCATATAACTAGTAGGGGTACTGAAAATTAGATATTTAGGAGACATTGATTTTTTGAAGCCGATTTTACTTCTAAAATATAATTATGGGCAGTTGCGAGGAACTTGTCGATCATTGTTGCTTGAGGACCACCGGTTGTTGTAACCCTAGCTTAAGTCTGTAAACCTAACTTAATGAAAGCACAAGTGCGCAATGCCTAACATCACTACAAGCACCAACCTGCTGCCTGCCTAGACTTGCTACAATATAAGGAAGGAAATAAATTCTTTAGTACAGTGTTGTATGTTTTTATTTTGCTCCATACAATAATTATCCTGATCTAATTTACTTCCATTAGAAAGAGAATCACTAAAATTTGCAAAACACGTTTGTGACTTTGTCACCAAAGTTTGTGAGAGAAACCACCTGGTGGAATTCTGTGTGCAGACGGTGTCGCCTCAGGGCTGTAACCTAGGCCTAATAGTGGATTACCATCTAAAAAAAAAGTGTTATAGTATCAAATTAATCGAGAGGAATGTTTGCATATGATTAGGTGCCATTTTAAAGGAAAAAACTTTTCTTCCTACCAGCTTAAAAAACACCTATGTATGTTTTACCTTTTCTTTTAGCTCCCTTAAATTTATATTCATCGTTGGAACTGAGCCCGGTTCCAGTCAGAGGATTCCTGACTGAGCTAGAAGGCCTCTTCAGCTCGTTATAGCTGTCCTTCGTATCTCTTATCTTCTCCCTGGGGGACGTGAGCTTATCCGAAGGTGGTTCCTCCTTGCATATTTGCCCGAAAGGAAAGACATTGCTTGCCACCAGTTCCTTCCGTCTAAAAACTTTCCTAGAAGGCGATCCGTTAACAGAAAAGATCGCTGAAGCCATACTAGTTTCTTCTTTTAACGAGAAAATGTCGCTTTGGTTCCGTATTATGCGTTCGCTGTGGCTAACGCCGCTGGTTGCGGATGTCACCCTTGTTTTTTTCTCTAAACTTGGCGGAACCGCGGATGGCTTTAAAGAAAGTTGGTCTATAGATTGCTGTTTCCCGCCTTTTAATTCTGATTCTTTCAGAATGACCGGTTCGTCTTTATGGATGACTGTGTCAACCGTGGGATTTTGCATATCAGCAGATTTCGTTGTATCTGGATTTTGCTCGATTTTTTGTCTGAGACTTTTTCTCGATATTTTGAATCACCTCGTTATGAACGCAGCTTGGTGCGTCTTCTAGTTTGCCTTCAAAAAAAGTTTCGACTTTTTGGTGCGACTCCACAAACGCCGCTTCATCGTGAATTTTTTCAATCTTTTCCTCGCTGATGCTGCTTGGTGTTATTTCTGAAACTGCGATGTTTTCAGACGGTTTGGCTGAACGAAGTGCGTTCTCTGAACTTTTTGATTTGATTGGTTTGTCGGTTACATCTTGTTGGTTGTCGCTTGTGTCACCCATTTCTAAGAAGAAAATACGTTAGCAAAGTATACAGTGAGTCCTGAAAATAATGATAGTGTTCTTAGAAGACATTTATACTGGTCTTAAAATAGACGATAACCTGGCGTCAGACAGTTACAACTTCTCACATTTGACAGAGACGAGGTATTTTATTTAGGTTTCGATAACTAATCTATATGTATACTCTGTTCATTCATATGAGCACATAAAAAATTGTTTACCCGAGGCTCGCAGAGCGACCCTTTATCAACCTTCAATCACAGCGTCAATCGTGCATAATTCTCGAGCATAGGGGCGCGGTGCATTATAAATGCACAAAATCTATTTATACAGGGTGTCCCATAATTAAGTACCTTCCTTCAAGGGAGTGATAGAACTATAAAATAAGTTGTTTTGTATATGTACAATAAGCATTTGCCTTAATCAGTTCATAAGGGAGCTACAACCCCTTAAAAGGGTAAGAAAAATATAGTTATTTGGTAATAAATTCGAAAGGTCTTAAGTTGCAAACATTAAATTTGGACCATTTATTCATTTCATAATTTTTGTCAAAGCTTTATCATGATTTGTTGGGGTAGTTACGGAGGGGTGGCGGTGAATTTTTCACCATATTTTTGCTTTATTATTATTATTTTTTTTTTAGAGGAAAAAGTTAAAAACTGCATAAAAAAGGTGCTCATTAAATTTCGATAAGAGCTTTCGTTTACGAGTTATTTGAATTTTAATTTTGGAATACAGGATGGGTATACAATAATAGATACGTATAGTACGAGAAATCGGTATAGTGACGCGACGTGGGGGGTAAGACGCTACATGAGGGTGGGAAATGTCTAATACATGACATCTTCCGTCTTTTACATCGCTTATATTAAAGCGTGAAAGATGATTATTGTTTTTGTTGGCACGCGACCGAGGCGGAGTTTCACTTACATTCTGTGATAGTTCAGGTCCGCACTTAATTTTGTTACCTATTTGTTTAGCATAATTATTATATATCTGTTTATTTGCCGGTGTGTTTCTGAAAATAATTTAAGAAGGGTATCGTATTTAGTGTAAAAATGTTTCGACGGGGGAGAGGCCTCTACTTCTACATTTTATTGTATATTTTATTTGTGAAAATGAAAGTGGTAGTGATTGCAGTGATAAAGAAAATCAAAGTGCATCAGTGTTTTCAGTAAGAAAAAAGTCGGCTACAATAATCTTTTGAAGCGACGAGCAAAATAACCCTAATTTGTATGATTAGATGTACTAGGTGAAACAGCATCTTTGACTAACGTTTCTCGTCCTACAATAAACAAACTGTTGAAAGAAGGTGCCCTTCTAAGAAAACAACGATCCGACATCGGTCAATCGAAAACTGTGGACCCATCGTTAGCAAAACTTTTAAGAACTTTAGTTCACGACACGTATCAGAAAGATGAAATTCCAACTATTGACGTGGTAGACAAAACAAAAAAAATGGATTATCATCTAAAATATACCAAAAGAACTGTAGGAACTTAACTGAGAAAACTTGGATTTAAATATCAAGCTATTAATAAACGCATGGCGATTATGGAAAGTAGACGAATAGTGGCTTGACGAGATTCATATCTAGAAGAGATAAAAGAACTCAAAATAGATCAATTTATTATCCAGATGAAACTTGGTATGATACTCATGACACCGTAAAAAAAGGATGGACTGATGAATCTAGGAAATGTCAACCAATCTCATTGCCCCTAATAAAGAGATTCGGTTGATTATATTACACTGTGGATCAGTTGATGGATGGGTTGATAATGCATTACTGTGCGGAAAGAACATGGAAGACTGTAACGTGGATTACCACAAGAACATGAAGGGGGAAATATTTAAGGGAATGGCTTGAAAATACCCTAATTCTAAAATTAAAATCAAATAGCATTATTATTCTTGACAATGCGAAATACCATTCGAGACAACTGTATACAATTCCTAACAAGAGTTCTACTAAGCTGGAATTACATTTTTTTTTTTTTTTATAGAACACGATCTCTATTATGAGGAAAATTATAATAAAGCACAACCCTTGGAAGTCCTGCAAACGAAAAATTATGAGATATGGCCACAAAGTGTTGAGATTACCGCCATATTTCTGTATTTTCAAGCCAATTAAATTAATTTGGTGTGAATTGAAGAAAAAATGCCAGAAAAGGAAATACTTTTCCGAAATTCTATAAAAAAATCATAGAGTTAATTTAAAATGAAGTGTCGAAAATTAAAAACGAAGATTGGGAAAAAAAGAATTAGGAATGTAATTATAATTGAGGATGATTATTTAAAAATTGCTGAATGTCATATAAACGGTGGAAATAAATTTATTATAAATTTGAACGAGGATAGTACCTAGTTCATCTGAAAATGAAGAAGAGGGTGAGAAGGGCGAGGATTCAGAAGAAGAAGCGATGTGAGGTGAGGTAAAGTTTCTCTAAACTTATGTTTTTTCATTATATTTTATCGAGATTCGTCCAGAAATGCAATCAAAAATATTTTATTAGTTTTTTCCCGAAATTGCAGCCTTTTCTTCTTTCATTCATTATGTCGCTTCTGCTGGTACCACATTCACCAAATTTAATGTGTTACTTAAAATATTGTTGAATATCTTAATTGCCAAATTGGGGGATTCTCCCATTAGTAATTTTTGAGTTATCGCGGATACACACATAGTCACACACGCGAAAATAGTCAGAATGGATTCAGAAGGGTTCAAAACGTATATATCAATTAAAATCTCGTGGTCGAAAAAATCACGATTACTTTACTTCCTTATAGGTATAAGAAAGTAAAAATGGAAAAAAGTTATTTGAGCTCTTGCGTTTTTTTTTTTTGAGACACAAGGTATACACATAAAATCATATTTATTACGTATATAAAAGAATTATTAAACCTTAGGACAATAATTTCATTTACGTTGTTTAACTTCTAAATTTAATGAAAAGAAAGGAAGTGGGTTTGTAAACGTCAACATTGGAAATGAGGCCGTCTCTCGTGTATGTTATCTAAAATTGGAAATGCCGATTGTGGCATTTAAATGAAATGGAAATATTAACAAATAGTGGGACATACGCGTATGTATACACGCTTCTTAGAAAATGCAAATGACTCCGAGCGCCATAGAATGCCGCAAATACGATATCGTAGGAAGTAGTCTAATGATTGAGTAATGAAATGAAGCAATGAAATTCAGAAAACATGTAGGTGGTGCAATAAAAAATAGGAATGACTGCAGCGCATCGCATAGTTCACACCCATCCTTGGATTTCTATGAACGGGATTTGTTTTTAGTTTAAAATACAAATGCTACCCAAATATGAAAATGATGATACCCAACGTCCATTATAGAATTTATAAGAATTGAGCTTGATCAGCTGAATTGTGAAAACGGACAAACCAAAACATTTGAAAAGAATCACATCTGTACCTGACAGACATAACTGGTTAAGTCCCAAACGTTTTTAGCAATGCAGCTAGAAGATATCATTTGGGCATAATAATAAATAAAGCTGCAAATCGTTTCTGTGTATCATGGTCGTAGAGTACAGATATACTTACTGTCGCCGGCATTCACCTTGACCCGAAACTCTTTCTCCAGTCCAGTCTATTATTAGCTTTCGAGTTGTGTACAGGTTAAGTCACTTGGGCGTATTGCATATTGTTTTTTGTGTTTTTATTTTATTTGTTGTACTGTATTGTTGATATTAATTTAATAATAAAGCATGGCAGACGTACGCATGGGTAGAAAACCGCCATTTGCTGACAAAGTGAATAAATTCATAGGTGAATTCCCGGATTTATTCTATGACGGTGCTAAAATAATTTGTAAAATGTGCGAGAAAGATTTGATTGCTGGGATAAGCGTGATTGTGGACTTCACGTAAATAGTGTACACCATAAAAATAAAAAAAAATGGCGTGCCTTCGACAACACAGTTTATGTTTGATTTATTATTAATGTTGATTGTCTGTGATGTTCCGCTGCACATACTCGATAAACAACCATTTCGAGAGTTCTGGAATAAATACAATGCCCAGGTGAAGTTACCAAGTCGGACAACGTTATGTAACTATCTACCAACTGTACACGTAGACATGTTAAATAAGATGAAATGTGAATTAAAAAATACACGGCTGTGGTTATCTGTTGATGAGACAACAGATTGTAAAAAAAAATCTATTTTAAATGTTATAGTACGAGTACTGGACCCTCTTAAACCGACAGTTCCACTGTTACTAGCTAGCAAAAGACTAAGTCAGTGTACTAGCGAAACAATTACCAGGGTGGTGCTGGAGACGTTAGAAAAATTTGAACTGTCAAAAAGTCAAGTGTTGATGTTTGTGACTGATGGCGCCGTAACAATGCGTTCGGTAGGCCGTTCTTTGCAAGAACAAGGTTGTACGTTTATACATGTTACGTGTAAAGTGCATGCTTTTACATCTTGTGGCAGAAACTATTCGAAAAGGTTTTCCAGAGGTGGATGCATTAATAGCAAGTACAAAAAAAGTGTTTCTTAAATCTCCTAAACGTCTCCATGCGTTTCATAGCAAGTGTCCCGGTATTCCTGATCCACCACAGCCGATTCTTACACGTTGAGGAACATGGTTGCAGGCAGCTTTTTATTATGCTGAATATTTCCAACAAATAAAAGCTGTGATACTACAATTCAATCCAGATGAGGCTGCAGGAAAGCCAGACAAAATTCGAAGATATTTCCGTTGAAACAGCTTTAAAAAATATTGCGAAGAACTATAAACCATTACATGAAAGCATAAAAAAATTAGAAAACAGTGCGTTGTCGATAGCGGAGTCACTGCAAATAGTGGACGAAGTAAATCTACTGCTACACGCTATAGATGACGCAACAAATGAGCGCGTTAAAGAAAGATTCGCAAGTGTGTTAAATAAAGACACCGGTTTTACCAAATTAAGACAAATATGTGATGGTGTAGCCCCAGATGCGTTAAGTGCGTTCAAAGACTATTTTACGTATGCGTGTATTACATCAGTAGATGTCGAACGGTCGTTTTCAAAATATAAGGATATATTTTCACCAAAACGAACATTACTCATGGAGACAACCGTAGAAACATACCTGATGCTGCAAAATGGCTACACATCTTCTCCAGTTTGTGATAAGCAAGCTAGTTCATCAAGCTAATTAAGAGGATAAGTTTTACATACATTGTTATAAATTATTGTAAGAATTTATTGTTTCTCGTATTAGTTAATTTCGCGTACGCCACTGTCCCACGGAACATTTTTGACAGCTCTAATAATAAATTTCCTCCCCCTTATATTAAGGTCTTATTACACTACACGTATATTGGACGGCGAAGCTTTCAGTAACAAGCGACTTAAAAACCAATAATCCCATTTTGAAAAATTTGGATTTAACCCGTTATGGCTCTCATTTCTTCATCAATAACGCTATTAAGATTTTAATAATCTGTAATGAAAATAATAATACCTTACGATAAAAAATATAGTTTTATGTGTAGGTATCTATTTATACATTCCCTGCCTAACTTATTTTAGTATATGAAACTAATCGCAAGTATAAAAGTACAGTTTATTTCAAACTTATTTGCAACATGAAAAACCTGGGCTTCTTTGATCCTTTTTACCGCCGTCAAAGAAACCGACATTTCTTATGTTGCAAATAAGTTTGAAATAAACTATAGTTATCTTCCTTATTATCTATTAAAGGAAACTAATTATTGTAGCGAGTTTCATTTGTGTCGCTAACTTATTGAATAATTTTAAACCTATAGTTTTTAGTCTATGCATCGTTTTAGATAAAAGAATAAAATCACATCTATTGCAATAAAACACATCGTTTCATCCTTTCGCTGTGACCACAACATTTTAAATGGCATGATAATGCAAGTGATACCTCATTTGAAAGGTCTTCCTTCCCTAAATATCACACAACAAAAATTTTCAACCTGTCGAATCGATATAACTTTTGAATTAGTTGAGATAATGATATGCAGTTTTCGCCAATTTTCTTTTAATTTTGAGGTTTTTTACCGTCTGTTTTTGCCCACTTCCGGTTTAATCGGGTATGATATATCGTATTTTCGAGGATATGGCAACTTGGTTATTTCAAATGGAACACCCTGTATATTTTTTCACAGTTGAAAAGCCTATTGTTTCCCCTTTCCAACAATTCCATATTTGTCATGGAGATTATACAGAGTGATGGTTTTATAAGCTTTTAAAGTGAATACTGCGTTTTATCGAAATGCTACGAAAAAATTATTCACTAAATAGACTATGGAAATAAAAGACATCACTTGTTTTCTTGCTTTCCAACTTTCCCCAGTACTCGTGATAACTACCATGGTCCACCGGTACGATTTGACTGGCTAATTAACCTCCTTCTACAAAACGATCAACACTATCAACATAATTAATTAATTTTAATCCTGATATTAAAGTGAGCTAGCCTGTTTCAATAATAATAAGCTTGCAGTGAAGCTGTATATACAGTAAAGTTTCATCACAATTATCCGCAAATAACCGTTTTTGATACATGAATCTTCATCAACTTGTATTTTTTCAAATCCCATGAGATAAATTTTGAAAGTTTGCCCCACTTTCCCCTAAGATTTATTTAATAGTATTTATCCATATCCCACAATTAACACTATCTTCTACCAAAGTAGTAGTACACCAGTAGTTTAAGCTGAAGTAAATATTTAGCTTTTTTCTGTTTATTTTATTCTGTATATGTATATTTGGTCTTCGTAAATAGTGTCCAGAAATAACAAAAATAATTTACTCTTGAGAGTGCCAAGTATACGTTTCAAACATACCTACTTTGAAATTTTATAAATAAGCAGTTCATAAAAATGTCTGGAATTCAACACGAGATAAAATACAGAATGTTTGTGAATATACCAATTATATTTGTTTCAACATTTTTAGTTTTCTATAGTAACTTTATTATAACTTGGCACACTTATAAATTGCAACCACTTTATAGTCAATCTCAAAAATATACTAGGGCATTACATGTTCTGCAGTCTTTTTTACCACGGAATTGTGTAAAAGCCACCCATCACACAAGTGCAGTTACTCACCATATTGATTTTTCAATTTTCCAAATAAATATTCTTGAATTCTTCGAATTATTTTGTTTTTGTAATAAGCGCTGATATGATCCTCTAAGACTGTTGTACAAATTTGCTTCTGGTTAATCTGGTTTTCATCCAGAATCAAAAATTGCAAA
Organism: Rhamnusium bicolor; assembly: GCA_029963845.1. Lineage (NCBI taxonomy): Eukaryota > Metazoa > Arthropoda > Insecta > Coleoptera > Cerambycidae > Rhamnusium > Rhamnusium bicolor. Next base: position 248,756 of record JANEYF010001222.1, on the reverse strand, counting down.
TACTGTAATGCTAGAGTGAACCTATATGTATTTATTGACTTTTGAGAGCTGTTGAAGTCATAATTGGGTCGCTATGCCAAAACATTGGACATTTTCAACGCAGGTATTTACGTGATTACATACAACTCAAATTTTTTCTATAATTTCCAATGACTTCTCATTGATAATTTCCGTGAAATCTTTGTAAAGAGAGCACTGGTTTGTGAAACACCACTGAGGAGCATTTCCATAGCGCAGATAATTATTAAACAGTCCCACAAGATCTTAAAAGTTACAAAATCCATTGAACAATCGAAGAATCTTTGAAATGTCAATACTTAATACCTAACAAGCTGATAATACTTCTCTAATGGATTCCAAATCAATTCAGAGTCAAACAGAAATATGCAAAATCGTAAAATACACTCCCAGCTGGTCAGAAATATTCAGTATATTGCAAAGAAATTTAATTATTTTGTGAAAGGAAAGGGGGCCATATTTTATTTGTCCCTAACTGAAATGTAACTTCATTAAGAGGTTATTTTTGAGTATACAGAAGAAAATAAATTGATAGCTTCTGTCACATTGTTTTTAAAATACGTGTTTTTGTAATTTGATGTATGCACATGTGTATTTTAACTCAATGTGTAGACCCCTATTAAGCACCGAATATCTAGCGTAAAGTTGGTATAGTTATCGGATTGTTTATGTTTGTAATTGATTATTTAAACTTTGACTTTGTAAAATTTGACTGTTTCTATATAAAATTGTTTATTTCGTAAATTATCATTTAAAAGATTATACCCAGGCATATTAAATTTAATAAGCAAATTTATTACTCTGTTTTCAACTCTACATAAGTACCGATAATAGTAATGACATTTTTGTCACTTTAGGGTCATATTTAGCTCTACAAGTAAAGTAATTGTAAAAATGATGCTGTACTCACTGATTGATTCAAGTGCCGGTTAATTCTTGATCGATTTTATTTTTTACATAGATTTTAATTTCTTGGCAAAAAAAATAAAGTCAAATTTCATTCAGGAACTGCCAAACAAATATTGTCATTAATCAGAGATTCATTTTTCTTTTCTAGGCCGGTTTGTTTTTAACAATAAAATAATGTGAAAATTACTTCAGGTTAAAATGGAAATCAACAGTAGCATAACTTTTGATTGTAGTTTTGAAATGGCCAAAAGTGTTACAGTTTATACATATATTTATTTTACTTTTTCGTTTTGTCAGATTGGAACCATTACTTTATTTAAAAATTCTGTTCCATTTGACTGATATCTATGAAATTTCAAATTTAATGCGTTACTAATATACATAATTAAACTTTTTATGTTGGGAAACCAGCCTATATCTTGAAGGCTTTTTAAAACGACAACAGTATTAAAACATTATATTAATTTCGTTATGTGTTGTAATGCCATTAATTAGACTATAATAGGCTTTTTCGCATGAGACTTACCACAGCTTACCGAGTTAGTGTTTGGTATGTGCGAGTTAGTCTGACGTCATTGAAAATTTAAATGTACATAGCTTGTATTTGGATCTCATTCGAATTCTCTTGGTAAGCTCCTACCTTCTACGCCATTAGATTAAAGAAAATAGCTTTATTTCTTTTAGAAATATCACTCCATTTTCATGAATTCACAAAAACATAAATAATTGTACCTAATAAAAAAATCCTATATTTTTGTAAATAATTATTCTCTGCTAAAACATGACACTTCTGACCTTCGACTAAAACCTCTGATGATTTTAAATTAAATCGAGGTAGAAATACATACTTAAGCAAGTTAGCTTGCTAAAATTATGGTATGCGTCGATTAGTGAATTTAATTCACCAGAGCTTACAGTAGTAACATAGTATGATCTTATTACGTATTACGTCATTAATTTTCTTAATCAAATAAGCTTACTAACCTACCTGGTATGTTGGTAAGTCTCATTCGAAAAGTCTTATTAATACTGTGACTTCATTGTTATGTCAGATGAAAATGTCAGATGTGGTCAAAGTTCCTGTAGAACTGGTTACTGATTTTTTGAAAATGTTTCGAGTTCAAAATGCTTTTCTTGGAACAAAAACGTGTTTACTGGAATCGTATTTTAGAAATGGGTCCAACAGTGAAAATGGTGAACTTGCCGTTAACTTTAAAATCATTATTATGGAGTTACCTCCAGGATGGTGACTAATTTGATCAATATCGGCCCCACAAACGGGGCTAATTTAATGACATTATTACCGAAGAGCAGCTTCTTTAAATTAAGTGTATATATTGTGCAATTAATTGTAGTTTTCTGACGATAGTTGTAATAAATCGAAACGTTAAAAAATAAATATTGTTCTTATTTATTTAATTGACCGAAAGCCCAGGACATATCTACATCATTCCTATTATTGTGCAAAATGAATTACAAAATTGACAAAAAAATGTATACACTTTGTGAATTTCACATTTAGAAATTGTGAAACTAAAAACATGTCTGAAAAAACTGGAAACATTATGTCAATTAAGGGGCCGTCCATAAAATGTGTGACGCTGTTAAGGATGAGGGGGTTCATTGAAATGTCACAAAATGTCACATAGGGGAGAGAGGGATCGATCTCATTCGTTACGGGACGGGGGACACGCGAAAATCAGTTTTTCTCCTTTTTTAAATTTTTTTTTCGTAAATAAATATTTTGAAAATAACATTTACTTAATTAGAAAAACTGAGCAACATTGCCGTTCCTACATTTTGGCTCTCACGTGATATCCAGGGGGATCATAAAACGCCATGGCCTGTCACAGACAGGGGTAAAAATAGCTGAAAATAGGGTCGCGCGTTTTTGTCAATACGTTTTATAACTGAAGAGATTTAGATGCATAAGTTTGGTTAGGAAACTTTCAGAATCTATTTAATAATGTTACACAAATTGTAGAAACTAACTTATTCCACAAATGAAGTAAAAATAATGTATTTTAATTCAACCCCATAATCCAGATTTGCAAAGAATTCAATTTAGATTTAGACAAAAAATACTAATGGGAGACTTCCCAAATTTGGCAGTTAAGATTGTCAACACCATTTTAGGTGACACATTAAATTTGGTGAATGTGGGACCACTCAGAAGAGACACAATGAATGAAAGAAGAAAAAAAATACAATTTCGGGAAAAAAAAATTTTTCTTTATTGCATTTCTAAACGAATCTCGACGAATTATAACGAAAAAACATCACTTTATGGAAAAAAATCTGTCTGCATGTCTGTAGTATCGCGATAGCAGCCACAGTTTCAAATTTGGTACACATGTTCTAAAGGCCAAAGACAATGATAAATTCGACGATCAGCAAAATTAGCCAGCTAAAAGGAGGTCCACAGGATCCAAACTTTTTTGTATTTGTATGTAGTTATAAATCATACCTACTATATCAAACCAATAAAATATATTTTCCGATTACTTAAATAAAGCTGATGTAAACTTAAATTTTGTATACATTTGACCTCATAAAATAGGGTTAGGATAAATTTAACAGTTTGACATTTGAAATGTCTAATTTACTTGAAAAAATGTCAATGTCAATAAGAAGAAATTATTAAAATATATGACATGAATTACTATTGACAGTATCGAAGGACTAATAATTAATTGTTTAAAAATTTTAATGAAACCATTAAAATTTAATTGAGGTAAGTGAAGAATTAAATAGAATGATTTTTTTAAATCAGGATGATATAACTAGTATAGAAAGTTATGTGCTGGCCACATCAGATATATTTAAAACCAATTTGGAGTGTAATTTTTTATAATTGAGATAAAATGTCACACAATTTTTTCTCTGTGTAGAATTTCCTACAAAATATTCTGCAACATAATGTATTTAAATCTGAGCAAATTATTGTATATATATGAGGTTTTAAGAATGTGTCCAAAAATTATTTTGTAGTGAATTGTTTTCATGTTTTTCTTTATTTTCCAAATGACTTATCAGTATAATGTTTTGAATACAAAAGTAGCTGTACTGCTACTAAACTTGTAAAACCGTCTTCCATATCTGTTCATGTTCCTTTCTGATACCAACAGTAGTGGTTTAATAAAAGTACCATCATCGCCTATTTTTAATTCTGTTGAAAACAATTTTAATAGTTTATTATTTGTTTATTTTCGCCGTTTTATGTCACCGTAAATATTCACATGTTTATGTAGTAAATTGCGATTAATTTTGTATCCATATATTAATGCAAGAAAGAGTCCTAGCTACTTAACATAACTTAGTTTTTTCTGTACAAATTTATGCAAGGTTAGATTGCAAGGCTGAGAATATATATAAGAAAATAACTAACTTCCTATTTTATGTAAGAATCTGTAATTTGTTTTTATAGTTATGATTTAACCGCAAAAAGCCCGCGATTGTGTCATTTTTGAACAGAATGGTTTATTTGAAACGTTACCTTATTTAAGCGTATTACATAAAAATTATATAACACAATTATTTTATTTGCACTCGGGCACTGCTGATTGCGCCATTCACATTTGGATTAAATTAAAACACCATATTCTGCACTCGATGCGCGTTTCGCCAACCAAGTTGGCATCATCTGGATGTGATTAAAACCAATCGTATGCAAACAATGTGTCCTATTATTACCTAAACTAATGGGCTTGGCCCTCTGTCACTATTTTTACACTTTGTAATTTCCAAGCTCTCACATGCATCCAGCTATAACATTATTTGTTTTGTTACATTCCTAATTCATTTTAAATTGCGAGTATCTATTTTATGGCTGTTCTCAAACGCATGTTGGGCAAAACTAAACTTATTTATTTATTTATTTATTTATTTATTTAATACATATTCAACAGGCAAAAGCCCAATTACAGGATACGGAGATAACTTGAATTAACGGTAACAGTAAAAAGAAAAATGATAATAATAAAAATAATGTTACGTGTTTGCTATCCACACAAACACCTATCCTCGTAGATTCGTTGATTGAAAGTCCAGGTAACACTTATTCACTACTTTATTTACTAATTAACAATTAATAACAATAGATTAATTAATATCTTAACTATAATCACAACTGAACACTTATAAGTCTCTTTCTTATTTCTTCTTTACTCGTTCGCGTTTCACTTAAGACTAAATCTCGGCCCACCGTGCGTCTTATTTATACATCCATTCTCCCGGTCTAGAGCACTCCAGAATATTCCCGGCCGTTCGTGTACAATTCCAGCCTAATCTAACCAGTCTGCACAGTCCAGTGGCGTAACACTGCCCCCTCCTTAAGCCTGAACGTCCCGATCAGGCAATTCATTATTCCCTGCATACTTGGCTAGTCTCTCTATGTGCACCACCTTCATCTTGGATTTTGGACTTTGCTGAATTCTATATACAACGTCGTTTAGTCTAGTGACGACAGTGTACGGACCTTCCCAGGGCGGGTGAAACTTCGGGGACCTGCCTTTCTTTCGTTGTGGGTTATATAGCCAAACCAAATCTCCAGCCTGGAACCCTCCTGAATTTGCCTTAAGATCATAACGAGCCTTCATGTGATCACTTGCTATGGCAATTCGCTCAAAAGGAGCCCTGGCGTTATATTGCTTATGTCTTATTTGTGGCCCCATTCTTGCCGCGCAAACTTCACATTGGCGGCACCAAGCCTCCACATCTTGACGACTGTTTACCCAGTAGAAACGTTGTCTTACTTTTCTCAGGGTTTTGTTGATGCCAAAATGTTCGCCAGACGTTCCATTATGCACTTGCTGAAGTACATCTGCTACGTGACACCTGGGGATTAACAATTTCCAAGTAACTTTCCTCCCATCTGGACTTTCCCACGCTCTCTTCAGCAGTCCATCCTCTACGATAAGGGAGTCCCATTGTGCCCATAAAGCCTTCAGCCCCACTGATTTATTTGAAGTGTCCTTCCAATCGGGTCGGGTCCCTCTTTCTTTCCATTTCAGAATAGGACCAGTCTCGTTATCGTTTAACTGCGCTTTCCTTAACGACTCTTCATCCAATAATCCGGAACATCAATCTTAACGGTCTTCATTATTTGTACATTCTGTTGTTCTTCCTTACGGTAGCAAGGCTTGCAGTCTTTCTGACACAGTCTTTTGGAAAGGCCTTCTGCTATATTCCGCGAAGTACCAGCTCGCCAGTTTTCCTGTGGCTTCTCTATTACTGCGACCCTCTCAGGCATGCGCTGACGACAGTTACTCTGAATATGGCCCACCCTGCCACACCTATAACAGCGCATACGTCCTCCCCTCTATCTCCCACTACTTTGCTGTTGGGTTTGTCTCGGATCTTGAATGTTGAGCTCATGACAATTCCTCTTAATATGGCCCAATTTGCCACACATATAACAACGGATGCCTCCATTCGGCCTCCCACTACTGTGTTGCTGGTCTTGTCTCTGCTGGGAGTTCGATTTTGTCAGTAGTTGGGTCAACATCTTGTGTAGATCAGATATCAGGTTTTGTGTTGTGTTGTCTGGCTTGTCTTCCTCCACACTCACAGCTCGTACTCTCTGATTTGATTGTGTGGTATTCTCCATAGGCAGCCTCAATTTCCAGTGCATGTACTAAAGCCTCACTACAAAGTTTATGCCTGGCCAACTTAAGAATTCGCCTAACTTCCTGGTCCCTTACTCCATCAATAAATGTACCAACTGCTAACTGTTGTTGAAATTCCATTGGTGCATCAGGATAGGCTAGATGGGCTAATCTTTCTACAGCAGCTTCGAACTCCTGGAGGCTTTCTCCACCTTGTTGTCTGCGTGATTTGAGCTGAGCCTGATATACTTGGGCGAGATGTTGGTCGCCATATCTTAATTCTAACGCTGCCTCCAAAATGCTAAAGTTTTGTTGCTGTGCGGCAGGAATTGTTTGGAGCAAGTCTAACGCTTGGCCCCTTAGTGCCAATACCAATGCTGTTGCCTTTTCTTCATCGTTCCAGTTATTTGAACGTGCAGCTGCTTCGAACTGTCTCTTATAAGTTGACCATGAACTTTGCCCGTCGAAGGAAGGTGGTTGTAACCTAGCACCAGACGACAGTACTAATTGGCCTCCCTTCTCTTATTTGTTGTTTCAACCGGGCTATCTCCCCTTCAACTTCCCCAACTTTTCCTTTAACTTCAGTTATTTCTCCTCTAACTTCACTAACTTCTTCTTTAACTTCCATGACTTCAGCGTGTACATCTTCCTTCAATTGTTCAGTGACCGATAGCATGACTTGATGCTGTCCCTCCATAATTTGTCTTAATTCTTCCTGGCGTTCCTTTCTTTGTTGTTCCCTTTCTTCCAGTCGTCTTCTCTTGTTCTTCTTTTTCTTCTTGTCGTCTTTTCTCTTGTTCTTCTTTTTCTTCTTGTCGTCTTCTCTCTTGTTCTTCTTTTCTTCTTGTCGTCTTCTCTCTTGTTCTTCTTTTTCTTCCTCTCTTTTTCTTTCTTGATCGTTCATTCGTTCCAACAACGCTGCTAACAAGTCCTGTGTTTGTTTCTCGGCCATACTTCTTGTTATTGGCATTAACTCACGACACGTAAATCAGTTCAAAATAAAGTTTATTACACTATAAAGTATGTAAAATGTTGCTATCACGTCTGTTTTAATAATGGAATGTTCCAGAAAAATCTCGAAACAGCACTAGAAAGTCTTATTTAGATAGAGTCTATACTTCTTTTGTGTTGATAAAATTCACTTATCTCCACTAATTGTCCAATGGAATGTTCGAGAATTTTCACGAAATATCACTAATAAGTCTTATTTTGAGTCTATAACACGTTTCCGTTAACACAGTCTACGTATCTGCTGTGGTTTCCAAATCGAATGTTCTAGAATTGTCACTAAAAGTCACTTATAGTCTTGTTTTTAAGTCTACAACACGTTCCCGTCGACACAATTCACGTATCTCCTGTAGTTTCCAAATAGAATGTTCTAGAACTGTCACTAAAAGTCACTTATAGTCTTGTCTTTAAGTCTACAACACGTTCCCGTCGACACAATTCACGTATCTACTGTAGTTTCCAAATAGAAGGTTCTAGAATTTTCCCGAAATTGCACTAGTAGTCCTTTTTCCCAGTCCACGACACGTTATAACTAGCGGCACTCGCGTATTTGCAGCTATTACTAAATCGAATGTTCTAGAAACTTCTCGAAAATCCACTTCAAATTCACTATTCAGTCTAGAAATAGTCCTCAAACACTGTCCAGTAGTTTAAATCTTCGTGTTACCACTAATTTCTGAGAAGAACACTGTAGAATGTTTTCGAATATTCCAGAAATTTCTCTTCCAATCCACTTCCGACACCAAATTGTTACGTGTTTGCTATCCACACAAACACCTATCCTCGTAGATTCGTTGATTGAAAGTCCAGGTAACACTTATTCACTACTTTATTTACTAATTAACAATTAATAACAATAGATTAATTAATAACTATAATCACAACTGAACACTTATAAGTCTCTTTCTTATTTCTTCTTTACTCACTCACGTTCGACTTCAGACTAAATCTCGGCCCACCGTGCGTCTTATTTATACATCCATTCTCCCGGTCTAGAGCACTCCAGAATATTCCCGGCCGTTCGTGTACAATTCCAGCCTAATCTAACCAGTCTGCACAGTCCAGTGGCGTAACAATAGCAATACAAAAATAAAATGAAAATGAAAAAGAAAGATGGTAATAAAAATGATATAAACAAAAAATAAGCATATACACTTATGCAAACATGTATGCACACATATACATACACATGCACATAAATACACACATAAACCCATATACACACATATATACGCACACATCCATACATACATACATACATACATACCCACACATACACACATACATACACACATACATACATAAACACATATTATATATACAAATTATTATAATAGTAAATGACTAGCTGTAAACAATTTTTAGCTGCCTGATAGTACAAAAGAATATATCAACCCTATCCTCCACGGTGCAATAATTAGAGATTATTTGATAAAGACAAAGAGGAGATGCTTTGAGAATATTGGTATTAGCTGTAGGAAGATTAAATACATTGTTGTGCCGCGCTGAAATCCTGGGCACCCGTATATTGATATGACTTAGTATATCTGGACAGTCAAAAATATTAACAATTTTATATAAAAATATAATCAGATGTACAGATCTCCGTTTTGACAATTCTATGATGTCAAACCGTGTTAATAACAAATTATGAGAAAACCCTCTTGGCGGATATATGCAATCTAATATATATACTGCAGATTTCATAAATCGTCTTTGTATTCTTTCAAGCGTCGATACATGAGTAACATAGATTGGGTTCCAGACTATCGATGCATATTCTAATTTCGATCTAACGAAGGATGTATATAACAATCGAAGTGTAAACATATTAGAAAACCCTTTCGAGTTTCTAATGACAAAACCTAAACATTTAATTGCAGATGAAGTGGCAACTTCAGTATGTTTTAAGAATGTTAGTTTATTTGTTCTATTATATTTGAGATGAGCTATATGCTTCTTGAAGCTAGTTTGAATTGATCTCTGGTTTGTCCAACACACTTTTGATTACAGTCCTTACAGCTAATTTCGGAAATCCCCGACGTTTCGTTTGTTGCAATTTTGTCTTTTGGGTTGCCTAAAAGTTGTTGTCGTTTGTTTCCCGATGAATGAACCACTGTCATATCTATATCTTTAAAAATCTTACCAATACCACAGGTGAATCTAGCATCGTATGGAATCGATACAAATTTCGGATTTTCTTTTTTCATTTTGAAAGATCGAGGAACTTCGAAGTGTCTTTAAATTTACGTTTCCTAATTATTCTATCAATATCCACGTTTCAAACAAATTTGTCTGAAGATGATTGAAAAAAACCTGACGGAAACAATCGGGTGACTTACTACAAAAAGCACATGTTATATTTTTGTATGGAAGATTTTTTGAAGTAAAAAGTTTTGTTACCCCAACTGAAATTAATCGTCTTATATTTATTTATTATTTATTTTTGTCAAATTATCTCTTTTGTTTGATCGCCTCATAAAGAATGTTTCATACAAATTTTATTATTACTCATTAAAGTTTTGTTTTCTTTGTTAAGTTTAATGACTGCGATGTCCCTCGTTATCCAAATATTTTCGTCGAAAAACACGTTTAGGTAGTCGAGATAAAATATTTGTTATATTAGACAGGCTCAGACTGCAGTTATCTTCAGTAAGTACATAAACAATGCACTGTCGTACAATGTTATCATCAGGCTAGCAGCAGTGCAGTCTGTAAGAGATTTCGACAAAATTCCCATAAATCCTGGTATATCAAAATTTGGCTAAAAATGGAAAATAAAAATTTTGTTCAAGAAAATTTCAAATAAAAAAAAGTCAGATTTTATTCATACAAGATTGCCTTGCGCACGAATAACCTCTTGTCAGCTACCGTCACCATCGTTAATATTACGACTATAACTACTGCCAAAAGATTATTTGTCATATAATAAGTATTTTAAATATATGAAAGAAATTTGCTTTTTAATGTTTCAAAAATATTTTATTGGAAACTTACACGTGTTTCGGCTTTTAGGCCTTTATCAAGAGTACAGGGAATACTTGATAAAGGCCTAAAAGCCAAAACACGTGTAGAGTTTCTAATAAAATATTTTTGAAACATTAAAAAGCAAATTTCTTTCATATATTCAAAATATTTAATGATGTTTCACAAGGAGCCAACCGCAGAATCAGTTCAGTGTATATAATAAGTTGTAACGTCTCTGGTATAGTTTATTTTACTTTTCAGTTTTTTAATACAAAATAGTTATTTACGTAACAAGACTAGGAAGTGATTCTTTACCAGCTAGCAATTTCTAGGGAGAGCCCTAAAACCAATGAGTACAGTAAATACACTTTCCGGGTGTCTTGCCTACAATATTTTTTCTGCGACCGTTCTTGCTAGTCTCAAAAAACTTTAACAAAGTTCATAAAATTCAACTGACAAATGTCAAGACACTTACTTTCAAGAAGACTGGATTAATCATTTTTAATTGTTATTAGTAAAGCTGCAAATCGTTTCTGTGTATCATGGTCGTAGAGTACAGATGTACTTACTGTCGCCGGCATTCACCTCGACTGCGAAACTCTTTCTCCAGTCCAATTTATTATTAGGTTTCGAGTTGTGTACACGTTAAGTCTCTTGGGCGTATTGCATATTGTTTTTGTGTTTTTATTTTATTTGTTGTACTGTATTGTTGATATTAATTTAATAATAAAGCATGGCAGACCTACGCAGGGGTAGAAAACGGCCATTTGCTGACAAAGTGAATAAATTCATAGGTGAATTCCCGGATTTATTCTATGATGGTGCTAAAATAATTTGTAAAGTGTGCGAGAAAGATTTGATGTGCTGGGATAAGCGTGATTGTGGGCTTCACGTAAATAGTGTACACCATAAAAATAAAAGAAATAGCGTGCTTTCGACAACACAGTTTATGTTTGATTTACTATTATGCTGATTAGCTGTGATGTTCCGCTGCACATACTCGATAAACAACCATTTCGAGAGTTCTGGAATAAATACAATGCCCAGGTGAAGTTACCAAATCGCACAACGTTATATAAATATCTACCAACTGTACACGTAGACATGGTAAATAAGATGAAATGTGAATTAAAAAATACACGACTGTGGTTCTGTTGATTAGACAACAGATTGTAAAAAAAAATATTTTAAATGTTATAGTACGAGTACTGGACCCTCTTACACCGACAGTTCCACTGTTACTAGCTAACAAAAGACTAAGTCAGTGTACTAGCGAAACAATTATCAGGGTGGTGCTTAGAATTTGAACTGTCAAAAAGTCAAGTGTTGATGTTTGTGATTGATGGCGCCGTGACAATGCGTTCGGTAGGCCGTTCTTTGCAAGAACAAGGTTGTACGTCTATACATGTTACGTGTAAAGTGCATGCTTTACATCTTGTGGCAGAAACTATTCGAAAAGGTTTTCCAGAGGTGGATGCATTATTAGCAATTACAAAAAAAGTGTTTCTTAAATCTCCTAAACGTCTCCGCGCATTTCATTGCAAGTGTCCCGGTATTCCTGAACCGTCACAGCCGATTCTTACACGTTGGGGAACATGGTTGCAGGCAGCTTTTTATTATGCTGAATATTTCCAACAAATAAAAGCTGTGATACGACAATTCAATCCAGATGAGGCTGCAGCTATTAAGGAAAGCCAGACAAAATTCGAAGAAAAAAAAAATTGCGAAAAACTATAATTCATTACATGAAAGCATAAAAAAAATTAGAAAACAGTGCTTTGTCGTTAGCGGAGTCACTGCACACAGTGGACGAAGTAAATCTACTGCTACTCGCTATAGGTGACGCAACAAATGAGCGCGTTAAAGAATAGTTCGCAAGTGTGTTAAATAAAGACACCGGTTTTACCAAATTAAGACAAATATGTGATGGTGCAGCCCTAGATCCGTTAAGTGCGTTCAAAGACTATTTTACGTATGCGTGTATTACATCAGTAGATATCGAACGGTCGTTTGCAAAATATAAGAATATATTTTCACCAAAGCGAACATCACTCATGGAGACAACAATAGAAACATACCTGATGCTGCAAAATGGCTACACATCTTCTCCAGTTTGTGATAAGTAGAGCTGTCGGAGGTGGCTGGAGTACAGCCACGGTCTTGCGATGGCGTCACACGTGCCGATTTAGAAGTGATTTACGCTGCAGTCTTATTTGAAAGGTTGATGCGTGAGGTTGTACCTATAAATTATACATAATGTCAAACGCGCCAAAGGGTAAAAAACGACCGTACGCGGACACAGTGAATAAATTTATCTGTGAATTTCCGGATTTATTCTATGACGGATGCAAAATAATTTGTAAAGTTTGTAATCAAGACTTAATGTGCTGGCACAAAACAGATTGTCGTCGTCATATCAATACCGTGCAACATCAAAATAAAAAATATGGCATGCCTTTGACAACTCAGTTTATGTTTGATTTATTGTTAATGTTAATAGCCTGTAATATTCCGCTACACATACTGGATAAACAACCATTTCGGAAGTTTTGGAATAAATACAATCCCCAGGTGAACTTACCAAGTCGTACATCGCGCATCGTTACGTAGATATATTCCAGCTGTTCGTGAAGATATTGTAAATAGGATTAAATGTGGATTAAAAAATACACGGTTCTGGTTATGTATTGACGAGACGACAGATTGTAAAAAAAATTCTATTTTAAATATTATAGTACGTGTACTGGGCCCTCTTAAACTAACATTTCCACTTTTACTAGCTAGTAAAAGACTAACTGCGTGTACTGGCGAAATAATTACGCGTAGGGTGGTGGAGACATTCGAAAAATTTGAACTTTCAGCAAGTCAAGTATTGATGTTTGTGACTGATGGTGCTGCGACAATGCGCATGGTAGGCCGTTCTTTTCAAAGAGACAATTGTAGGTTTTTACATGTTACGTGTAAAGTGCATGCGTTACATCTTGTGGCAGAAACGATTCGAAAATGTTTTCCAGAGGTAGATGCATTAATAGCAAATACAAAAAAAGTATTTCTATAAATCTCCTAAATGGCTTCGAGCATTTCACAGACAGTGTCCTGGTATCCCTGAACCACCAGAGCCGATTCTTACACGTTGGGGAACGTGGTTGAAAGCGGCTTTTTATTATGCTGAATATTTTCAACAAATAAAAGCTGTGATACTACAGTTCAACCCTAACGAGGCTGCAGCTATTAGGGAAAGCCAGACAAGCTTTCAAGACGTTTCCCTTGAAACAGATTTAAAAACTATTAATAACAATTATAGAGGACTACACGACGCAATAGAAAAATTGCAAAATACTTCGTTGTCGTTAGTGGAATCGCTGCAAATAGTGGACGACGTAAATACACAGCTACAGGCTATAAATGACGCAAAAAATAATCGCGTTAGTGAAAAATTCGAGAGTGTATTACAGAAGGATCCTGATTTTAGCAAATTAAGACAAATTTGTGATGGTGCATCTACAACTTCGTTAAGTGAGTTCACAGATTGTTTTACTTATGCCTGTATTACATCCGTAGATGTCGAATGGTCATTTTCAAAATACAAAACATATTTTTTCACCAAAGCGAACATCGCTGACGGAGACAGCTGTAGAAACATACCTGATTCTATTATACTATAGATCTTCCCCACTTTGTGATGACGACAACCAAACTTTCATAAATCTGCTTAAAAGGGTGAGTTTATACAAATTTTTATAAAATGTAACATTATTGTTAAAATTTATTTCCATTTACTGTACTTATTCAAGTATTATGATATGATGTAAACATATGAGTCATATGACGGCTCTGTCGGCCAGGTGACCTCGGACAGCTCTAGTGATAAGCAAGCTAGTTAAGAGAGTAAGTTTTTCACATACATTGTTATAAATTATAACAGTTTATTATTGTTTCTCGTATTAGTTAATTTTGAGTAGTACGCCACTGTCCCACGGAACATTTTTGACAGCCCTGGTTATTAGAATTGTCAACCAACAGCGACACAAGGGATCGGTAAAGACTATCGAATCATTATATAACTTTACTTGGTTAGGCCAGTAATTATGTATTTTCCACTCAATAAAAAATTGTCAAAAACAGTTAACTTTCTAGGCGGTGCCAGAAAAAGAAATATGTTCTGTTTTTAACCTTTGGAGCATTGTAATTTTTTCTAGGCGGTGCCAGAAAAAGAATATGTTCTGTTTTTAACCTTTTGGAGCAGTCTATTTTTCGTAATAAATTTGTTTAAAAAATAAGTTTAATATGATTTTCCGAATTTTGTGGGTTATATTTTGATCGTAGTAAGCCAAATTTTTTGCATTTGAATGTGTCAGAACCTGTGAGACAGTATATCTTTCAAAACACTGTGTTGTGAGCACCCGACGCCCATGGTAATAGAAGGCGCCAGTCGGCATTTCCTCAGTGGACGAAAGCGAGAGAATATAAATATTGTTTATATTATTATTATATTGTGGATATAATTTAGCACGTAGGAAAAATAGAAGTTAGAGTCAGTCAGTAGTCTGTAGTTGACGATATATTGTGTAACAACGTTCTTTTTTTATTTTTAATATAATCCATTATTTTTGAAAGGGGTTTTTCTTGGGGACTGCTGCCCCTTTAATTTGATGCTAACAAAGTCAGAAGTGTGGGATTTACCCCAAGTGTTAGCGCCCTCTTTCGGCCTAAACAAAGTGGTTCACAAAAAGTGGTTCCCTCAGTGCGGTGTCTGTTGCGCGCGTTTGTGTGTTGATAGTGATTTCTAACAATGGGGAAATCAGGAAAAAGAAAACACCGTTCCCGTTCGCACAGGTCAGAATCAAGGCGTTCTAGTAGTTCATCACCTAGTCTGACGCCGCCCCCATGCGACAGTGCTGCACGTAAGAAAATTAAAGCCTTACAAAAAGAACTAATTGAGCTGAGACAAACTGTAAGTACACGTTCCAATGTTAATATAGATGAGACTATTATACCATTATTTGATCCCGGTGTTGAAAATACCCAGAGTGCGGTTGATTGGGTACGTAAAATTGATGAATTGGGTACATTTCACAAGTGGCCGCGACAGGCGACCTTAAAGTTAGCTACGAATAGGCTGCGTGGTAATGCTCGTAAATGGTATGATTCGTTGTCAAATCCGTGTCTTGATTGGCAAGAAATGAAAAATTTACTTATTCAAATTTTCCAACACCGATACGATTTGGAAAATTACTTGTCCAAGCGGCGTGTTACAACCCCACCGTGGGTCAAAATTTGGGTAATTATTGTTATGAAAAGGCGGCTAAACTTAACAAGTTAAATCTGTCAATTCCTGAAGATTATGTTATAGACAGCATAATAGAAGGGATCAAGGACGAAGCGATTTCATTACCCGCAAAGCTGCTAATTTCCAAACCGTTGGTAGCTTAGCCAATTATTTGAGTGGCATTTCTGCGTCGAAGTCAAGCCCGCTGGCTGCGACAGCAAAATTCACCAAACCAAGTACCAGTAAAATATCAAATTACAGTAATACAGGGGATAAAACCAATACCCATCACGTGGCACGAAAAATTTCATGTTTTAATTGTGGGGAAAATCATCGTGTGCGAGACTGTACAAAACCACGGTTAGAATGTAAACTTTGCAATAAATTAGGTCACACTCAAGTTCAGTGTTATAAAAACAAAACAAACGTGCTATGAACGAAATTATGGTTATTGACGATATACAAAACATATTTCAGAAAACTGCAGGACACAAAATAAAATGTTTGTTAGATAGCGGAAGTGATTGCACAATTGTAAAATTGTCGGTTGCTAAAAAAGGTGGACTTAGTTATACAAGAATTAGAGAACTAACTATGTGTCGTTAAAAAGTTTTATTGACAATGTAATTTGTAGCAATTTAAAAAAAGTGATGTCACGATTATGATTGAAGAAGCTGTTGCTGACGTTTCAGTAATAGTCCTGGAAGATCGGTACGTTCAGTGGCATGATTTATTTATTGGGCGGGATTATTTGTGTAATGAAAATATATTGCTAAATAAGTCAAAAAAATAAACTTACACTCAGGAATTTACCGCCGCTAAACGTTAACAATATTGGAGTTGAAGAAAAAGGCGCATCCGATGTGACGTTAAGTATGATAAATTTTGGGGGAGAAATGTTGGAAAGTCAACAAATGGCAATATTCTATTTACTTCAAGAGTACAGGGACTGTATTCCTTTTACTCTGAGTGACCTGGGTAAAACAAATACCGTCGAAATGGTTATTAATTGCACAACAAATGAACCTGTTATATATAGACCTTACCGAATGGCGGCGTTTTGAAAAAGATATATTGGAGAAAAATTCTCCTCAAAATTCGGCAAACTATTGCTTTGTAGGAATGTGACGTTGGTAAAAATATATGAAATCTTGTTTAAAATGCCAGTACTATAAATCTGTGTAGTAAGAAATAAGGTATGCTGCACCCAATAGAAAAGTAGCTGTACCATTCCACAAGCTACATGTGGATTATGTGGGGCCTAGCAGCAGAGGAAGAAAATATTTTGTTGGTTGTTGTAGATGTGCATTTACTAAGTTTGTGGTAATTGAACGTCAAAGTCGAGAAGATAAATGGGACACGTTGGTTAGATATGTTCAGAATGCAATTAATTGTACATGGAAAAAGACCATGGTGGTGTGACACCTACTTAGGGAACTAGCCCAGGATACAAACTGTGTAATGTAGCTGATTTTGTATCTTGAATAAAATTCAGGATAATTCTAGTCACGTAAATCTTGGTGAATTAAAAAGATTAAGAAATGAATTGGTAAAAATCAAAGAGAACAAAAGATGCATTTTGACAAGACTTATGTAACGAGTCTCACCCTTAGAAAGTTTGACAGGATGTAAAAGTCGATATGTAGCGGAAGCCAAAATTTAGAACTAAGATAACAAACCGAGTTGATTTAAAGAAACTGCTCAAAGGTATGGCGCAGAAAATGGTAAAGATTGCTAACACAAAGTTAAAGGTTGAGTACAAGGCTAACACACAAACATAAGATTAGTACAATGCTAACATAAGCTAACGTTAGCACATGGCTATCACATGCACCAGGGTTAGTACAAGACTAACACACAATCCAAGGTTAGTATAAGGCTAACAGCACAAGATAAGGTTAGCACAAGGATAACATGCAAGCTAAGACTAGCAAAAAGCTAGCACTTTACGAGTCAAGGTTAGTACAATGCTGACGCACGAAGTAAATGTTTGAATTAAGCCACGAAATAAACAAGTGACCTAGATAGAGTATTGAATGTTTTACCAGCTAGATGAGGGTGGAAAAAGTTGCT
Organism: Rhamnusium bicolor; assembly: GCA_029963845.1. Taxonomy (NCBI): domain Eukaryota; kingdom Metazoa; phylum Arthropoda; class Insecta; order Coleoptera; family Cerambycidae; genus Rhamnusium; species Rhamnusium bicolor. The sequence continues at coordinate 230,906 of JANEYF010001222.1, read as the reverse complement.
GTCGAAGTTCAATGGGCCTCTCAAGGTACTAAAATGTTAGTCAATGAGTAAACATTTGCGAAAAGGTCACAAAAATACAAGAACCGTAATCTGCGGTTTCATACCCTGGATGATTTTGAGGTAGGTGTTTTAAGTAACAGTTAACGGTTGGTACACGACCAACAACCCAAAAAAAATACGGTTGGTATACGACCAACAAAAACAAATACGGTTGGTATACGACCAACAACACCAAAAAGGTTGGTATACGATCCAACAACGCCAAAACAGTTGGTATACGACCAACAATATTAAACGGTTGATACACGACCAACAAACCAAACGACTGGTACAAGACCAACAACATCAACATGGTTGGTATATGACCAACGACACCAAAACGGTTGGCGCAAGACCAACAACGACCAAAACGGTTGGTATATGACCAACGTCAGCAAAAATAGTTAGTACGACGAATATTTCAGAAGGTTGGTAAACGACTAACATTCCAGAAAGGTTGGTAAACGACTAACATTCCAAAAAGGTTGGTAAACGACTAACATTCCAAATTTGGTTGGTAAACGACTAACATTCAAAAGGTTGGTATACGCCTAACATTTCAAAGAGTTTGGTTAACGACTAACATTTCAAAAAGGTTGGTATATGACTAACATTTCATGAACGTTGGTAAACGATTAGCAATACAAAATTTTGAAAAAAATTGATAAATGATCTGTCAGTATGAAAAGTAAATATTTTGAAAATTTGGTGTATGACCAGAAGTGCAAGTGGATTTAGTATATTGCCCGCAAAAGAAAATTACTCATAGTATTACGGTTAATAAATGATTAACATAATCAGGTGATAAATTAAAATGGTGGAATCGTCATGTTGCATATGGCATGAGATATTATTGCATACGGCATGATAATAAACGTTAAATGTTAAGCGAAAGGGGAAGTTTCTCAATAAATGTTTTCCAGATTAATGTTCCATTTCTGAGGACAGAAAGTGTAATTGTAGGATGGCCGAATGTTGTGAGCACCCGACGCCCATGGTAATAGAAGGCGCCAGTCGGCATTTCCTCAGTGGACGAAAGCGAGAGAATATAAATATTGTTTATATTATTATTATATTGTGGATATAATTTAGCACACAATATTAGGAAAACTAGAAGTTAGAGTCAGTCAGTAGTCTGTAGTTGACGATATATTGTGTAACAACGTTCTTTTTTAATTTTTAATATAATCGATTATTTTTGAAAGGGTTTTCTTAGGGACTGCTGCCTTGCTAATTTGATGCTAACAACTGCAAACCACAACAAACAATTTTTGAATGCGATTAAAATAACGAAGTTGTTATGAGATGTTTCTACACTTTATATTGGTGTGATACTAAATTGATTTACCTTTTGAAATTATCAAACCGACATAGCCGACCTACATTTATGAACGATTTAACATAATCCACTATTTATTCAGCATTACTATAAATTGGTAAGCAGCAATACACTGTTATAAATTTCTACGGTAATTTTACAAAAAATGCATTGGAAACTAATAGGCAAAACATTTTGTCGAAATTCAAATACGGTTTTGTGAAAATGCAAAACTTTTTATTTCCTACTTGTTATTTAATATTACAAAATAAGTATAGTAATATTGCCAAACATTTTTTGAGAATTAGATTACTTTTAGATTATTAAATTTCCAAACAAGCATTGTGAATTTACAAAACAAGTCATTTTTAAAAAGTTCAGTAATACAACAACAAAGTATTGTAATTTTACTAAACAAGTTATTTTGAAAAAGTTCTGAAGTATAAGAACAAAGTATTGTAATTTTACTAAACAAGTCATTTTGAAAAAGTTCTGAAAAATAAGAACAAAGTATTGTAATTTTACAAAACATATGAGGTTCTACCAGTTTAAAAATTTCGTAAGACCGTTTTGTAATTTCCCAAAACATATGAGGTTCTACGAGTTTAACAATTTTAGAAGACCGTTTTGTAATTTTACAAAACATTTGAGGTTCTATAAGTTCAACAAGTTTGTAAAGCCGTTTTGTAATTTTACAAGTAATTTTAGTTCAGTTTTAATTTGTAAAATTACCAATCATATTACGAAATTTTACTAAGCATTCAACAAACTTTTTTGTTACGTAATTTCACAATAAAGTTTTGTTGTTTTACAAGCCACTTTTAATCTACCAAATTGGTAAAATTACTATACATGATATATACCAGTAATAATAGAACGTTTTCAATAAAAGTAGTGTTTATTGAAAAATAAACAAAAAAAATCAAAAACATTTTTTAAATAATATAAATATTAACATATATCGGTATATTAAAAATATTTATTTCCGTTAGTTGTCCTTTTGATCATACTCAAATCAATAATTTTATGATTGGGATACCATTCAGATCGTTCCTAAAATAATTATTATCTTTAAGATAATAATTGTTTTAGACTCAACTAGCAGCGAAAATTTTACAAAACATCTAAATATCATCATCTAGGACCAGGTGCTGGCTGATTTCTTCGATGAATTTAGTTAATTTCGGGTGTTGAACTGAAGCCTTTCTTTTACCGCCTCGCTTAGTGCCTTTTGGCGGATCAATTTTCAAAAACAACCTGAAATAAATATTTAATTTAAAATACATTTCGCTATAAATTACATTTTTAAGATTTTTATTAACATTATCCTCAATAAAATAAATTTATCATAAAATTTTATGAAAGCAAAACCGGCGATACTTAATAATTATTTTATAAAAACTTTAAAATTAGATGAAAAAATATTTTCCCAAAATTTTAAAAAAAGTTATTAGTTATTTGTATAAGAAGTGTAATGAATAATATTTATTTTATACTCACCGTTGAATTGTTTCCAGTGTTCCCTCAATTTCCGGAGGATATACATATCCAAAAAATGTAGTAACACAAAAAAGATACCAAGATTCCATCAAGGAATGAACTCACGCGAATAGTAACTTTTTTTTCGATTACTACATCGTATAAATTGGAAGAATCATGTAAGTTTTTTCCTAAAAAAAAAAAGGACAAAAGTTAACACTGTAACTGATTTTTCTTCTTTTGCTGTTATTTAAAAATCAATCAGTGAAATGAATTATTATAAATAATTTTTTTTTACGAAATTCGACTTGTAGAAATTTTATAAAATTATAAATGCAATTTTTCAAAAAAATTGCTTTATGATGTACGAATTTATTTTTTAATTAAACCGAAAAATAGTCAGGTGTCTGCTGAGTCCAGTATTATGGAATCTAAAATTAATTAAACCGAAAAAAAAAAGAAATAATATATTTCTTTGCTATTAGATTTGCGATACAGTGAAAAAGAAAAAAAAATAATGATAATAATAAACATAACATAACCATAAACTTACATGTTCGGTTGATTTTTTTTGTCCATTCTTTGATTGTTTTAAAAACACCACTTCGACACAAAGTAGTAGAAGATGTAAGATTTCTTTTTCTATTCTTAGTGAATAGAGTGATAATTATTTAAATCAAATCAATTATTAAATAATCTTCTTTTATTCGAGCGTCACACTAAACATGCCGGTCACACTGCAAGACTTGACTTACAATAAACGCCAACCACGCCGACTGACGAAAAACAAAGCGCCATCAGTGCTTAACGCGATGAAATAAAAACAAGTTCAAACTTGTCACTGCCGAAGCCGTTACAAAATAAAAGTGTGTGTGTGTGATATATTTGTAACTATAGTCAAAAATAAATAAAATCTGTAAAAATAAAATATTATTTTAATAAATATTTACTACAAATAATAAATGAGTTCATTGTAATATAAATTACAAACAATAGCTGTAAAATTGAAAAACTTTTTAATGAGAATTGACTAACAGTTGAGTGAAGTTACAAACGGTATGAGACAATTTGGAATTTTTAGTTAAAGTACAATACACTATGTAAATTTAAAGTCAAAGTTGTAAAAATAGTAAAAAGATTTATAAACTTTCAATGACTTTATTGTAATTTCAATTACAATATTCTTTTGTAATTTTACGTCAAATCATAGTGAATTAAATTAAAAACAACATTTGTAAATTGGAGAAGCTTTAGATTGGAAACTGACAAACAGTTTAGTAAAATTACAATTCACTTGAAATAAATCAAAATTTTTGGTAAAATTACAATGCACCGTGTAATTCTACAGTCAACATTGTAAAAATAATAAAAATATTTCCGAGTCTGTAATGATTTCATTGTAATATAAATTACAATATTTTTTAGTAATTTTACATAAATTTATAGTAAATTAAATTACAAACAATATTTGTAAATCTCTGAAGCTTTTGATTGGAAACTGACGAACAGCTCAGTAAAATTACGATTCGCTTTAAACAAATAAATTTTTTTTGTAAAATTACGATGCACCGTGCAATTCTACAGTCAAAGTTGTAAAAATAATAAAAATATTTCTGAATCTGTAATGAGTCCGTTGTAATATAAATTACAAAGTTTTTTATTAATTTTGCATCAATTTACAGTAAATCAATTTACAAACTATGTTTGTAAATTTGGAAAGCTTTTTATTGAGAATTGACTCACAGTTTAGTGAAGTTACAAATAGTTTTAGACAAATTGGAATTTTTAGTGAAATTACAATACACCATGTAAATTTAAAGTCAAATTTGTAAAAATGGGAATAAGACTTATAAACTTTTAACGACTTTATTGTAATTTTAATTACAATATTGTTTTGTAATTTTACATAGAAATATAGTAAATCAAGTTACTAATAATGATTGTAAATCTGAAAAGCTTTTAATTGGAATCTAAAAAACAGCTTTCTAAAATTACAATGCATATAGCATTTATACATAAAAATTGTAAAATTACAAAACTTTCTCGTAGGTTTCCTGACATGTCTCGGAAAATTACTCGAATAGTATGAGAATTTAGTATTGGTACACATTGATTTGCAATTTTATTCATACTTTGTTTTGTAAAACAATTGTAATTTTACAAAAATTTTTAACAGTGTAAAAAAAAAAAAAAAGAAAAATGGGGGAGGAAAGGGGAGGGAAGAACACTGGGGGGGGGGGGATAAAAAAAAAAAGGGAAAAGGAAAAAAAATAAAAAAGAAAAAAAAAGGGGGTACCTTTGTGGTGAAAGACTAAAGTTGTGTATATTTTTTATCACGTCGTACCGAGTGCGGTGCGCCAGCACTGTGAATGATCTTTAAAAGATAAGCACAAGCCATCTAGCGCGGTCGTTGTGAGGAAGAATCGGGCTGAATTTCCAATATATTTTATGAGAAACTAGCCGTTTGTGCTGCAGCTAACCGATATGTAGTTGAAAACTTTATTTATGCAATCAGATTTTCGACGTTATTTCATTAGGAGCGAATGAAAGTTCTATAGGTTTTTGGGAAGACGAACTGTTCGGAACACTGTGATATGAATTTTTGCCAGGCAGGGTGTCAACGAATCTATTATTATTATTAAATTAAATGCATAATAGTTCATTGCCAAATTTATCGATTGATGAAAAATCACTCTCTTAAAAGTCTTACTGAGATATTAATTCACTGACCGACACAATTTTTGTAACATAGTTCACATTACTGTTTTTATATTGTTAATACCTCCTTATGAACTGAAAAAAATAGCCCATTTGAAAACTTATAAACATTTTCGAAACGCAAAATTGAATGCTCCTGCATTTGTATCAATAGTGCAAGTGCAAGCGAATCTCGGACGTGAACGGGGCCCAGGGAGTTTTAGACGCATAAAAGTTTATTTTGGAACGTGTTGATGATGATTGATGAATAAAGCTGGCCGACAGAGCCGTCATATGACTCATATGTCTACATCATATCATAATACTTGAATAAGTACAATAAATGGAAATATATTTTAACAATAATGTTACATTTTATAAAAATTTGTATATAAAACTCACCCTTTAAGCAGATTTATGAAGTAGTTTGGTTGTCGTCATCACAAAGTGGGGAAGATCTATAGTATAATAGCATCAGGTATGTTTCTACAGCTGTCTCCGTCAGCGATGTTCGCTTTGGTGAAAAAATATGTTTGTATTTTGAAAATGACCGTTCGACATCTACTGATGTAATACAGGCATAAGTAAAACAATCTGTGAACTCACTTAACGAAGTTGTAGATGCACCATCACAAATTTGTCTTAATCTAAAATCAGGATCTTTCTGTAATACACTCTCGAATTTTTCACTAACGCGATTATTTTTTGCGTCATTTATAGCCTGTAGCTGTGTATTTACGTCGTCCACTATTTGCAGCGATTCCACTAACGACAACGAACTATTTTGCAATTTTTCTATTGCGTTGTGTAGTCCTCTATAATTGTTATTAATAGTATTTAAATCTGTTTCAAGGGAAACGTCTTGAAAGCTTGTCTGGCTTTCCCTAATAGCTGCAACCTCGTTAGGGTTGAACTGTAGTATCACAGCTTTTATTTGTTGAAAATATTCAGCATAATAAAAAGCCGCTTTCAACCACGTTCCCCAACGTGTAAGAATCGGCTCTGGTGGTTCAGGGATACCAGGACACTGTCTGTGAAATGCTCCGAAGCCGTTTAGGAGATTTGAGAAATACTTTTTTTGTATTTGCTATTAATGCATCTACCTCTGGAAACATTTTCGAATCGTTTCTGCTACAAGATGTAACGCATGCACTTTATACGTAACATGTAAAAACCTACAATTGTCTCTTTGAAGAGAACGGCATACCACACGCATTGTCGCGGCACCATCAGTCACAAACATCAATACTTGACTTGTTGAAAGTTCAAATTTTTCGAATGTCTCCAACACCACACGCGTAATTATTTCGCCAGTACACGCAGTTAGTCTTTTACTAGCTAGTAAAAGTGGAAATGTTGGTTTAAGAGGGTCCAGTACACGTACTATAATATTTAAAATAGAATTTTTTTTACAATCTGTCGTCTCGTCAATACATAACCAGAGCCGTGTATTTTTTAATCCACATTTAATCCTATTTACAATGTCTTCACGAACAGCTGGAATATATCTACGTAACGATGTACGACTTGGTAAGTTCACCTGGCGATTGTATTTATTCCAAAACTCCCGAAATGGTTGTTTATCCAGTATGTGTAGCGGAATATTACAGGCTATTAACATTAACAATAAATCAAACATAAACTGAGTTGTCAAAGGCATGCCATTTTTTTATTTTGATGTTGCACGGTATTGATATGACGACGACAATCTGTTTTGTGCCAGCACATTAAGTCTTGATTGCAAACTTTACAAATTATTTTGCATCCGTCATAGAATAAATCCGGAAATTCACCGATAAATGTATTCACTGTGTCCGCGTACGGTCGTTTTTACCCTTTGGTGCGTTTGCCATTATGTATAATTTATAGGTACAACCTCACGCATTAACCTTTCAAATAAGACTTCGCAGCGTAAATCACTTCTAAATCGGCACGTGTGACGCCAGCGCAAGACCGTGGCTGTACTCCAGCCACCTCGGCCAACTTTATTGATGAACCTTCGTTGAGTACACCAGTAGTCGCTGCTGAAGTTCATGTTTCAAACGGTGTAACTTCGCGAACACTTCGCGAGTCTCAATTTTATCCATTTCACACCCAACGTATACAAGCCTTCTAACCTAAAGATCGTCCCCGTCGTATTCAGTTTTTTGAGGGGTCTTTACGACAAGAAAGTGAGACCTCGAATCCTGTTAACAACATATTATTTACGAATAAAGCTGTTTGCTCGTTATGGATTATTTAATTTTCATAATAGACATGTTTGGGCTAACGATAATTATCATGCAGTAAGTACATCGCAGAAATTTTCAATAGAGATTTTCTTTACTTAAATCTTTGGGCTGGTATTACCGAAGGTGTCTTGATTGGCCCATTCGTTCTAACAATTCCACTTAATGGTAATGGCTATTTACATTTGCAAAATAATTTGGAAAAATTGCTGAAGGGAGGATGTGAACTTACATGGATGGGGCGAAATGAATCTGTTGGCTAACCATCTTGCTCACCGGATCTAAATCCTTTAGTAGATTGTTTCGTTCTGGCATATCTAAATACTTTAGTCCACACAAGAGGGATTGAAACATCAGAAAAAACTTAGCTAACGAGTGGATGCAGTTGTTGATACGATCCAGTAAAGCGCGTACTTTTCGTCGGAGCAAAGAGATTTTGTTTACAAATGAGCGGAAATAGTTTCGAACAGTTAATGTGAGCCAGTGGTCCCAAATACGGTGAAAAGGGTAATTTTTTATATTTCAGATATATTTGTTTTGTTACAACCTACCATTTAATTTAATATCATAGGTTCGTAAACACTCTGTATGTTATAGTAGTTTTAGTTCAGTCCCAATAATTTTTCTTATTTACTTTTTCGTTTAATCATATTTTATATTCATATGTACTTACCTGAAAATCCCAATCCCACGCCAATTTCAATGAAACTGTTTTCAAATCTTTTTGCGACCACCATGTTAAACAAAAATTAGAACCCTAAGGGTAAAGGAAAGATGAAGCATTCAAAGGAAAAAAAATAAAATGATGGTGGGAAAACGAAATCTCAAAACTTTTTTGAACAGTATTGAAAACCAATGTTGGTTCCTCCAAATTTTGAAGTAAAAGCTCACGTTAGAAAAAATGTTGATACGTAAAATTGTCCAAAAATATTTCCGACACCTAAAAATGCGAGATGAAGTTTTAGCGTAGCGACCAGCCTAATCCCCACAAGCTGACTTAAGTCTGTAGTTAAGTCGGCAACTTTTTAGACGTCTAGAGAGATCAGCAGTCAGTTCAGTTCAGTACTCAGAATATAACAGCGCGGTGAGACAAACTGTGTGGAAACTGTTTTGGTGCCCTGTGACTTATGCTGTTTATATTATTGTGCTAGTGTGTGTATCTAAACATTGAGTCATTTAAAAATGACAAAATATACAAAATTATGAACTGTAGTTAGTCATTTTCATTTATTTGGTTGTGGTTTGAATAATTTATCAGTCCCTGTGCCTGCGGTGTGATATAGGGATCATGTGAATACTTGGATTTTCGTTTATGGTGCTAAAATTTTGAGGAAGCATAGTTATCACAAGGTAAAATAAAGAAATATTGCATTAATAGATTAACCGGTAAAATTAGATTTTTGACAAAAGCATATACATTTTTTAATATAATATGCATAAGCTATTATGTTTATAATAGCAAACGATGATTTGTGATATTTTTGAGTGTATCACAAGGCTATTGACATTTTCAAAATATCTACATTTTTTCTTATTTATTATCTAATGGAATACTCGATATTTAAAATGGCCCGCCTCGAAACTTGGCCAACGCCAAAGGACCTCGTCATTTAAAAATAACAAACCCTTTTCATAAAAAAAAATTAAAGCCACATGTTTTGTTACACATTCCATATCTAGTTCCACATCTTACTCTCCCTGTATTCCAGTTATTCCACAATTTCCCCACGCACTTCTCAGGTGTCATACTAACTTCAAATTACTTCAATGTTTCCATGACATGCCCAAAATTCCCAAGTGATTAAACTACAATATTTAAAACAAGTAAAACCGTGTTCTTAGACTCTACATCAAAACTAATCTTTAGTCCCTCAATGATTAATATATCGAATAAGTCACTTTTGGCATCAGAAAGAGAATTCTATATAGCTTCATTCGGTTTCATTGTACACAATGTAATTTGAAATAAAGAAGCCGGTGACAAAAATTAGTTTTTATATACAAGGTGACCTACCGTGTGAGTCCAATTTTTTTTAGTCGAATATTTCTTGGCTACTAAATTGGAATAAGGGGACCTAATGAGTGGACCTGTAAGATCACCAGACTTATCTCCCTTTGATTTCCTTTGGGGTAATTTGGAAAGTAAAATTTACTCAACCCAACCGAATTATTTAGAAGATTTTTCATAGCAACGTATCACGCACAAATGCCGTCATATTACTCCAGAAATGCTGCAGAATCATCGACAACATTTTGAACAAGGGCCTTATTACTGTATGAAAGTATTTCGAACATTTAATCAACACATAGTAATCTTCTTAGGTATTAAATTTTTCAAATGGAATTTCTCGAGAACTGATAGCACAATTTTAAAAAGCAAAATGCCGTTATAAAAAAAGATTTAACGGGCTTTAAAAAAGATGTGTGATTTGACACCTTTTATCATCCAAAGTTGAGTCGAAAGGCATAAGCCCAGTGAACTGTTTTTGGCGGGCTACTCTACGCTTTCAGAATTATTATCACCATTTTATGTTAAAAAATGGAAACACGAGCAAACAGAGTTCACTTTGTTTCATGGTACTTCCCTAATTTCTTTTTGAACACCAACCATGTTTGATTCATGCATCTACTCCCATAAAACCACGTTGTATTGCGTAAGCTTTATGAAGATAACCATCTGTTTACAAAATATCTTGCACATATTGTTTTCACACGGCCCTATCTTAATTTATCATGTTACTAATGATATCAAAGGAGATTGTATTTTTTATCATTTTTACACAAGAATTGTCAGTTGATTTTCAGTATCAAGTTTATACTGCTTATCCGTTTGTTATAATAATGATAATTATTACTAAAACGTCTAGGTAGTAATTTTTTTTAAAGACAATTTCAATCAGGAAAATATTAATTATAACACATCAATACCTGCAATTCTCCAGAACGGGAACCATAGCTAAACTCATTTGATGTTCTATTATAAACTTGCGCCGTTCCCTAAAATTGGATAATACAAGAACTTGCAAAAGATTCTGAACATTTTAAACATAAAAATTGTTTGATTAAAATTTGCAAACGCAGATACCTATTTATTAACATAAAAATTGGAGGATTTATTGTCTTGTAAAAATTGTGTGACGTAAATATCCATCCTATTCAGCAACAGCAACATATTCCTCCAAAGAAATTGCCCATGTGAATTATATGATGAATCTCTGTTTTGATGTTGCATCTCAGATCCTCAATATTTCTGTATTTATTTGCGTTGAATTTCTTAGTTTGCTTTTAATTAAACATTTATTTTTAATGGTCAATGCCTTTTGTCGAGCTCTATATATTTTAAAAAAGAGAAATGATGAAAAATTTTTGGGACGATAGTAGAGGGATGCCCTCAAATTAATTGTTTATTACTACTAAGCGAGGTGCAGTCTATACAAGGTGTCCCTGAACTCTATACACACTAAATATGTATTTATACACGTTCCCAATGGTAGGTTTTACATGTAGTAGTCATTTTATTGCTGATCTGATGTTACAAGGCGGAAATTAATTATAAAGACCAAGAGGAAACTGACATCGATGTTACGGAATTATTTTTTCTTTTTCAGCGCAAAGTAGCGATAGATCTGAAAGAAAAATTGAAATATAGGTGGAAAACAATACACCTCAGGTTCGAATGTGTCACATTTATGGACCCAATCAGCTCTGATTGCTCGTTGGAGAAAACTAACACAGGAAATAAAGGTTTCGATATATTCTAAATGACCCGTGTAATGCTAGAAAAATCGAAATCCCGTCAAAAATACTAAATTGCGTGATTTATGAGCAAATAAAGTTCATCAAAATGGCTTTTGGGGCCAAACTAAATTTTTTCAAATGGAACCATATTGGTACCGTGGTACCATTTATTAGTACTATTAATAAGAAATTTATTCATATGTCGTATTAAAATGTACGATAAATACAAACAAAATTACAGCTAAAAGAAAATAAGAAAAATACAATTGTGTTCTAATTAAATGTTAAGAAGTAGGTGGCTTTGAAAACAATGAAATGTTTAGCTTGTCAAACATTTGTTGGTTTACCGGTGTCTTTATTGTGCCTTTAAAAATTGTTTAAAATTTGTTAATTGTGTTCAAAATACTGCAAATTTATACAAGAGATGAAAAAGTAGACATGTTAATTATTTATGGGGAATGTAGAAAAAATGTCGTTGCGGCTAGACAGCTTTATGCTGAACGATATCCTGTTAGAGAGAAATTATTTTAATCGTCTTGAAAATCAATTCCGAAATGAGCCCAACAATGATCCCGAAGAAAATTTCATTCTTGACGAAGAAACGGAAATTAATGTTTTGGCTGGAGTAGAAGTTGATAAGACTGTTTCTTTAAGGCAAATTGGGTTTGAGTTGGAAATCAGTCATTAAACAGTAAGGCGAATTTTGCACAATTACCACCAATTGCACCACGAAAATGATTACGAACGTAGGATGCAATATTGCAATGGGATTTTGCAGAATAACATGCAGCCAACCAATGATTTTTTGGGAGTAATTTTATTTTCGGACTAGTCTCGGTTTACAAATTTGGAATTATTTAACCGACAAAATACAAAATATTGGTCACAAGAAAATCAAAATTTATGACGGGAGGATAACTTTCAAGTTCGGTTCGAATTCAATGTTTTGCTTGAGTAGTAGAATCATTGGTCCAATAATATTTGAAGGACCCCTGACTGGTGCCACATACTTGGGATTTCTGCAAAATGAAATTGAGGACAGTTTAGCTGAATTACCATTCCATTTACGACAGGGAATGTATTTCCAACAGGATGGCGCTCCTCCCCATAATTCAAGGATAGTAATTGTTTACCTTCAATGGAGATTCGGAGAAAACGTAATTTCGTCGAATGGTCTTGTGAAGTGGCCTTCAACGTCACCTGATTTAACACCCCTTGATTTCTTTGTTTGGGTTCATTTAAAAAAATATTGTCTACGCAACCGCCATTACAACTCGTGAAGACCTGGAGCTACAAATAAGACGCGTAATTAATAGCATAACGGCTCAGCAATTGGCGAATGTTCTTCAAGAAACAGCTGTGCGATTTCAGAAGTACATTCACGTTAATGGACAGCATTTTGAATAACTGTTGTAATGTTTTGTGTTCATTTATTGTATTCCAAAGCCACCTTATGTATAACAAGGTAATTAGAACAAAATTGTATTTTCTTATTTTCTTTTAGCTGTAATTTTGTTTGTATTTATCGCACATTGTAATACGACGTATGAATAAATTCCTTATTAATAGTGCTAATAAATGGTACCACGGTATTACCAATATGGTTCTATATGAAAAAAATTGAGTTTGTCCCCAAAAACTATTTTGATGAACTTTATTTGCTCATGAATCACGTAATTTAGTATTTTTGGCGGGATTTCGATTTTTTCTAGCATTATACGGGTCATTTAGAATAAATTAGAACGTCATGGCACACTTAAATGGAAAACTAAAAATTATACTATAAAAAATATTGACATTTGAAATGTCACTTAATTGGTGTCGTTGGATTTAGAAAATTATGCAGAATTCAAAAAATGCAATAATATACAGGGAGTTCCATTTAAAAATTGAAAGTTAGTCCGGTTTCGCCGGAAGTGAAAAAAAATCACCTGTATGCCAAAAAATGCTGCTTATTATGTGTATAACATATCCCAAATTTCAATCAATTATCTTCAAAACTAAAGGAGAAAAGAGCACTCCTCTTTTCTCCTTTACCATGATCCTGTTACACCCGGTATATCGCGGACAAAATTGACGCTGTTTCTTTATAATCTAGTTTGGTTACAGCTATGTTTATCATTGCAGTGGCGTATTTACGGGGGATAAAGGGATATACAATATCCCCCATGGTCTCAAAACGAAATTAAAAATGAAAATGTGAATTTATAACTTGAGTAAATTTATTAATAAGCATGTATTAATTAACTAACTTTATATTATAGGAATAGGTACATATTTTTTAACACCTACAGTTATGCAAACTAACCTTATTTTCGACTTAATTATGTTTAAATATTAAAATATTAATAAAAATGTTGTAGTAGCGTCTGCTCTATTTATTGCAATTCACAATCGCACAATTTTTTATTAAAGTGAAGTTTTTTTGGATTTTATATTGTTTTTGTATCCCCCAAGAGTCTTGTCTGGATATGCCACTGTATCAATGACATTTATAATTATGTTATGGTCCTCAAAATGTTTTGGTACACTAGAAAATCACTCGTACGATGTTTAACATGAAACTTAATTAATCTGCTGAGGGGTGGTAAAACAGCTGGCTTTTACCACCGAGATGGTAAATGCTTCAGATGGATTTGATGAAGCATCCAAAAAAATCTATCGGTGTTCCACAAAACCTTTAAGACCGTAATAAAAATAGCTCGGCATCGTTAATATACCTTTTGAAGTGTTAAACGACAGAATCCTGGCTTTTAAAATAAATACAAAGCTACAAAAATAAACCGAACATATCCCTTAGTTTCATTTCCTACTCTTTTATAATAACATACTAGTGAACTGTGTAAAACCTTCAGAAAAATAAATACTAAGTTACCTAAATAAAATGAACAATATACGAGGTGTGTTCCATTAAGTTTGACCTTTCGAGATAATTCTGACCAATTTTTTTTTTAATAAAGACTGCCTTTCTACATTTTTGACGTTTACTTTTAATCATACTAGTCATGTATTTTTAGTATGGATAAAAAGTGATTTATATATCAGATAAAACTTTTTAAATTGTGCAGAATATACCAAATTGTATGGGATTTGGGGGTTTCGGTTATAAGAAGTTTGCCCATAATTAGGCATTACTCGTTTACAAAAGTATGTAACGAGTGTGCGATGTTTTTTTTGTACAGTAGTAAAAAATTGTGACACAAATATACAGGGTGAGTCACGTATATTTGAACCCCCCTCTATTTTTTTGATTACCTACTAAGATATTAAGAGTTGTAAATTATGTTTTTTTTTGTAAATTTCAAATATGTTATTGAAAATTATTTAAGAAACTAGAAGTATGTGTTTTTAAATGAACGGAAAACGACGAATTTATTATAAGTTTTTCGTCAAGAATATATTATTTTCTCAGAACTTTTAGACCTTTTCTAGTTAAAGACATGAACATTTTAATAATGTAGTTAAATTATTCCAATTTGTAATGTTAATTGTAGAAATAACAGAAAACACAAAATAAATCGTTGAATGAATTTCAAAATAAAAATACAAATATATTTATTTACTGTTGACTGTGTGTTGACTGTGCTCATCGAGGCCCCAAATGTGGCACATGGGAACATGAAGACACTATGTGTACTGTACTTTCCAGCCTTATTTTAGTTCTTGTTCCTGATCTATCCCATCGTAGATCCAATTCCTTAGCTACGATACGCTGATAAGGGGCAATAACTCCGAAACACGTGTCCGTAGCTGCATAATTGTTTCTTTTTGGGGAATGTGGCACTAAACCTTCTTTGTTTTATTTTGAACCACAATAAATCTGTCTTGTTTTATTTGTATGTGCCAGATGGAAATGAGCAGTACACATAGAGCTCTGTGTGTTGACTGTGCTCATCGAGGCCCCAAATGTGGCACATGGGAACATGAAGACACTAATTGAGTACTGTGTACTGTACTTTTCAGTCTTATTTCAGTTCTTGTTCCTGATCTATCCTATCGTAGATCCAATTCCTTAGCTACGCTACGCTGATAAGGGGCAATAACTCCGAAACACGTGTCCGTAGCTGCATAATTGTTTCTTTTTGGGGAATATGGCACTAAACCTTCTTTGTTTTATATTATATTATATCTGTAAATGCCATCCCTGGGTACCGATCAGTAAATGCCACGTATGTTTATAACAGGTCTGTTCAGAGTTATAGCCAGTCAGAAATAAAGATTTTACAAAAAGGCGGTTTCTGGCTGGATAATAGTTTTAACAGCCCTGTTATAATAATATGAGAGATACTTCATAGGCCTGAATATCAAGAATGATTTATTGGAATATGTTTTTATAAAAACAATAGCTAACATTGTAAACAAAATACAAACACTTAAATTTTTTTCTGTAATCATCTAATTGTCATTAATTAAATCATACGTCCTTCATTACCAGTTTAATATAAATAATTAATTTCGTGATGACATGCTAGTTTACATTGGCGTCATATTCATAACATGACCACGACACAAGACGTACGATGTGGTCGCTTCCTTTTTTAGTATCTCCACTAAATTAATATGTGCAGGATTTTTAAATTATCATTTTTAAATTGTATGCTAATAATCCAGTAGGCAAATATAGAGGGTACCTATAGTATTTGTATTTACAACGCGCAAAACTCGCATCATTGTTATATTAGTAACAGACGCTCAGTATAGGATTGTGATTGTGATTAACAATATTGTGATATGACTGGTAGTGGTGAGTGTAGAATTATAAAAAATTAATTGCTACATAACATACCTAATTATTCTTGTCATTAGGCAGGGCTGTAATCCACATTTCGTCCGCTGACTGTACATGTGACGAAGTTAAAACTAGATTTTAGCCTTATTAACTAATATTGATAGTGCTTCTTGGGATATTCGGTAATTTACCAAGTAGGTTAGACTTAAATATTGTATTTTAACTAATAGTATTGCACATCCGAGGATTTTGTATTCCCCGGAGAGGAGCCTTTATGTCACTTTACCATAGAAATTAAGTACATACACAAAATGATATATTAATTACAATTTAAGTATAATATAAATATCTGTTTGCGTTGTTATCTGCGCAGCACATGGCGACCTTTTTTAGCCTTTGCTGATGTTAGATACATGCGGAGACCAAATTGCAGGTATAGTACGAGAAATCGGTATAGTGACGAGACGTGTGGGTAAGACGCTACATGGGGGCGGGAAATGTCTAACACATGACATCTTCCATCTTTTACATCGCTTACATTAAAGCAAGAAAGATGATTGTTGTTTTGGTTGGCGCGCGACCGAGGCGGAGTTTCACTTACATTCTGTGATGGTCCGCACTTAATTTTGTTACCGATTTGTTTAGCATAATTATTTTATATCTGTTTGTTTGCTGGTGTGTTTTTAATAATAATTTAGGAATATTATCGTATTTAATGTAAAAATGTTTCGACTGTGGGAGGCCTCTACATCTACATCTTATTATGTTTGTGGAAATAAAAGTGATAGTGATTACAGTGATAAAGAAAATCCAAGTTTCTCAGTGTTTTCAATAAGAAAAAATCGGCTACATTTGAACGAGCAAGCAAAACAAATTTACTTTAATATTTACAATAATCTTTTGAAGCGACGAGCTAATGACCCTAATTTGTATGATTTAGATGTACTAGGTGAAACAGTATCTCTGACTTACGTTCCCCGTCCCACAATACACAAACTGGTGAAAGAAGGTGCCCTTTTAAGAAAACAACGACCGACATCGGTCAATCGAAAACCCATAATTAGCAAAACTTTTACGACGCGTATTAGAAAAATTAAATCTCAACTATTGACGTGGTAGACAGAAAACTAAAAGGAATGGATTATCATCTAAAATTTACCAAAAGAACTTGGAATTAAATATCAAACTATTAATAAACGTATGACGAGTTAATTCAAAATGAAGTGTAAAATTAACAAGGAAGATTGGGAAAAAAGAATTAGGAAAGTAATTACAATTGAGGATGATTATTTGAACATTGCTGAATTTTATATAAATGGTGGAAATAAATTTATTATAACTTTGATCGAGGATATTAGTTCATCTGAAAATTAAGAAGAGGGTGAGAAGGGCGAGGATCCAAAGGAAGAGGCGATGTGAGGTGAGGTAAAGTGAAGTGATGTGAAGTGAATAAGTGAATTTTGTGATGTCACCTACCACAAGAACATCATTGTTAGTTATTCTTGTGCTCCTACTATACCCGCTTATGATTGCGCTATTTCAAAAGTGTGATATATTCTCGTTAGCGACGACTTGTATAGTTTTTCTTTTAAAACAGTGGTGCGTATAGGATGCATTCTCGGTAGTGATGCTTTGTACAGTTTTATGTTTTAAATTAATAGCGCGAACGGATTACTATTAATACAACTACCTACGTATTTCAATGTAAAGTTAATATATTTCACCATTGTTAAGGTATTATAGTTTTTTCTATCGATATATCCGTATTTTCGAACTATAGAAAATGTCATTTCTAGACGCAGATAATATAAGACTGTAATATTGTATCTATTTTATTAATCTTCAAACTTTACTTTAATACGGCTCTGGTCACCAAAAGTTGAAAGTTGCCAGATTGTATCGATTATAATTTTAGTTCAAACTGATTTATATTAATTTATACAATAATTTCGCTTTCTAATTAATTCGATTTATGAGCGTACCAGAAGATCGTGCCCTATCATAGTACTATCAATAAACCGACCGAAATTACATGATGTTTGGGAGATTCAAATTGTAATTTATGAGGATTTTTATGATCATCTTCCTGCAACTTGTATTCCGCTTTTTTGTTCTGGTTTTTGAGAGAAAAATATTTTTAAATTCGAGTTTTCGTACACTTTTCACTTCCAACATCTAAAAGGATCGATTTTTAACACGCTTTTATTAGCTTCACTTGTATGATTGTTTGTTTGTTTGTTTATAACCGACTCTTTGGACTCGATTTTGACCCACTTTAAACGGACAGATTTAATTGAAACTTTGTACACTTACGAAGAACCGGTAACAATACAATAATTTGATAAGTTTATATCATTATCCTGATCAGGATCGCCAGTCCTTTCCTCACGTATCCTCTGCGTGAGAGCAAGTGGCTTATTACGGTTAGTACATTCCGTGATTCTCAGGTCGGTCGTTGGCCGAGCGGGCAAGTCTTAGTCGACGCGAAACGACGGACTCCTCGGGCGTGAGTTCAAATCCCATGGCTGAAATAAAAAAAATTTTTTTTTTTTTCAGAAATATCTGTTGGATCGTAATATGTTATAATATCAGCATCAATAAGCAATATAAATATAGTTTAAAAAAACTACAAAACACGCTTTCATAGCACATCAAACTAAAAAGTGAAAAATAAATATAGTTTAAAAAAACTAAAAAACACGCTTTTAAAGCACATCAAACTAAAAAGTGAAAAATAATTATTAATATAAACTGAAAACAATAATGAACGAAAAATACTAGTATTATTGTGAAAAAAAGCGTGGGGCGCTTTGTACCATATTTTTCGGATATCGAGCAACCCACGCTTTTTTCACAATAATACTAGTATTTTTCGTTCATTATTGTTTTCAGTTTATATTAATAATTATTTTTCACTTTTTAGTTTGATGTGCTTTAAAAGCGTGTTTTTTAGTTTTTTTAAACTATATTTATTTTATACAAATCTAAAAGAAATTTTATAGGCGGTGGAACATATAGGACGATGATGCGTTATTCTATTGAGTAATATAATAAAACCAGTCGATGTTTCATCTAACAGGGTCGGTTTCAGTAATTCACGCACCTTTACATTTAATTAAAGAAATCTGTATGATTGTCATATCTGTTATAAATAAATCTAGTAAGTTGTTGTGGTACAGTTTTTTGTAAAATAAGTGTATAATAATAAATTAAATCGATAAATATTCTTTTAGTACAGTACCGCAAACACAGAATGTACCTGTCAAGCACTTTTATGTGTTTTAGTTCTTTATTTTTACAAAATTAGAAAGTGTTTAAACTGGATTTACGCCATAATTCACCAGCGTATGTGTTTTTTTTTTTTTCTAGAGAACGAGACATCCATACCATCACCCTTGGCTGGATCGGGCCCCGGTGGTCACAAGCCATCCTTCAAAAGCACAAAACTCGCCCGACGGGCTCGATCTTTCAAGGACGACTTTTTAGGAAAAATATCACAGATGCGAAGTCCGGCTGGTCCAGGGCTGCGTTCGCACAGTCCGAAAGGTCAGTCACCGAAGCCAGATATGATGGACCACAACTACATCACTAGTAAAGGGCCTATGCAAGAACTGGACGACCTATGGAAACAGATACAAATCGCTCTGAAGCATTTTAGGTAAACCATACATTTTTTAACTAAAACAGCAGTAGCAACATTCTTTATACACGTATATTGGGGGCATTCTCCTGTAATTTTTAAAGAGTTACAAAAAAAAAGAAAGCCGATGTTTTTTTTCGTGCATGAGACTATTAAATAATGCAGTTCAGAAATTGCCGCGATGTGTAAAAATTTTTCACATTACCGTCTTCCTCAATCGTCAAATTGTGTTTAAAATCTTTGTTAGCTTCACATGTGGCTAATATAGATAGCTATATGTTTATTATTTATTACTAGTGTTTTTTCGATAATTGCCGTTTACTTTTGCCGGAACGTTTTAGAAAATATTTACTCTTTCTTTTCAGGGATGTAGTGTCCAAACAAAAGCTGGAAATGCTACCCGGGAACGGCACCATCGTGTTGGATACAGTTTGGGCGATAAACTTGGCGGTAAAATCATCGGTGTCCGCGGATAGTTCAAGTATTATCAAGTCCGCCACTTGTCATATGTACCAGAGTGTAGCGCGATTGATAAAGTTGTGTGACGATGTATTAATAGATGATAAGAGCGAGGAATTGGACAAAGAAAACGTCAATGAAATCGTAGCTCAAGTAGAGGATGCCGTCAAGGTATGTCAGAAGACAATTTCCATCTTGTATATTGATCCCTAAAAATTAATGTGTCGTAGTTTTACGGAAAGAAAACGTTAAACCTAATATTTATATGATAATAAAAAGTAAATCTGTCTAAGTTTACTTAGCAAAGTATCTGTATAATTATGTACTTATATACTTATACATTATAAATATTAAACAAAGATATGCTTATACTAGGAAGATAATGCCTTTATAATTATTATAAGGTATTAGGAACTAAAATCACCAGGGCGCTTATGGCGCTGCGATCAGACGAGTAATTATCAGGTGATTCTTGGTTTGTTTACATTCGTTTTATTTGCTTTTGTGGGTTCTTTCTTAGGCAGAAAAATGTATATTATTACATCAATCGAAAGTTGGTAAGTAAATTCAATAAGTTTAACCCATTTCGCAGTATTTTTTGCTAATTTGTGGAAGTACCTAACCTAAAAATGTCACGATTATAACTTATTATACATCCGTATGTAAAGAGGACTGTCTCTGGCTTGAAATGGACATGCATTGTCGAAGTTAATGCTTTTGCCATCAACTATATGTTTTATCCCATACTTTTCTTCTATCTATTTTCTCCGCGATACCACAACTATTGCTGATATAAACAAACCCCGCATCTTTCTTGGGAAAGGAGTGAAAGTGGATTTTCTTGTTCACATTTTACCTTTCCAACATTTCATAATATGTACAGTTTCCTTCGGCATATTGTGAAATAAACGTTGATGAAATAAAAAAACGGTAGTAAGACCCCGGCAAATAAATTACATGTACAAATGTGTTCAAACGAATATAAACAAAAAGACTTACTCGTTTCATCAAAGTGCTACGTTTAGCCACCAGGGGGCGATGTGAAGGCTTATATTAGCAGTGTCATTGTGTCATTATTATTTAACCAGTTAAAGTTTTTCAAAATAAGATCGTCTTAATCATTCTTACTTGCTCTTCTTTTCAGGATCTCATTAATTTAGCTCAAGAGAAAATCTCTCATCAGCATGTGTCATACAAGACCACCCCCAGATCTTCGTATGGCAACAGCAGTTTAGAGATGCCTGCACAACGAAACTCCCTCCCTGATATACCCCTAACCCCCAGGGAGAGAGAAATCCTAGAACAAACTTCTTGCGTTACTCCTTCTATGGTGCGGGGCAGTCACAGCACAGAATCCATACTGAGGGATTCCAGCCCCCCACCAAAACCTCCTTTACCGGAAGGTTTATGTCGTTCGGATCCTAATAACTGTATTACACCCCCTCCTTTACCTCCTAAGAAGAAAAATTTCAGGATGCAGCAAATGGTGGGTGAATGTTTCAATATGGGTCACTCACCTATCACTACTAGTTTAGAAAGGTAAAGAGAGAGGGTTTAGGCCACAATGATGCACTTAGACTATTATCTTCATTAATAGCTTTAAAGGGAAAAATACTCGTAGGATATTATTGGAGGACATTAATAGACTTTTGTCCGCAGCGAATTTGTGCAATTCTTCCATACATTGATAGTAGTCTAAGATGCATTGTACTTGGTTTAAGCAATAAACGTTTATTGACAGCAAAATCATTCACAGAGTTTCATTGAGGTCGAAGTCGCCAGAAGATTCCATATCCTTACTCTCAGAAAGTGCTGGCAGTGTGGATTCTATGTTGAACCACTCGTCAAGAGAAGAAGATGAAATTAAGGCCTTAATGGATAGTGATGGCGATATGATGTTGGATAACCACACATCAGATATTTTTGGTAAGGAATCTGGCAAACCCTCAGTTTTGGCTTCGATTAATCTATTAACAATTTTGGAGTTATTTGGTAGTGTGTGTTTTTTTTTTTATTTATTAATGCTAATTTAGGTGCAAACGGATCAAACTCATGGGAAGAATCATCATTAAGTTCAAGCATATCAAACCACAATAGTGACCATCACACCTCGGTGAACGATTATCATCGTTTATCAAACACTGATTCGGGTATTGTTTCAATCCGTTCGAGCTACTCAAAGAGAAGTTCCCAACAGAGCTCTGTGAGTTCTCAGGTCATGCATCATATATCAAAACATTCGTTGAATACCATGGCAGAAATGGTAAAATCAGGCAGCATTTTTGAAAATATGCATAGAAGTTTTGATAATCAAGTGACCATCAAGAATTTCAGCCAAGCCAGTAGTAGCTCTGTCGTTATGGTTTCTAATAGCAGCTTAAATCGGGACGAGCTAGACTTCACTGAAATTCCGCCAGCCATTCCGCAGAAAACTAAAAGAAAGACTGAAAGGCAACCATCGCCTTACGATAATGTACCTGACGAAAAATTAGGTAAATTCTTTGTTCATTGCCTGTGTGACGTTTTATTTATATATTAATATAATAATGAAGTTTAGCAGAATCTAATCAAATCCTTAATCAATTATCAATGCATGATATGAACAATAACAATATTCCCAAATAAAAATTATTTTGTCTGGGTTTATTACATATAAAGATTGTTTTCGACTCAATGATAACTAATTCATGTGTCATATATATGTTGCTGTAAATAGAAGGGCCCAATAATAGGTTCTTGAGGCACCCGTTTTCTCGTGTAGTGTATTTGTAACCTTAATTTTACTTATTCAGGTGAATTACTGATCACCTGCGAAAGACACCAGTCACATCAAAGCCTGACTAGTAATACCAGCATCTCCAGTACAGTGGAACTAGATAGTTGTAAACCTCCACCTTTACCACCAAAGAAAAAGCATAGTAAGTACTTTTTTTAAAATGTTTAACAAAAATGATTTTAATTTAAGCCAAAATTAGTTTTCAAAAAATACTAAAATGTGTTTTAAAGGTAATATTGTACATAAAAAATAGTCGGATGAAATTAAATCCTAATTTTTTATTTATTAATTGATAATATATTACCTTTAGGACACATTTTAAGGGTAACTAAGTTTATTTAATCATTGACATTTTTTCCTAGTGTTCCAATCAGTGGCTTACTCGGGTAAGTGGGCCGCTACATTTATGGCAAGAATAAAGAGTTTTGAGTTTTTTTTCTTCATCTAACATCATTTTGTTTGCCAGCCTACAGCATAGATTGCTTTGTGTGTCATTTGCAAGACATTTTTTTCACGTGTTATAGAATTATTTACTCATAGTTTGTAGTGTCCCTTATTTTTATCTTCACGATAATCGTTTTTGTTTCTATTCGCTTCTGACACAAATATTGGATAAAAAAAATTACGTAATAGTAATAATATGTATTTTTAAACAACTGTTTAATATCTTACAATTTTAACACATTATCTAATCTTTAACAGTGTGGTTTTGGTTTTTTTAATTGCCCTCAGTTTTTTGTTGCTAAATATCATGAAATATGAACTTTTTATTTTGTCGTAAGGGGATATGGTCTTCTGGAAAAGATTTTGTAGATGTCTTACAAAAGCTCTTATAGGAATAAAATGAAATGAAACATCTGCAAATATGCCAAAGGCACTAAAAACGCCTACAATACAGTAAGTCTGTGTAAAGTGTAAAATTAAACCACCAGTTTTTATCCGATATTACTTTAGAAGAACATATCCTCTTAAACTAGAGTTGTTGCCTAGTGTACAGTGTTCTTTTACATTCCTTTAAAATTGTTTGATATCCCAAACAGTAAAATTAGCGATACTAGGAAAGATAGCAAAACAATTGCAAAATAAAGAAGTCCCATTTTTTAACAAACGAATTAGGCACGTACCTCCTAAAACCAGCTTTATTTGCTTAATTTCTAGTAATGGCATACATGGAAATGTTTGGTAACTGTTCCCATACCAACGACCAGGAGTTTATGAGACACTCAGTGCATATGGTGCAGTCACAATGGGCACAACCACCCACACCAGGTCTGCCAACCACACAGTCTTGTTCTTTCAGTCACTCATCACATAGTTCTAGCAGAACATCACATACACATATACAAACATTAAATTTGCCTTCACATTCCAGTTTAGACCAAAGGTAAGGGAAATTATTTCACCAGGTCGTGTGATGTAATTGCTTAAATTTTGCAGAATACCATCACCTCTCCATTCCCCTAACTCAATTGTCTCCTCATCCTCCTCAAACTCGCCCTCGGTCCCTCCAGCTTTGCCACCAAAGCAAAAGATCAAGAAAATCATCTGCCAAATCTCCTCCCCCAACGCCTTCTGGCGTAGTTATAACTGAAATCAAACCTTCTTCGCCTGTTGTCAAAGCCCTACCAGATCTTTTGGAACACACCACATTGTCTAAAAATGAGGACAAACAGGAAAATACTGATGTTAGTCCACCTTGCGAGGAAGATCTGATGGATATGTTGAATGTTGATCAGTTCCTCTTGATGAAGAAGACTGATGATGATGGGCCTGAAATTAGAGGTGGCCCCATAGATGCTTTGATCATTCAAGCAACTAAAGCCACAAAGAACGGAGGTGAGTTATTTTCGTATTAATGATTCTTAATGATTTTCTCTAAGGAGGTTTCTGTGGGTATCTTTAAATAGAACCCCTTTTTTGATTGCCGTTTAAATAAATTATCTGTGAATAAATCCATCTTTTCAATATGTCTGTATTAATTGAAGTTTTTTAATGCAAATTGCAGAAGAAAAGGAGCACGGTATGTAATTGGTTTTAGAAGGTACCCTTAAATTAGTTTTTTGTTTTACAGATAACACAATTGACGTTTACTAAGGGAACAACACTTTTCATTGTACTTAACACTTCACAAAATTTATTATTTTATACACTGAGTGACATTGAAATTGCAACACCCCAAAATCTGGTAAACAATGGATTGAAGTAGTGGCGGCTAGTGGATTTAGGTTATACCATATCTTAGTATTGGATAGGGCTGCGCGATTTTGAAATTTGACAATCGATAATTTCTGATTAATCGATGATCAATTAATCGATCAATCGACATGACGTTTTGAAATTTAAATTATTCATTGTATAATGTTCAAAATGTCATAACTTTACAAAAAATCAAAATTTTCTAAAACCAAAAAAAAAGGGGTGATAAATGTTCCTTCTGATTACTAAAAAAATAGTTCGCAAATATTTTACTAATGGTCTAGTAGTAATCTGGCATGCCAGCGCATTGTGTAACTTTTTTCTCGGATTTTTTTTCAGTTTTTTATTTCTGCAAAACTTCTTCAATCAGTACTGATAGTCGTGGCTTAAAATATTGCATGGATTCCATGCTTCAATACTGAGATATGGTATAACCTGAATCCACCAGCCGCCACTGAATTGAAGAAGACGCTTTTTTTTGTTCAAAAAGTGTATCTTTTAATATTAAACCTGACCTAAGTGTTTAACTCACTTGTGAATTTTCAACAGTCACATAGTATAGTTAAATAAACACCACGTGCTTGCTGGGATCCATAGGGTTCCTACACTGTTTTCTTGTTCTTCTTATTCCTATTCTTCTTCTTCTACCTATTTCATTATTTTTGTTACTGTCCGTAATAGTTTTTCTACTTCGGTCAATTGTCGAGAAAATCGTATTTATTTACCTGAATTTAATTTCAGTATTTATGTACCAAGAGGCTTTTTTGACAACATATAGAACCTTTATATCACCGCACGATTTAATTACCAAACTTATTAGAAGGTATAATCACTTTTACTACCAACCTGAGAAGAAGCCAAGATCCAGAGAAGCCTTTGCCTTGATCGTTCGAGTTGTTAGCGACCTAACGTAAGTAACGACAGATACATATACATAAGTATATACATAAACGGTTTTTTTTTTTTTTAGTAGTTTAGATTTAGACGAAGAGCTGCAAATGAAACTTATGAATTTTGTACAACGGTTGATATCGTGTGGCGAACTCACCCTAGCCAAAGCTCTTAGAGTAAAACACCTTCAACGTCATGAGGCTAAGCAGATGTCCTTAAAATACACCAATATTGTAACAAGTCTTTCTTTAAGTGCTAGGAATTTTACGCTACTAGATTTTAAGTCTGAACAAATCGCCGAACAGATGACCCTGCTTGACGCCGAGCTTTTCATGAAGATCGAGATTCCCGAGGTACTGATCTGGGCGCAGGAGCAAAATGAAGAGAGGAGTCCCAATCTGACAAGGTTTACGGAACATTTCAACAAAATGTCATATTGGTAAGTCCGTAGGTTACATAAAACGAAAACTCCTTTAATTAATCAAATTTCATTCTTGATGCTTCCTAATAATCTTATCAACCACATCCAGATAAATTACCCCCACCTTCCTTCCTCTTCTGGTTGAGTGAATTTTCAATATAACCATTTCTCCAGGGCAAGGACGAAAATTTTGACGTCCGAGGTCAAGGACATTAGAGAAAAGTACTTCATGAAATTCATTAAAATAATGAAGCACCTAAGGAAGATAAACAATTTTAATTCGTACTTAGCATTACTTTCTGCATTAGACTCTGCCCCCGTCCGTCGCCTGGAGTGGCAGAAACAGGTGCAGGAAGGTTTAAAAGAATACTGTGCCCTAATTGATAGCTCATCTAGCTTCAGAGCCTATAGGATGGCCTTAGCTGAAACACAGCCACCCTGTATCCCCTACATGTAAGTTGAGCTGTAGGATGATTTAATTAGTTAAGTATACATCCATATTTTGTTTTAGTGGTTTGGTTCTGCAGGATTTGACGTTTGTTCACATAGGAAATAGTAATTTATTGCAAGATGGTACTATAAACTTCTCAAAGAGGTGGCAGCAGTTCAATATTGTTGAAAATATGAAGAAATTTAAGAAAGCGTAAGTATTGGCTTTCAATCTAAAGAGAATTGCACTTTTTAAAATTATATGAATGTATCTGTTCCCGGAGATATGTATCACAGTATAACCAGTAGATTTTTCAGCTACATTTCATTCATAAATCCACTGAGCGCTCTGGCACCTCTAGTGCAGGTGGTTGCGTCACAGTCGTAGTACTTTACAAGGATACCATGGGTGTACGAAACAAATTTAGCGTTGTTGTTTAATTAATAAAATAAATAATTATTAGTTAGGAAAGAGATCACGGGTTTTTAATGTTTGTGCAACCAGGTGTATATATTTCATTTTTTAACATTTTATATGGTTAAACTAAAAAATCTGTAGATTCCCTAGATAAATGAAATAAAATACACAATATGCATAATATTTTATTATTAATAATTGAATAATGAATGCTAAACATTTGTTAGCTTACCAAATAAAATAGCTAGGTATAAAAAAAAACAAATGAATTATGGATAATTCCAAATTATTAATTTTGTGTTTTGTTTGCCAGTTTTAAAATTTCTGTTAATAAATTTAAGACTGTAAAATATGTTCGTATTTTTTTCTTAAAGCACTTATTTTCAATAATTTAGATAAACTACCGATACACAGCGCCTCTACTCAAATGATGTGTGTGATGTGATACTTTTCCAAACAATTTATATACAGGGTGTCCCATAATTAAGTGCCTCTATTCAAGCGGGTAATAAAACTATAAAAAATAAGTTGTTTTGTGTATAAACATTAGCCTTAAATCGGTTTATAAATAAAAGTGCAGAATTATTTTTGTAGAGGTATGTAGTTACCTATCGATTATTGTATACCTATCCTGCATTGCAATATTTAAGTACAAATAACTTTAAAACGACAGCTTATATTTAGTAAGAGGACCGCTTTTATTCAATTTTTAACACTAGCGTTTCTTTCCTCTATAAATGTGTAAAAAAGTAAGACAAAGAGTTATGGTGAAAAATCACCCCCCACCCCCTTTGTAATTACTCCAACAAATCATGATATCTAAATAAAAATTTAACAAAATATGTAACATTATAAAATTAATCATGGTCCAAATTTACTTTACTTTTAAGGGATTGTAGCTCCCTTATGAACTGACTTAAGGTAACTGTTTATATACATAACTCAACTCATTACCCCCTTGAAATAAGGTATTTAATTATGGGACACCCTGTATATACTTTAACTTTATTTAACTCATTTGCCCCGTAAATGGCCCGCAAATAATAGAACTCCAAGATACGTTGTGTAAAAAATAATCGCCTATATATTGCTTTACATAAATCTCATAACAACCCGTCGCCGCCTGGCTGAAATTATCAGTGTTGAATTTAAAAATATTGATTTACAAAACGAAAGCTCCAATAATCATTTAAATACTGACTAAACTTTTCATAAATTGACTTAATTTGTAATCTGTCTACAAGATATACACATTTTAAAATTTGTTCTGTAATATCTTTAAAAATTATTCAAAATAGATGCATAAAAGCATTCGTCTAATTGTAAATATAAAACTAAAAATTTAATTTTTTTATTATTTATACTTTTAATTTATATTCATAAAAGTACTTGATTAATGGTTCTTGTTTTTGCAACTCCTATATTAAATTCAATATGTTTTATGCTTAACATAACAGTTTTTCACATAGCTTTCGACGTCACGAGGAAAAGAATAACACTTTTCATTACTACAATAACTTTTATTTGTACACCCTTTACATGAGTAAACCATTCCCCCTCTTTTCTTATCGTTCCCCATTTTAAAATAAAATAAAATGCTTACAATTGTCACAGTAAACAAATTACGCGTAAAGCTACACCACGGAGTGTGATTCGCTGTTAACATACACGCCGCTCTGACGGCCACTACTACACTGATGCTTTTGATTATAACGGGTCAATTTAACCGCTCTTGAAGGTTCCCGGCGGCGAGGCCTTGCAATAAGGAGAAATAACCTACTGGTTATACTGTGTATGTATCTCTTTTTTTTTTTTTTTTTTTTTTTACGGTACATAACTCGGCTGGCATATAAGCAGTTGTAGTTTATAATGAGAAACGTTTCAATTGTAATGTATTATATCTTGAGGTTTTTTTAAGGACCTATACTTTCAAGAAGCAGGAAAAAATCATCAACTTTTTCCAGAACTTTGATGATTACATAGGAGAGGATGCGATGTGGAAGTTGTCGGAGACGATCAAACCCCGTGGTGGTAAAAAAACTGCCCAGTAAATGAGGCCAGCCATTGTTATAAAGCAATACCTATCGAGTTTAGTGCAATTATTATTTGTTAAGCTGAATCATATATTTATTTAAATGTAGGTAATTTATTGTTAAAATCCGGTAGAATATGGAGATTATGCCAGTTGTCGTGCTGGACGGAATTTTTTTTTGTAAATTGTTCAAAAATTTAAAATCACAAATCCCTCGCCAGCGTTTATAGTTTCTAAACTATTAAATTTGACCTCTGGTAGCAAATGTTTAGAAGTAGACAATGAATTTAGGCATCGAAATTTTATCTACAAAAATTATACATTTGGAATATTTAAGGTTTTACCAGAAATCTGCATAATTCTGGACTTGTCAAATTTTGAGGTAATTTTAGCAAAACCATGACTATGACGTTACAATAATTTTGAGGATTCTTTTGTTGTACGCAAAGAATCTAAGGAAAAATCATGATGGGAAATAGGGACAAATTTTTTTAAAA
Organism: Rhamnusium bicolor; assembly: GCA_029963845.1. Classification (NCBI taxonomy): domain Eukaryota; kingdom Metazoa; phylum Arthropoda; class Insecta; order Coleoptera; family Cerambycidae; genus Rhamnusium; species Rhamnusium bicolor. The sequence goes on along the minus strand of JANEYF010001222.1, from coordinate 200,919 downwards.
GTTTCGGTTCTCTTAAATCAGATAAAAATTATCGTAACATCTTTTCCTGTCGAATATTTCAGAAAACATTGTCAGTATTTCCAAGTTTTTCCCAGCTTTGTGTAATAAGACTGACTTCTAGTATATTTTCAAAAATTTTAAATGTCTAAAGTATACATATTACATATTTAAGACCGATGCAGAAATTATATTTTTTTAAACAAATTTTATGTTGAGTACCTTCGGAATGCATTATATGTTCGTAATTAATGGTGTATGTGCACTTTCTTCCACATTTTATTGCAAAAACTGCAATTTAAGTGTTAGATAATAAAATAATAGTCTGTGTGTACCATAAGCTTTTGGAGGTTATGTGCGAAGTCTGACATAACCCTAAAACCACAATTTGAGGTTATATCAGATATTTCCATGGACACACCAAATTACACTAGTTATAAAATTAATTAGAAGGCCTAATTAAAATTTAAGCTAACCATGTTAACTAAATCATGCTAACGTAGACTGCTCCAAAAAGGAATAATTTTTTGAATAATTTAGCTCAAAAATCAAAAGTAGAGTGTCATTTACCAAAGAAATCGTTTGCCTTTGAAATTGAGACAGATGCATATACAGGGTGATCCAATTAAAATGGACACTGAATTTTCTGGCATTATTATTGATAAAAGAAAATTTCAAAAACTAGTAAGATGTACTTTTTGTCAAGATACCAAATCTGCTGAGAAAACTTATCAGATTTTAAGTATACGAGGGGTGGTCAAAAATCTCTCGAAGTTTTTACACCCTGTATATTATGCATGGAATCGATAATACCACATCCAGTTTTCGGTATTGGTAAATTACAGATTAAAAAGGTGCATAATTTAAAAAACATGCATATTGAAGGGAAGCTAATAGTTAATAGCATTAAAAATGAAGATCCTTATATTTTATTAGGTAGGCTCCAAATGACACTCGATTGTTGAAAAACTGTTTGCCATAACCAGAAAGTTGACTTTACGCCATAAAGACTCGATAATTAGAAAGTTAAAATGACTTTTCCAATGGTAAGCAAAGCATAGAGGACTACTTTAAATATTATTTAGCAGAAATGTGCCATTTTCTTTCTGGTTTGAGCATCTACTAGAATCTTTTCACATTGCACAGCTTTTGGCTACATTACAAATAGGTTTTTTTAGTAACAGAAAGACACACGAACATATCAGAGCAAAAAGACCATAAAACAAAATAACATATATTTTTTAAAATGCAATGTGGAACCAAATAGTCTACTGCACATTTCTGTAATATCTGTGATGTTAAGTTAGGTATTTTTACTTTATTTATTGAATGAGTTATGTGCGTTTTAAAACTGAAAAATTATTTTATAAGGTTTGTCCCATGTAACAATTTGGGGATGGAAATTCTAGTATTGGAGAGTTTGTTTATTTTTAATGGAAAATATGTTATTTTGGCCAAAACCAAATTGAATTTATTTATATGCAAAGGAAATTAATTAATATGAGAGATTATAATAGGGCTAATTGAATTTATTTTGTACTAAATGTAAAATATATAAATAACCTATTTTGTTTGTAAACTTACGTGTTTTATAATAATTTTGGCTTGTTTTATTGTGCCATCTTTCTACATATATAAATATATACATAAAAAATTGATATTATTTACTATTACCCATGTATTAATTTAGCTTTAAGTTTAAAATAATACATACTATGTAATATTTATTCAAAATGTTTTTATTTACAGTCAATAAGTTGTACATATATGTATATTTGTTTATATATATTTCTTATTTTTTGTTTTATATACTTTTCTGTGACTTTTTGTCTAAATAATTATGCTTTTTACAGTATGTATGTTAGTGTGATATTGTATTTCTAAGTACCTAAATAAAAATGTGTGATAAAAGTTTTTTTGCGCTCCCTTATCCTGAAATATAAATTTTAATTTTCAGTCATCTCCAGATGATGCCAACTTGACTGAAAGAAGTTTATAACTGGGTATGCATTCATTACTAGACTTAGCAAATTTCGATGTCATGACATCGAGACAATAACAAGGGCGAACTTTACATATCAGCTCCTCACTGATCCACCGTCTTCATTTATCGTATGGTGGTTTTTTCTTTTATTATTGTGCAGTCTTGTTTTCTAAGTAAGAGTTTCAGTGCCCCTCCTACCAACTTTCAGGTGAGCCATGATTCATTTTTAATAAGTGATATTCCTTTCTCACGACGCTCCATCAACCTGTCAAGCACCACACCACTTTTTGTGATAAATCCTAAAAATTCCAATAGCTTCAAGCGCTCTTCTGGCATTCAGAGCAAGTCCAAAGGCCTTGTCTGACCTATATCTACTGCTCTCATAAAATACCAATCTCTAACTAGCCCGAAAGTCACAATGCAGCCGAATTTCGTGGAGTGATGTAAATTTTACCGGCTAATTTTTTTTTTAGCATTTTGAACCGATTTTTATCAACAGTAAAAGCACAAGAGCTTTTTTTTATCGGATAAATTTCTCTTTGTAACGAAATAATTTTGCCAGTCTGTAATTTTATAAGAAAAACTGACATGAAAAAATCGCGAGACCGCAGGTCGAGCGATTTTGTCAAATGTCAGTTTTTCGAGCAAAATTACTGATTGGCAAAATTTTGGGTTAAAAAGAAATTTATCCATAAAAGAAAAGCTCGAGTGTTTTTTGGCAAGATAAATTAACAACAGACTATGTGAACGAACAACAACAATAATTATCTTTAAAGTGACATGCGATACTAGATGTACTCTGATTTTGAGGAACAAGCATTTTTTATCGGTGATAAAAAACGATGCACCTTTTTTATCGCCGTCAAAGTGACAAAAATGTGCTGTCAGTTAGACTTTTTCATATAGGAGTTAATTTATCCGGCTTAATAAATGCAATCAAGCAATACTTTTATATATACATTAAGTACTACCTGAAAAAACCTAGCAGGACTTTCGTAAGACCTGAAAGGACCTGTGTCAAGACTTGGCAGGAACTGGCACAACTTGCACAGGACCCAGCAAGACTGGTAATATCAACATTTTTATTATGTCAAACTTTTAATGGTAGAAAGAACAAAAAAATAAGAATCAAACAGGCCATAAAATATAACTTATTTTCAAATTAAAACTAATATTTATAGGGTACTTTTCACAGTTCGTCATATTTGGTAATTAGTAATATTTAGCAATCTAAATTGTCAAACAAATAAATAAAAAATAATGTGAAACAGACAGTTAAGTGCAAGAATACCTAACACTGACGTAGTTTTCCACGAAACAATACAACACCATATACTGCACCCATCTGAAGATGATTAAAACTGTTTTAAGCATCTCCAGATAATGCCAACTTGGATGGCAAAACGAGTGTCGAGTGCAGTATATGGTTTTTCTTTTTTTGGGCCTTATTACCACATGAATAATTCTTCGTTATCTAAAAAATATAGTTAGTTACAATATGTTATTGGAAAAATAAATCCCTGAGCTTGTGACGTCAAAAAATTAGTTAGGGTGTTTTTTGACAACTAATATGAGACAAATATAATTCCCTATCCTTTTGGAAAACGAGTCTGTTTCATATTTCAAAGTCCTTTTTTTAGAATATATCAAGCGTGGAACTTGTCATATTCTAAAAAAAGATAAATAACTTTGAAAAAAAAACATGTATGTATGTACGCATACATACATACATATCCTCATCTTATTTTATACATAAAAAGTGTTTCAATAAAATCGCAAGATTTGAATTGCGCGCCAGTTTGACTGTCATGATGTCACAAGATTATGTCATGTCAGGTCGACAGGAGACAGATGGAAATTAGTAAATACTGTTCTGTATAAACATGGAGCATTACACGATAGACCAACTCGTCCTGATTGTTAAACATTATTTTCAAAATGGTGAAAGTTTGATTGGCATGATTCGTAACGTGCGTCCAATTTTCGGTCGAAATAATATTCCTCATTCATCTACTATGAAAAGAATAATCGAAAAATTGAAAGTACTGATTTGGTGAGTGATGTGAAACATGAAGAAAACATCACGGCAGTTCGCGTGAGCGTGGCCGAGAGTCCCAGGGACGTCGATTCGTCATCGTGCACAAGAATTGGACATTACAACAGCCATGCTTCAACGTATTCTCACTAAATATTCGCATCTCCATGCCTACAAAATCCAATTGACTCAACAACTTCTGCCAACAGATCATGCACAGCAAAGAGAGTTCACCAATTGGATCCTTGAACAACAATAAATGTATGCGATTTTGCGGACAAAATCATGTTCAGTGATGAGCTCCATTTTCACCTCGATGGCTTCGTTAATAGGCAAAACTGCCGCATTTGGGGCTCAGAAAATCCACGAATGATTCATGAGAAAGCAATGCATCAAAAATGTGTAACTGTTTGGTGTGCATTGTGGTCTGGAGGAATCATTGGGCCGTTTTTCTTCGAAGGCGAGGCAAGTAATGCAGTAACGGTGAATGGCGAATATTATCGTGCTATAATAACCCAGTTTTTTGTGCCTCAATTGAAAGATATCGCTCTCGACGACATGTGGTTTCAGCAGGAGGTGCCACTTGCCATACCGGTCGTGAAACATTGACGGTCTTACACGAGTCTTTTCCTGGTCGTGTCAACTCTCGGTTTGGTAACCAGAATTAGCTGCCACGTTCTTGCGATTTAACACCTGTGGACTTTTGGTTGTGGGGTTATCTGAAGTCACAGGTTTATGCCATCAAGCCCGCGACCCCCGAAGCATTGAAGGCCGAAATTAAGACGCTATATCAATAAAATACCACCACATGCATGCAACACCGTTATTCAAAGTTTCGCCAAAAGGGTACGTATGTACCAACAAAGCCGTGGCGGCCATTTACCAGAAATGTTGTTCCATACATAACTCCCAAATGTTTACATTATAACTCAATAAATATTTCAATACTTTGCTACAGAAAGCCATGTTTTATTGAACCTTGAAATATTGTGCTCTTATTGAAACACCCTTTACATCTAGCACATCGCTTTATGTATCCTCTACATATATACCATAATATGATCATAACAAAACAGCCGATCGTGACGATCATGTTATGGTATATGTATATGTATGTAGAGGATATACATATAAAGCGATGTGCTAGATATACATATAAAATATAATAACGAGGATATGATATCCTCGTTATTATATTTTGTATGTATATCTAGCACATCGCTTTATATGTATATCCTCTACATACAATACATATACCATAACATGATCGTCACGATCATTGATGGGGATAATTGACGAAGATAATTGTCTTGGTTTATTTGTAACAAGAACCGCTATATTAACAGATATAAAAAAAATGCGGACTATTCCCATCGATATTGCCGGGATTCGAACCCGCAGTTACGATAGATAGATGTCCAGTCAAGCTTGTCATCGCGTGCTCTAGTCCACCAAGCCGGTTAAATATGTATTCAAACACCATACCCAGTATTCAGAATGCTGTTAGTTTAAATTATACGCTAATATATTTTATTATCAAAAAACTTTGATGTATCATCTATAGCCCCTCGGAAGACTCCACATGAGAGTTCCAGCACACATATTCGAAAATTCTGCAAAATGAAAGTCCATAAAAAATAACATGGGATTTTGTGCCAGAAGCCCCATTGCTTATCTACTGTTGCCTATTTCGTCCGCCATTTCGTATACCGTTATCCATATATTTTTTTTCTTCCTCACCCCCTCAAAGCCAGGAAATTACGTATTCGTAAAAAAAAATTTGCAAATTTTTATTGCATTTCTGGACGAATCTCGACGAATTATGACGATACACAAAATTTCAGACAGAAAAAATTTTGTTTGTGTGTCTGGGTTCGCGTTAGCAGCTACAGTTTTTGAGATAAAGCTTTCAAATTTGATTTAGAGGTCAAAGAAGAGATTGAGATCGTTGATGAGCAAAATCGGACCCAATGTCTAAAAAAATATTAGTGACATTCCACCAATGTGACTTTTTTGAAACGTCAAAAATTACTTTTATTATAAACTCCACCACATGTCGAGTTTTATTACGGTGAGGAAGTTCTGATCCCCAAGTAATTGGCAGCGGTTTTTTGTTTTTAAGTGCCCTTTTTTTATTGCTTTCCAAATGTGGGTTAATTTTCGACATATGCTGTCGTCTTTTACCTATTTGATGCAATGCAATATCCGTTCGTATGTTTCACGTGTATTTAATAAGTAATACTGGTTCGTTTTTTGTGACGCCGCTGAGTTACTCGGAATTTGGACGTTTAATGACTCGTGAGCATCCTCGATGTTAAACTTATTTCATTTTCGCCTATCTTGTGGCCATATTCATGGCATGAGCTTATGACATGGCAATGTTACATAAAAATACTTATAGGTGCGTTTATTTGATAGGTATCAAATGATAATTTTAAATATAGGTGGCTGGCTATATACGAATTAATTTGTTATCTAAATTCATTTTATCTACGCTTTATTTATTATTATAAATAAATAAACTATATTTTTATAATCGCCAGCGTTAAATTAAATATAAGAATTAAATAATAAAACGGTTCCTTTAAGTTATTCGAACGACATGTCGGATATGTTAAATTATATCTCTCTAATAACTAGTAATAAATCATATATCGTCATATCATCACATCATTCAATCTTTAAAATTAAACACCTGTAAGTATACCCTCAAGGGATTAACAAACTATGAAATTTTGTTGTCTTGATCTGACGCAACTTTATTTAATTATAATTTATTTTATTTTTTTTCTTACATGTTATCAGAGATTATTTTCAGAAGATTTCTATTAAATAGTATATTCCATTGTTAATGCTAATCTGGAGAATTAGGGAAATACAATGAACAAACTGACACTGCCATTATATTGTTCATTAGTTTGACGTTGACTATAAAATTATCTAAAATATGAAGACATTTTTTTCTCTTACTCTTCTGTATACTTGCAACATGTAAGTACCTTCGACAAAAGTATCTTGTACTGAGTGATCGATAATATAAGTTATTTTTGGATATCTTTGCTTATCTCGTACTGCACTGGCCCGATATTACGAATTTCGGAAACTAAAACATTAAACAATTCTAAGTGGTCGACATTGTCAATGATATTATCATCTGACATTGTGCAAAAATGAATAGGTTTTCCTCTAAAGATTTGACTATAACATCTGATATACCACAAGGGTCACATGCGGAACCTCTCCTGTTTTCTTTGACTATAAATTGCAATTGTATTAGATATTTACATTATATTTACAAATAGTAATAAATACTAAACATAATATTTAAATAAGGTACCAAAGTCGTAATCCGATCATTTTATTTATCTGAAGATTAAATAAAATTGTCACCCACACTTCTTGATGATTTATAATTTGTATTATATAAAGATCAGTGATTAGGCTTTTATTGCGATTGCCCACTAGTAAGATTTTTACCAAATAAATAGAATATAAATATAAATATAAATAGGCCGTTGTGTATGACATTCGCAGACCGGTTTCTGGTTTTTGCCTTCTTCAGTGCGTAATGTAACGTAAACAAGGAAGGTCTCAGAATTATAAGTGTGTACGTGGAAGCAGACTACCAACCAAGAAGATATTAAATTAACAGTTAGCTTAAGCTTCTTGAGTAGGTACCAACTTTGCAATTGACACTGGTAAATGGAATTACTATCAACTCGTTGGTACTCTGCTCTCTTGTAGAGACTTATGATTCTGAGATCCTTCATGTTGACGTGGCGTATATTTGCTTCGCACTGAAGAAGGCAAAAACCAAAAACCGGTCTGCGAATGGTAGGTATACATGACGGCCTCAAGAAGGATTTCCATTTATTTGATAAAAATCTTTTACTAGTGGGCAATCGCAATTAAAGTTTAATCACTTCTCTTCTGAAAATCTGAAAGAGTGTCCTTCTTTACATAAAAAAGTGACTCTTGTCTACTTTTGATTTTCGATATCTCTATGCGTTATCGATATATTTGCTCTTTTTCGATATATTTCGTTTTTATGTAATTTTTAATCCTTAAAATACAAAGTTAACTTTATTTATAGAGTCCGTTCACAATGTAAAGAGGCCAAATACGTCACTATGACGTAGAGGCGCAGTAACTGTTTGCTATTCGGTCGTTGTAAAACAGTTCATTGAATACATGAGGTAGCCATGTTTGCCTCACCTATAACGACACGCCCCTGGCTTCTTTACATTGTAAATGCATCCTATAAATATAAAAACTATTATTAAATTATGTTTCTGTGTGTCTGTGCTATTTCTATTAATTATTTATAATTTACCCGGCACGTAATTTAAGGATTAAAAAATTGCATAAAAACGAAACGATATTGAAATTTAGCAAGAGTCACTTTTATATAATGATTTTCGCTCTTTCAGATTTTCGATTCATTATGCCCATAATTCTACAGACAGAAATGCTTTGATTCAAGGAGTAGAATATAACTAGCGCCCTCTATGAGCAACGTCAAAATTAGTTGCAAATTCTTATCTTTCATGCCAAATAAACGTAAAGCTGCCAATCTTCAGGTTTATATTATGAAAACTTTCAAAATAATTGAAAAATTTCAAAATGCAATTCTAACTTTGAACTCTTAAACCAGCGACATTTGTATAAGGCATGTTGGGCTCAATCGTCATATTTTGGTCTCGTATCTCCAGTTTTGAAATTTCCCATTCTTAATGAATCACCCTGTGTTATCAAATTTATCGATAATTTATCCCATAATCATATGAATTGTTTCAAGAAAAATAATATAATATTGCAGCGCCATCTCGTGCACTGCGAAGAAAAAATTCTAACTACACTCATTTAAAGTTTTGTTTGGTGTCAATTATATTCCATAAATTCAAATATAATAATAATAAATGTCTTTATTTCTGATTAATATAAAAAAGTCATAATAATACAATATTAGTATACTAACACTTTGAAATAATCAGAAATCTCAAGGGGTAGTTCACAAAATTATGCTCTTCCACTCAACCCTTGTATTTGTGAAAAATTAGATATAAGAAAATACATAGATACCACTGGCGGTTCTTCTATAGGGTAATTTGGTCAATGACCCACATACAAATAAAAAATAGAGCTATTCATTTTCTGAAGTTTAAAAATATATAATATATATGTTTTTAATATTCTTAAAAAATATATTAAAGTTTCTAGTTCATTCTATGCACAATACTATTCAAATATCTAGATCATTACATTCTTCATTTATAGAATTTAAAAATCTTGGGTCAATCCACAACGTGTCCTCAAAGCTAGCTACCGACCGAATTTGCAACGAATTATAGTGAAATAGACTTATGCGCGAATCATCAGAAAGCAAAAGAGACAGAAATCACTGGCGGGGATAATGTCCCTGACGATCCTCACACGGTAACGCACGAAGATTAGTAGAGCAGTCGCCAGTCAGCAGTCTTAATGCTGACAAGGTACGCATTGGTCGGTAAATTCTGTCGCATTGTTTTTAATGTTTTTATTTGTGAACATTTTATTAGTAAATCTCTACTTGTCGTGAAATTAAGTAAAACAGTGTTTTTGGTATTTACTATTAAATATGAGTGTTGTACAAAATATATTAAAACTGAAAGATGGACATAAGTTGGGTTATGAAGACCGAGTGAAATTCAAAGGTGGTGGCCGTCCAAAACCTAATATGACGATAAAGCAAACATCTCTTGATAAGAAAAAAGAAGTTAATAGGTATTTTTAATTAAAAAAAGTTATCCTTCAGCAAATTTTATTTATTGTTACGCTCATCAACTAAATTTAATTTTAGAAAAAGCATCAAGTAAGGATAAAAGCATAAAATTTTTTTTTGCTAATTTACATAGCTTTTCTTCATTCTTTGGAAAATCACCAAAAAGAACAGCCATGTTAGATTATGTTGTTAAGGTGAGATTACCTAAAGCGGCTCCAACACGATGGAATTTTAATACAAAGTGCATAGAGACTGTTTATACCTATCGAACAGAATTGTTAGATTATTTAGAAAAAATCATTGATAATGAATCAGAAAACAACACTCTAAACCAAGCTATTGGTTTAAAAAACTACTTACAAAATGAACATTTTCTTTACTGGTTAAATTTTTTTCATTTAGTTATGCCTCATTGTGATATATTGTTCAATCATTTACAAAAAATGTAATATCGATGTCATAACAGTAAATAAGTGTATTGGCGTTTTTAATAGTAAAATTGAAGACATCAGAAATAAAATTTTGAATAACTATTTGGAGGAGACATCCATGCAGTCTGCCCAGAGATGTAAAACGGAAGAATCAAAAAGGAGAATTTCATTAGAAGTTTGTGATATAATTACATCTGAGATCAAAAACAGGTTTGGCTTCAGTAATCATTTAGCAGTGTCTCAGTTATTTCACGTAGATCGATTTAAAGATTATAAAAAAAGCTTTCCTCAAGATATGTTTAAATTAGTTAAAACGGAGTATCCAGTCATAAATCATTTGAAACTTAAAACTGAATTAGAAGTATTATATAGCCGACAAGATTTTTCCAATAGTGAAGGTGCAGTTGCTTTGTTACAGCTTTTTATTAACAATAATTTGTGCAATACTTTTTCTGAAAGTGTCAAACTGTTAAAAATCTTGTGTACTCTTCCTATGACTACCGTCGAAAGTAAACGTTGTGTTTCCACCTTAAAAAAGAGTAAAGACATTTTTAAGAAATACCATGGGTCAGGAAAGGTTATCCTCTTTAGCTATGCTTACCATAGAAAGGGCATTAATAAAGAAGATAAAAGACTCTATTGAAAAAGTAATTGACCACTTTGCATCTCAAAAAGACCGTAGGATCGACTTGGAATTTAAATCACTTTAAAAGATAGGTAACACAGTAAACTTTTCTAATTGACCTCCCTATCTCTATATAAATCTAATACAGGAATTTTGCAAACGCTGTATTCTAGTTACATAGTTTTGATTGAGACAAGGGCCGTAAATAGGTGCACAGAATGTAAACTGCGATAATACTAATGTTTCACAGAGCATTTTCCTAGTGTCCTGATCAAGACTTGCTCTATGAGGGTTGAGTAATTTAAGAAGGTAAAGTAATTTTAATGCCGTATATGTCTTCTGAATAATTTTAGATACATGATCGCGAAACCTCGGTGACATCTATTTGATAATGTAGAGGTGTCCGACTTTTTTCCAAATAGAATAGCCGCTGATTTTTTGGGTTAAGAATGAGGCAATGACTTGAGGAAATAGAAGACAACTTTTCTAGGTCAAAATTTGTATTAAATTCTGCTGTTACGTAATCTTTAATATAAAAGGAATGGTATAAAACTGAGTGTCATCAGCATACATATGAACATTACTATACTGGATATATTTTGCAAACTGACTCATATAAATTGTAAACAGAAGATGTCCTAGGATAGATCTTTGAGGAACCCCTGATGACAAGTGTCTTGAAACTGATATATTACCTTTTAGCGTAACACATTGAGTGCACAAGATCTAAGAATTGCAAGTAAAATACTATGATCGATAGTGTCAAAAGCTTTGCTAAAATCTAGTAGCAAAGAATAGTACATTTTCCATGGTCAGTAGCTTAAATGATATCGTCCGTAATGTGTAATAAGGCGGTGGTACAGCTGTGTCCTGATCTAAATCTAAATTATGTATCTAGTAAAATATTATTAGCATCTGTGTATATGTACTCTTAACTGAATTCTATTGTTTTGTCTAATAATTTTGACAATCCTGGCAAAATACTAATTGGCCTTAAATCAGATAAGCTTTGAGGCTCATTATGTTTTGGAATAGGTGTAATTAAGATTTTTTTCCAGCAAGTAGGACACGTACAATTGAGTAATATAGAGTTAGTTATGTGAACTAGAAAGGGTAAGATACAACGGCGGTTCCTCTATAGGGTCATTTGGTCAATGACCTCCCACATACAAATAAAAACATAAAGCTATTCATTTTCTGAAGTTTAGAAATATATAATATATATATTTTTAAGTTTTCTTTTTCCTTTGAGTTGCGTTAAAACAGACAACCAAACTACATGTAATAAAAAATTTTAAAACAAATTCCTAATAAATAATAGTTTCTCTGATGATGATGTAATAAACCGAAACGTTAGAAAAAAAAATTTTTTTAGTTATACCTGACCGAAATCCCCACAAAAAAAAACTATCAATATATTTTTAAGAATATTAAAAATATATATATTATATATTTTTAAACTTCAGAGAATGAATAGCTCTATTTTTTTATTTGTATGTGGGAGGTCATTGACCAAATGACCCTATAGAAGAACCGCCGTTGGTAAGATATATGGAGTACATAACTAAATTGTGCTAATATTCAAGCCGTCACATCCTAGGGAAGAATTTTCTATTTTCAAAAGATTATTTGCAATTTTTCTCTCAGAAACAAGTCTAAACCGAAACTGTATTAGTTGTTAATTTTGTGAATGGTAATTTTCCGTATAATCAATATCAACCTGTCTTAGTTTTTACAACTTGGCGAGATAATGGCCTGGGAACGTTTAACTGAAACACTTTGTATAATATATATCCATGATTTTTGCACTTTCATCAAATTTCTTTACTCAGCATTTACTCAGAAAGGTCCTATCTATGCTGAAACGTATTTTTTTCACTTTTAAAAAGTGAATATAAACGGTTTGGTTTGTTTTTGCCTTAAATTCAAAACATTAAATAATATTTCGTAGTTATTTTTTTCTTGGTAAGGACTTTTTCTAAGAATAGGTATATGAAAACATACAAACGGTAGCTAAATAAGGTCATTTAACGGTTATTTTATAGATTTTAGTCAATTGATGGATTATTATTTTAAAATTATTGAACCTACAACCCCTTTTATTGTCTACCAGTATGACTGTGACGTTGGAGGAAACTTTGATAGCAAAATACAGATTCTTTTTCTGAATTTATAGATAAATTGCCTCACAACAGTCAGATAGCGCCCTAGTCAGACCTATAATGTATCCTCTTACGTTAAGGCTGTTAAAATTTATAGCCAATCGGAAATAAAGATTTTTCAAAAAAGGCAGCTTCTAATTGGATAAAGGATAACAGCTTTAATAGCCCTGTTATAAATGTTATAATCAACATAAGAGAATATAATAGCATAGGTCTGAATGAGGCCTGTGATGAATTTACGGAAATTACATGACATACTATGTTAGTGTAACGATATCTATAAATACGAGACCAATATTCTTTCAGGGATAAAAGCACAAGAGAAATTTTACACCTCAAAAAATAGGGAAAAAGTGCCTTATGTTTAAAGATTTATTTTAAAGGTTAACACTTACGATTCCATTTAGTTAATATCCTATATCATTACTGTTAAGTATTGACAGCAACACTAAATTAAAACCGGCATTTCCAACTTATATTAATAAGAATCTAAGAGATCAAAGAGTGAGGGAAATTCAAATTGGCCAATCGCCACTCGCATTCGACAACGCCTGGGAGCATATTAATGGATTAATTAATGTTATCAAAAAAATAAAAATTATCTGATCGCCTACGATGATACGGAACTGAATGCCAACTTCCAATGGATTATTTCACAATTGTATAGGTATCGTTCACCAAACGCTATTATCAGTAGTTAACATGAACTTTAAAATTCGTAGTGGTTACTTCTGTATTTTCCTAGGAGCCAGCGTAATTGTATTACTATTTATGCTAAGTTTTCGTTGGCAAACAGTTGCCACTAGCAAAGACTATAGTACCAGGGCGCTAAAACTTACTAATACTGGTAGTGTTATTCATAATGACAACATTAATAACAGAAAAACTTTGAACATCATCGACTGTACCGATATAATATTAGAAAAGAGTGTGCAACAACGAGGAAAGTTTATGGTTTTCCAAAACTACATCATTGCGGACAGACAGTTCAAGTGCGACGAAAGTATTACTTTAACATCCCCAGGAGACTACAGGTTCTTGGACAACGTTGTACCGTTGGTTGATCGGTGGAAAGGTCCGATAAGTGTCGCCCTGTACGCTCCTGGTGACGATTTTTTCACTACGCTGCAGTGCATCGCTTATTTAAGGACGTGTACCACCCCTTTAGTGCGGGAATATGTCACTTTTCATTTGTTTTTTGAGAATAAATACATGCCCGTAAAGGTAGGTCCTTTTTTTTATATGTTAAAATTTGTTTGAATGTGTGCTAGTTATTACAGTTAAAAAAGGAATAATGTTTCATATACACCAACATCAAAATTTATTAAAAACTCTACACGTGTTTCGGCTTATTAGGTCTTTATTTCAAGCGTACATGCACCACTGGATAATAACATTTTTGTGTTCATTGCTTATAGTATTATATGTATAAAACTATTGTAAAATATATTTTTATTACTTGAACATTTATATATTCTTTAAATTTAAACTATTTGTATGGTGATTGGTTGTTCATTCGTTAAGTTTTTATTATTTTTAATAGCTCTAGTCAAATAATTTTTCTAATAAATCAAGTTTCTTTCCTTTATTTTTCGGATGCAGGAGTTTATCATTATTCGCATCTACAAAATGATTGTTTTCAGTGCAATGTGTTGACATTGTTTACAATAGATATCTTGTGTTCCTCGAATCGCTTTTTTTACATTTCGTTCAGTTTGTCCAATGTATATAACGTGACAGTCATTACGTTTCAACTCATATACTCCTGTTTTTTGGTAATTTTTCAATTTTATGTTTATTATTTAACCAATTGTTTTACCTAAATATTTTTGTCCACAAAAATTGTTTTACATTTCAGTTTATTACTAAATCTATAGCTGATTTTATGATTATAATTAATACATGTATAGATGTTATTGTATTTCTGTGAAGAACCGGCATGAAACGCTTTATGTAAATTTTCCTATTGTTTATTTTTTATTAAGTTATCTCTTAAGTTTTCTTTATAGCCATTTACTTTTTGCAGTTTCTTGAATTACAGTGACTTCTTTTTTGAAATTCCCTTCGCTTAATGGAAATGTTAAAAGGCGATGTATGTAACTATGAAATGGTGACATTTTTATTTGTAATGATTAATGAAAAATGATTGTTTCCATTTATTATGAATTATAAGCAGATTTATGATAAATATCAAATTCTAAGTAATTGTGATTTTTTATATTAATGTTCAAAGAAGTTAAACCTTCGTCATTTTCTATTTCTAATGCGAATTGAATTTTTTTGTTAATGGTCCGCACATAAGGGTTATAATTGTATTACTAATAAGTAATATAACATGAGACACATTAAAATACAAGGTTTAAAAAATATAATACCACTAAACAGACTAATAAAAAAAACTTAGTATTAACGAATGGGCAATTGCTTTATGATCTCTTATCTATCTTAGCGTTTTACTGCTTTATAGAGCCATGGTTAGTTATATAAAACTTACTATTATTATTATTATTAATATATACAGTCTGCGACATGGATAACCTCACCCAAGAATTACTGCATTTATAGGGAAATATATATTATTTGTAAATAATACTGCTAGCATTTTCGTAAATACACTTCTTTAATAACAGCAGTACTACTACTTTCTTTTATAGTTTTTATTACTTAAGAAAAACTAGAAATTTACAAAAAATAGCCTTTTGCAGTATACCAATAGGATAACCCCATGTATAAAAAAAAATTATCAACACAATGTAAGCTAATTTAAATAATGTGTTAATATTTAGTATGTCCTCCTTTTACACTTATGACGTTAAATATTCTTTGCGGTAATGATTCCTACAAATTTTCAATTAAATTAATGGGAATTTCGTTCCAACACTTTCTAATAGCATTTTTTAAGTCTTCCTTATTTAGAAACTGTTTTCCATTAGCAAACACTTTTCGAGTAAGCCATCCCCATAAGTTTTCTATAATATTTAAGTCTGGAGATAAAGCTGGCCACTCAAGAACTCGAATGTTATGTTTGTTAAACCAACGTTTCACAATTTTCGCCGTAAGGATTCCTGCATTATCCTGTTGGTAAATCCATTCTTCTCCTTCCATAATTCTGTCTATGTTATTCTTTTCATTTTCCAACAGATCCACGTATTTTTGTGCATTTTGCTTTCCCTCTAAGAATACAAGATCAACAGTTTCCTTACTACTTATTGCACCCCAGATCATAACACTACCAAGTGCAGCATGTCTGCGTGCCAAGATTACTTCATCTTTCCTAAGGTCATGAAAATAATACCTAAAACTATCAGGGCCATCTAAATTGAATTTTTTTTCGTCCGAAAAAATCACTTTTTCCATTCGTGTGTCCAACCCATGTGGTTCTTTGCAAACACTTGACGAGCATCACGATGCTTTTCCTTAAGTACGGCGAAAATTGTGAAACGTTGGTTTAACAATCATAACATTCGAGTTCTTGCGTGGCCAGCTTTATCTCCGGACTTAAATATTATAGAAAACTTGTGGGGATGGCAGTTTCTAAATAAGGAAGACTTAAAAAATGCTATTAGAAAGTGTTGGAACGAAATGCCCATTAATTTAATTGAAAATTGATATGAATCATTACCGCAAAGAATATTTAACGTCATAAGTGTAAAAGGAGGACATACTAAATATTAACACATTATTAGCTTACATTGTGTTGATAAATTTTTTTATACATGGGGTTATCCTATTGGCATACTGTAAAAGGCTATTTTTTTGTAAATTTCTAGTTTTTCTTAAGCAATAAAAACTATAAAAGAAAGTAGTAGTACTGCTGTTATTAAAAAAGTGCATTTAAGAAAATGCTAGCAGTATTATTTACAAATAATATGTATTTCCCTATAAATGCAGTAATTCTTGGGTGAGGTTATCCAAGTGTTGCAGACTGTATATATATATATATATATATATATATATATATATATATATATATATATATATATATATATATATATATATATATATATATATATATATATATATATATATATATATATATATATATATATATATATATATATATATATATATATAAATAAATGTTTTTAAATTTTAACTGATCGTCATTAAAATTGATTCCACGAATATTGGTTATGCTTTTTTATTTGTGGATGATTTTTATTTCTGAATTTAAATGAACACGCAAGAAATTATGGAATGTTTAAAAAACTGGGAAAAGTGTCTAATAATGAAATTCAAAATGTTGGATTAAACCAATCAAAATTCTAACCTTGTAAAACATCGATTTCAAATTTTCAACCTCACCCACCTAACCGTTTTCTAGATATTGCGAAAGATAAAAAAATATTTTTTCAACTCTAAAATAGATTAAAAACTGGGAACATTTTACTGGTGTGTATTTGCCTTAACTGTTCTACTTTAACTTCAGGAATCTCCAGTTAAGGCTTGTCCAATTATTAATGGCCGTAGAGCTCGGACGGAGATATCGGTTTCCAGTGACGGCTTTTATGCAGATCACGATACAGAGAATTTTATTTAATTTTAAAATGGTAATACGTAAACTAGTTCTATCGGAAAACGTATGGCAAAAAAGAAAAAAGATATATTTTTACACTAGCCAAATTTGAGAGTGTCGTCACACTATGTTTTCCTTATAACTCGTGAATGGCTGAACATTTCAAAATTCTGTGAAAACATTTGAATGTATTGGTGAACGTAACACTACCCCACATGTATTTTTACCAAGAGTAAAAGCATATTACTAATATTTGTTGTAAATGTTTTGGAAATTAATCTCCGGCGCCTCTCATTAAAAAGCCGTTTGCATTGTGAGAATGACTGTTCAGCGTCGACAGATGTAATTGGTGCATACTTAAAATATGTAAACTTTTTTCAAGGACTCCACATTTGTCTCGTGTAGAAAAGTCTACCGATGCCTGGGAAATTCAAAAACAAAAAAGTTTTTAAAAAATCTTTAACATGTCGAATGTTAAATATGTAAATCATAAACTGACAGAACCAAAAAGTCCTTATAACTCGTGAGGGGTGTAGATATCAAAAAAAATAAATGAAAAGCACCCCCTCTAACTGACCGTCAACTTTGGCAGCGCAAAAGCCTCATTCCCTTTGGACACAAAACAAAAAAACCTTGAAAAAAATTCTTTAAAAGATCGAATGGATTTTTTGTTGGCCGGCCACAGGCGCTTTAATTGCTAGTTACGCCTCTGCTGTACAGACACTTGATTGGTTCATTGTTAAGGGCTACTCAGCGGCAGGGGTTTCAACCCCCTACCTAATGCCCTTCTGGTACATAAATTATTGTTTATAGATAGAATACTTCCAGTCCTCTTCCAGTGGATGTTTATAATAAATTGACTTTATCAACTTTGGATATTACGGAATTTGCTAAAAAAAATTACGAGATAAGATATACGGTGTCGGAAATGCATGAGCATATATACGAGCTGACACATGACCTACAGTCAATCCTGGTTTTGACGTTATCGATATCTAAATTCCGAGCTCTATTAATATGATATCCTGTATGTTGTATTTTCTATTTCTAGTGAATACTAGAATATGATCCAGATAAAACGTTATTAAAAGTTGTAAATTTAGTACAGGTAATTCTGGTTTACGCCTACAGTAAATATGTCACACTTCTGTAATTCACAAAATATCAGGTTCAATTTTCAATATAGCCAAAATTAAAAATAAAAAGAATTAATAAATAAAACAGGTTAAACTACACGCTTGGTTTATCCTATAATTTTGTATTCGTATGGATACACCATAGACCACACGTGTTCAAATATAATAATAAATAAAATAGATTTAATACATTTAAAACACAAAACAACAATTAGAATTAATTATTGCAAGTGCATATTATGCAATATTGCTAAAGGCGTTGAACTCGTATTATTATCAATAACTGCAATACTAAGAAGTCAGCGAATACCTATACAACGTTTAATATGAGCTGCATAAAATATAATACACTAGATGTCTTCTTCATCAGACTATTAACGTACCCTAGCATTTGAATGTCATCAGTCATCAATGTAACATTGCATTTTTATATTTGGTCAAATTCAATATACCATCTGCCTTCTACCCTCTGTGTGTAATAGAAAAGCACTGGGCTTAATACCGAACCTTGAGGAATTTTAGATTTTTTCGGATTATAGCGCAAATATTAAAACATGTATCTCCAAGAACTGTCATCAGCCAGGTACGGGTATATAAATACGAATAAGTAATAAATAAAAACAGAATTTATTTCAAGATAGTCGTAAAGCCATTTTTTATTTGTAATTAGGTATCATTTATATCATGAATTCGTGACAATTCCATTTAAATCATCTAAAATTATTAGATTTTCTTAAATGTGACTGAATTTCAAATCCAAACTAATTTATGGCAAATATAACTGACAAATTTAAGAACTTTATCTATTACGTAGTAAACGATTAGTACCTACGAGGAAAATATTTTTTCGAATATCGTATTATACCGAATTTTTTTATCTTTATTGATTAGAATAAATAAACACTTGTTTTGTTTAGACAGATTACCTTATGTATATATATATATATATATATATATATATATATATATATATATATATATATATATATATATATATATATATATATAT
Source organism: Rhamnusium bicolor (assembly GCA_029963845.1). Classification (NCBI taxonomy): domain Eukaryota; kingdom Metazoa; phylum Arthropoda; class Insecta; order Coleoptera; family Cerambycidae; genus Rhamnusium; species Rhamnusium bicolor. The sequence continues at coordinate 181,263 of JANEYF010001222.1, read as the reverse complement.
ATATATATATATATATATATATATATATATATATATATATATATATATATATATATATATATATATATATATATATATATTTCGTTTTAACAAAGCTAATAAATATACAACTAATACATACCTATATCATTATGTAAAAATAAAGTAAAATAAGGTCTATTCATGGTCCTTGTGAGACACCAAATTATTAGTCGTAAAGTTAGCCAAGTTGTTTATATGCAGTGACTTATGATTAAAATAATAAGCGACCTCAGCATTCAGTAAAATGTGTAATTTCATTTATTCGTATCCATATAAATTTTTTACTTCCTCTTATGAAATAAAAAAAGTGTAGTACCTAATCATGAAACTTCTCGACGTTGGATGGAGTTCCCAACTGTCTGTTTGTTTATACATTTGTCTGTCCGCGTTTAACATTCAAACTACGAAGTTGGCGGTTTGATTGTCATATCTCTAGGCTTCTGGCATTGATCGCAAGAGCCTTATTAATTTTGGTTGAAATATACTGGAAGTGGCAATTTATACGTGCATTTTTTTAGATTTTTTTTAAATATGTAAATAGTTTGAAAATTACATACGGTTTTAAAGAAAATACAAAAAGAAAAAGTGTTCTAAATGAAATTTTTTACTTTTATCGTTATAATTGTTTCCAACTTGTAATCACGTATCGTAAATTATATGCATACGTCGTGTTTCAAAGTTAAATGTACTTACAATACCTGGTGCATAGAGGACACTTTGGTGGTTACAAATCACCCATCATTAATCGTGACTCGTTACTGAGAAGATACAGGACGTTTTATTGATTTTGTACAAATCTTTCTTTGGTCATAAGCAGGGACTGGAAATGTTTTCCATTTTTCAGAGCCGACACTTATTAAACAAATATAAATATTAATAAACACACCACATAAAAATTCAGTGGTGTGTTTATTTATATACCTGTAATATATGCAACCAGTATAACTAGTATCGAGCCTTAAAGGTGCATGGATTCTGCGTGTATCCGGGACACTCCCATGAAAAATTATAGGCAGCTTGGCAGTTTGTCCGGTGGCATCCCCAGTTCAGTTACCTCAGCAACATGAAAGCGTGCGGTTGTGTTGATGTTTGGTTTGGTTCTCGCATAAAACGCTCTTAGCAACGGCGCAGTTAATACCGTTTGTGCATAAACTACAAGAAATGATTGAAAATTACGATAACTTAACAACAGATGCTTCACATATTCTGTGTACTTCATACAATCGACGTTATGTATTTCATACACGCCGTGATTGTGAGACATTTAAATTCAGTTATCCATCGAAAAATATTGCCGGTACATTTACAAAGGGGATTCTTTTTATGATGTATGTGTCATGTTCTATGCATGTAGTTTTCCTTTACCTAGAAGCCATACATTGCGTAAAACATATCTACCAAGTGTGTATAAAAATGTTTTGGGTAATATTATAGAGAACGTACAAAATAAATTTTTATCGGTGACAGTAGATGAAACAACTGACTTTCGATGTAATAAGGTTGTTAATGTTATACTAAGAATTTTGAGTGTTCAAAATGCTTTGTCTATATTAGACAACACAAGTCGAGCTATAAACAATAAACTAAAACCCGTTTTACACAAGAACATGAGATACAAAACAATGTGTAAATTTCGTGAAAATTATCTGCGCGGTTTGTCAGTACCTGGCCAGCAAACATTGTCCATAAAATTAGCTATAACTTGACTTGGCAAAAGACGAATTTACTTATTGAGGTAATTATGACGTAAATTGACTAGAAAAATATACTTCCCATGGAAATTTATCTATTGGTTTTAGTTTATATTTAAATTTACGTAAATAATACCAATAAATCTACCTCATACACTATTTTGCTTAAAAGTACTTTTAAATAAAACAGCAAGGGGAAAACAACTAAAAAAATCTACCACAAATTACCTTAAAGGTAAATTTCTCTTAAAAACCGAAGTAGGTAGTATAAGTAGGTAATATTTACCTTTTTGGTGACTGGAAATCGTCAGAATGGTAGAATATTCTAACTAGGTAGATTTTTTTTGGAAATTCTATGTAATTTATACCCGAGCAACCTATATGGGCATCTTTATTACGCGTCTGACTACAACCATTTAGTCAATTATCCTTTGTAGTTACATTTTCGAAGGCAATTAACCTTTAGGTCAAATTAGAGTAAGACGCCATATTTTTTTAACACAGTTGTAGTACGATTTGAAATTGAAATTTTCAAAATGAGTATATGGAAACGAATTGATCAAAAGGTTAAGAAAATACATAATTATACTAAGTCATAATATTCAACAAGTATAACATACTTTTGGCTCAAACTATGATTATAATTTTTTTACTTGATAAGAGAAATTTTCATATTAATGGATATTTTGGAGGCGCATGGTTATTTTTCGAAGTACAAGTGCTAATATAGACGGCAACATTTTCGGCGCATTAATTTCATCAACCGGGATCATCTGATACAACGCAATTAAATTGGATTTATTTTTATCACCGACATTCATATCTTATTATGAATTAGGTGTCTTTTCAATTTTGTAGATGACTGTCAATAATGTTGCTACTACTTATAGAAAAAAATACCAAATACGTATAAAATTCTTCTTTTTTTTTTTTTAACACGCTTTTATTAGCTTCACTTGTATGTTTGTTTGTTTGTAACCGACTCTTTGGACTCGATTTTGACCCACTTTAAACGGACAGATTTAATTGAAACTTTGTACACTTACGAAGAAACGGTAACAATACAATAATTTGATAAGTTTATATCATTATCCTGATCAGGATCGCCAGAATTAAATAATTTCCTTTCCTCACGTATCCTCTGCGTGAGAGCAAGTGGCTTATTACTGTTAGTACATTCCATGATTCTCAGTTCGTTCGATGGCCGAGCGGGCTAAAGCACAAGTCATAGTCGACGCGAAACGACGGACTCCTCGGGCGTGAGTTCAAATCTCGTCTATGGCTGAAAAAAAAATACATATTTTTTTTCAGAAGTATCTGTTGGATCGTAATATGTTATAATATCAACATCAATAAGCAATATAAATATAGTTTAAAAAAAACTAAAAAACACTCTTTCATAGCATATCAAACTAAAAAGTGAAAAATAAATATAGTTTAAAAAAACTAAAAAACACGCTTTTAAAGCACATCAAACTAAAAAAGTGAAAAATAATTATTAATATAAACTGAAAACAATAATGAACGAAAAATACTAGTATTATTGTGAAAAAAGCGTGGGTTGCTCGATATACGAAAAATATGGCACAAAGCGCCCCACGCTTTTTTTCACAATAATACTAGTATTTTTCGTTCATTATTGTTTTCAGTTTAAATTAATAATTATTTTTCACTTTTAGTTTGATGTGCTTTAAAAGCGTGTTTTTTTAGTTTTTTTAAACTATATTTATTTTTACTAGGAGTCATTTGCCATTTGCGCATAAATTCGTAGATTTTACCTAAAACTAGTCAACTCGATGTCTAAATGGACGTCGAAATGAGGTCAAATGTACCTAAATACGTATTAGTAACCAAGCATACTGTGTAACTACAAGGAAGATTTATAATATGTAACTTTACCTGTCTTAGTCAATTTAACTAAATTTCGACGTCGTTTTATTCTCCACTTATGTCGATTCCACGTCGCGACAACGTAAATTTTACTTAAATATGGTTAATTCCAATTTTGCGTCTAAATTTATTATATCTAATTTAGGTAGTCTTAACGTCAAATTAAAACAAAATGTTTGTTGGGTGCCCATTTGAACTATTTAAAATTCGCACCATGACCCTAGCCATAAGTCATATCTTTTGAATCAAATTGTATACTCGGTTAATACTTGGTACACATATTTCACTTATTTTACTTGACAAAACTCCAAATAATCCAAAATCAAAACTCAGGTCCGTGCTTATAAAAAAACTGACAATTTTATATATCTCGAACACCCTGTAGAGCAAACTTTTGTAAACTTGTTTCGATATTTGAAAACAGTGAAGAAACTAAAACAAATAGTATACTTTTTACGTTTTTGAGTTTCATTCAACAAGTTTGATTGTTTCGCAACATAAAATTTCGAGACAGGTAAAACTTGTTACTTGTTGAATGCGAGGAACAAACGTAAAAAGTATATTATTCTGTCTAATTTTTCCAGCTCTTTCTAAATATCGAAATAGTACAACAAAATTTTGCCATACAGCTGTTGTTTTTGAGATGTAAGAGTTTGTTAATTGTTTACAGAGACGGACCTGAATTCTGATTTTGATTTATACGGAGTGTTGTCAAATAAAATATACGTACTAAGTATAAATCCTACAAGGTGATTAAAAAGTTATAATCAAAAATAGATTTGGCCAAAATCATTAAAACGTCTTATATTTCTTAGTAATGAGGGACGATAGACATTAGACACATTTATGATGGGTGATTTGGAACCAACTAAAAGCACTATCCACAAGTATCCTATGTATCTTTAACTTTGAAACACCCTGTTATATGTATACGTATGGTGGTCAAAAAGTATTCACGGAGCTGGCCACGTTAGATTGTCAGTGAAAACATGGATATACAGGGTGTTTCAGATTTAAAGTGACAGTGTTATGGGAGGTAGTGCACACTTAGCTGAGTTGAAAACGCACTCAAACCTACCTCTGAATTTTAACCGTTTTTTTTTATAGTTTTTGCCTAAAACTGTAGTCGGCCATATTTGGTACAAATATCATAATCTGTTAGTCTAATCAGAAATATAATTTACTTTGAAAGAATTCCAGGACCGGACTAAATTTTTTAATGTTGCTCGTAACATTACCCTGTATATCATTTTTTGGTAAATGTTAGTAAACGTTTAAAAAGTCAATGGACCCAATGTCCGTATAAAATAATGTCATAATATTTGATGACACGTTCAAGGTTATTCCCCAATAATTTTTTTTAAAAATTGATTGACCACATTTTCAATTCTACAAATAAGGCAATCAACTAGTTAACATCAATATTTTATTAAATTTACTTATATACCCTACACATGTATTTGTTACAGGACGGCGAACCTTTAATAGACATCTACGACGACACATTCGATTGCAGCGAAAAACCTCCATACGAAACGATGAGCGATGAAGACATGTATAAAGAAAAAACACAAACTGACTTATCCTATCAACGTAGCACGAAATGTTGCGAAGATAACCGCCCAGACGTACTTTGTGTTCCCATCAGATATAGAATTATACCCGACAAGAAATTTCATCGAAAATTTCTTGTATTTTATAAAAGAACACCCGGAATACGTACAGGCAGATAAAAACAATGTTTTCGTGTTGCCGATTTTCGAGGTGTTAGCGGATCAAAGAGTACCTGAAAATAAAACGTATCTTCAGACTATGTTCAAAGAGAAAAAAGCAATTTTGTTCCACCAAAACGTTTGCGCTGTTTGCCACAAAGTCCCAGAAGGAGATAAATGGATAAAGCAACGTGAAACTAAGGGCTTAAATATTTTTTCTGTAGGTAAGAGGGAGGGCCCACAGTTGATTTGGGAGCCCTTTTTCGTCTGCACCCAGAAAGAACCTCTGTGGGACGAGAGACTGAACTGGGAAGGCCAAGGAAACAAGATGTGCCAGGTAAAACAATTCAAGGGATTAGTAATTATAGAAATACAAAAAAATATATATTTTTGTAGTGATTGATTTTTATCTCTTTTTTTTCATTGTTGTTTCGTTGATTGTGTTTTTGGCTGTTTCGGTTGATTTTATATAGATTAGACAATATCCAATAACCAGGGGCCGGAAATATTTTCCATTTTTCAGAGCCGACATTAACGAAAACCACATAAACATAAATATAAATAAATACACATAAAAATTAATGTGGTGTGTTTATATACCTGCAATGTATGCAACCAGTATAACCAGTGTCGAGACAGAAATGTGCAAGGACTCTGCGGATAACCAGGACTCTCCTATATAATCTTCAGGAACCGGAAATATATGCCATTTTCAAAATCGACAGTTGTTAAAAGCCTGTATGTGTTTATTTATGTACCTGTAATATATGTACTAGTTCGGCAACCTGTATTGTTCCAGGACGCTGGGATAGATGTATGTAATTCGCATTTGCTCCGTTCCCTGCAATAACCTCTATAAAATTGATAATGCTAATGAGGCTGTGGATTACTTGTTATCTGTTATCAATAAAAACGATCTAAATTTGTACCAATGACATATCCTTAAAAAAATCCTTTTTGGTTTATTATAAATAAACATTTACTGCAGGTCCTGATCACTATTCGAGCATATTAACTGCACCACTTCGTTATAATTTTAACCTATGTTTGCAAACAATATACACATTTTCTGATAAGTGGAAAGTCTCAAAAATTTGCCCAAATCACAAAAAACGCAGTAAATCTGATATACAGAACTACCGCGCTATAACAATTGTAAATAATTTCAATATGGTATTTGAAATTGTCTTCCATAACACGCTTTATCCGCAAGTCCATCGAAACATTTGTATTAATATTAATCAACACGGGTTTGTCTCACAACGTTCCACAACTACGAACCTACTTGTATTACATAGTACTTAGCGGAAATTATAGATGGTGGTGGACAGGTCGATGTCATTTATATGGATTTTTCTAAAACATTCGACAGAAGAGCATATTATTTTATTTCCGTGGGCTTTAACCTGGAATTAATGTATTTCTTTTTTAATCTTACCTCCTTAACAGATATCAGTTTGTGTAATACCAGGGTCGCAGATCTATGGAATGTATATATCAATCAGGCGTTCCACAGGGTTCGGTATTGGACTTCTTGTTGTTTATTATGTTCATAAATGATATCGCACTTGACCTCCAATGTCCATCTCTCTTATACGCTGATGACTTGACAACTTACCATAAAATTGACGATCTATCTGACTGTAATTAATTACAGGCAGACTTAGACACACTTGATAACTGGTGCAACAAATATAGATTGTTTCTAAATATCAGTAAATGCAATATGGTTTCATTTACCAGAAAGTTAAACAAGTTACAATTCGATTACGATATTAACGGTACTACACTGGAACGCTGTGACAGTTTTAAAGATCTAGTGGAAAAATTCTTCAATATAATCATATCTAACAAAAATATTTTTATTATCGTTAGAGTCAGTTATATAGAATTAATACATTTATTACCAAAACAAAAATTTTGTTAGTTTTTTAACAATCATTAAAAAGTTACTGAAGTTCTATTTTCTTAAAATATTTCAATCGCCATTTTCTCTTAATTGTTATTTTATTAGTTTTCACGCTCTTCTCGTAAATATGTGGTGTGTTTGTCATGTTACCCCCTCCCCTCCCCAATTCAAGCCATAAATACGCCCTTGTTAAGGGTCAAAGTTGTTGTTCATTAAATAAAATGATGCGATTAAATTTGCGATTTTCGTAGTGACAATAGATGTTATTGATGTAATCTTTTTGGTCGTCAATAGTGCCCGGGTGTTCAAAAGTTGTGGTAGCTTTTGTACAAACCTTTCAGAAACAGGCTATATATCAGATTAATTTACGAGGTCTTTTATTTTATTCTTGTATTAAGTTTAAAAATAACGCTCTTCTCGTAAATGTGTGGTGTGTTTTGTCATGTTACCCCCCCCCCTCCCCAAGTCAACGCATAATTCCGCCCTTGTCAAGGGTCAAAGTTGTTAAGAAAATTGTTGTTCATTAAATAACAAGATAATGCTTTTAGCCTCTGCCATCAACTTTGCGATTTTCGTAGTGACAATAGATGTTATTGACGTAATATTTTTGGTCGTCAATAGTGCCCGGTTGATCAAAAGTTGTGGTAGTGGTAGATTTTTCACAAACACCCTATATATCAAGTTTATTTCTCATGTTCTTTTTATTTTATTCTTGTATTAAGTTCAAAAATAACTATAATGCCATTTGTAAGGAAACTAGCGAAAAACAAAGTTGGTGATTGTATTATGGAATATCAGATTAGTTAGCCAAGTTTACCATTCAGTCATTTATCATTAATTATTACTGAATCTGAAGCAATTGATGAGACTGATAGATAAGTTTGATTGAGCAATCAATCAGTAATCATGTTATTCCCTTATTTTTATAGAATTTATTTAATTCTTTTAGAGAGAATTTCATTTTTGTTGACGCTTGTCACACTATTATCCATCATAATTTTATTTAAACAGATGGGCAATAAAATAAAATTCTTAAAATATTAATACGTACATTATTTACATCTTTAGAGAGTGATAATTTACCTATTGAACAAAAAAACAGTAAAACTTTGAGCAGTTTTTTTTAAACGGAGATATTTTTTTCCTAGTGATTATCATTATTTTACCCAGTCTGCATATCAAAATCAAATTCAAAACAATTTACTTAATTTTGAGATTAATATAATTCGTCCACGATTACCCGCCTTACCCGATTACCATCTCATCAACCACGCCACGATGTGTAGTGGCTATTGATGGGTCCTATTACACTGGTGGACAAAAAAAAAATATTTTTTTGTAATATGTATCTGAATAGTATATCCTGATTGCATAAATGACAAGCAAAAGTTGTAACACTTAAGTTTTCTTGTTACATTAATAAAACATTGTGGGCAGGAATAACATTACTGTTAATTTTACTAATATATTTATTGCTATATATCAATGAGGTATATGACATATATTAGGCTTATATAGGATATAACGGGTGATTATAAAGTAAGGGATATATTTCAACTTTATTATATATTATTAACAAATCAAATTAATAACAAAAAGTAAATGGAATCTAGTTGCTTACATAATGGGAATTCTGATGTCAAACACTAGTTACCGCAATTGCTCGATATGACCTCCATTTTGTTGTTGTAAAATTACCAACCGTTTCTCCAAATTGTATACAGCACTATTCAACATTTCTGGTTGAATTGCACGATTTGCTCTCTAATGCTGTCCTTTAATTCCTCCAGCGTTGTTGGCCGTGTTCTAAACACCAAATTTTTTAAATAACCTCACAGCCAGTAATCCACTGGGTTAATATCAGGCGATCTTGGTGGCCATGAATTTGCAAAATGTCTGCTTATAACACGATCTTGAAAAATCGCAGTTAACAATTCTTTAACTGGTCGGTAAATGTGCGGAGGTGCTCCATCCTGCATAAAAATCATGTTTTCAATTTCTTCGTGCTCGTTTTGCAACTGTGGAATTGCATAATGCCTTAACATTTGCAGGTATCGTTCACCAGTAACAGTTACAGATACAGCCTTCCCATTCTGTATTTCCTCGAAAAAGTATGGACCAATGGTGAAATTAGCTGTGAAACCGCACCAAACGGTGACTTTTTTGTCATGAAGGCCTTGCTGAACGATTTCATGTGGATTTTCTGTTGACCATATTCGACAGTTTTGAATATTAATTCCACCATTAAGAGAGAAATGGTCCTCATCTGTCCATAAAATACGGGATAACCATTCGGGTTCAATTTTCATCTGAGCCAATACGTGTAATGAAAAATCGTACCGAGAGCAAAATCTGCGTCCTTTTAATTCAAACAGCAGTTGCAGTTTATAGGGATACATTTTTAGGATATTCCTAAAAATTTTCCAAACCGTGGTGTATGGCATTTGTAATCGTTTTGATGTCACACTACTGATTGCTAGCGGATTAGTATTGGCTACGTTTTGATTTTCCTGAAGAACTTCTGCAACTTGGACATCCCTAATCCTAGGTCTTCCTGACCTCCGAAGGTCTTTTACAGACCCTGTTCTTTCAAATTTGCTAATCAAATTACGATACACCTTCATTTTGCACGGCCCTGCTCTCAAACGCATTTTCGTACGAAATCTTCGTAATCCAGTAGTGTAATTTTTACCGCCTTGATAATAACATTGCACTAAACCAATTCTTGTTTGCAGATCCATATTGAAATTGTTACAATTTACGTTACGCGAGTTTTATTTTGAGAACAATTCTCTAAATTACGATTATTTCGTTTGACACTTGTATCAATAGTTGTCACGACAATTCTTTTGTTTTCCATAGATACACTAAAATCCAATTATTGAGGCAACTAGATTCTGTTTACTTTCTGCTACTAGCATAATTTCTTAAAACTATATAAGAATTTATAATAGACCCCTTACTTTATGATAACCCCATAGATAGAGAATAATTTTTTGAAAAACATATGCTTAGTTCATTTTTTTATTTTATGTAAAATCGTCTCGCTTTAAGAACCAACAGTAATCATCCATCATGGTTGGATACCATCGTCTTTGATAACGAATTTCCATTGTCCTGATATCTTAATGAAATCTTTCACCTTATTCGTCGCTTACCGCACCTAAATTTTCAAGAAAAAATTTAAATGAGAATGCAGAAAGTAAGTTTTTGAAAACATACGGCAACCAAACATTTGGTACGAATCTAAAAGTTCACTTACTTGTTGCTTGTAGTTCTCATTATTCTTGTTCCCTAAAAACCCCTGCCTAAGCTTACAAATAAAAAATATTGCATCCAAGTGGTTGGGAGAGAGTCAATAATAATACTGGAGTGGAAGGAGGCCACAAAGAGGTTTCAAAAAATGTTCTATAGAATCGTCTCGGCTCACCCTTTACATTCGAAAATAATTTCCGGTTATAGACTTTTTTTGTCTAGTTTATTTATGTTTTTAAATCAAGTTTCTATCTATCATAGAACTCGACATATCGAAGTCGGACGCACTATTGCTCCACCCTGTATAATCCTATTATTGAATATCGCGGCCTTGGAACTGAATTTCTTCCATTATGGATAGATTTGGCGGTGCCCAGTAATGATTATTCTTCCTATTAATTATTCCTGTTGTGCTGAATGATGCCTCATTGTTTCAGAAAAATGATTGAATATTAGTGAATCTTCGCCATGCCTATCAAAATATTCTGGAAAAGCATAGACTCTATGCTTTTCTAGGATATTTTGACAAAAGATTTTTCATAATTTTATCATTTGAATATAATGTCTGCAATACACCTGGCGTTGGAGATTTATATTTTGTGAAGAGTTCTTTGAGCTATCGAATAAGAAATTTCGAAATATTTTGTAATATCCATATTTTTATCACAAAAAAAATAACAAAAAAAAACAGTCTTATCATCGTCGGTAATAAAAAAGCAAAAACAAATATAACAACAAAACAAAATTGTATTAAGAATTATTCTCATTTCAAAGCTATCTTAGACATGAATGATACAATAATAGATAGATATTTATAAACCATAGGTTACAACAAAAATACATCTGAAATCTTTTAAAAAGTCAATTTTACATAAATTTCTTTCAAAAAATGTTCTGTTACTTTTTGTTACGATAATCATTTGTATTTAAACTAGCATGACTGAAACTGTGTTTAAAATAAAAAAAGTTTGAAAATGTAGAAAATATTTGTAATTATGATTTAAATTACTCAACAATGATCTAGTAGGCGAGGAACTTCCGATATAATGGAAACAATAATCGATATTTAGGTACGTAATTGTCAAGTTTTGTTGTGTTTACCTTGTTACATTACAAAAAATGTAGTGAAGTGATTGATAATATGGCACGTTTAGAATATACAAACGGAGACTTTTTAAATATTATTGTTATTTATGGCAAATGTAATAAAGTTGTGACCTGGACCTGTGAAACTTTTGCCATCAGATATCCCGAAAAAGCGGGTCCCGACTACCGACCCACGATGCTATTGCAAGATTGATAGATAATTGTACAAATTTTGGATCTTTTACTAACAGAAATAAGAAAACTAAGCCAACTGTCGATGATGAAGAAATCGAAATTACACTTTTGGGATATTTTAGAGCTTACCCGTGTGCCTCTCTGAGAGATGTACGGAATTAGAATTGGGCTTATCATTTAAGTCAATACACAGGATTTTGAAAGCCATCCCGGAGATGATGCAAGAAGGATGCATTTTGCCAAATTTATGCTCGTAAAGAGCCAGGAAGGTGACAGATTTTTTTGAAAATATAATTTGGAGCACAAAAAATGTATCTACAATGACCATACTTTCCATTATTGGGATGAAATCCTCACATTATTCGTGAGAGAACTTTCCGAGATTAGTGGCGATTAAATGTTTACTGAGCGATCAGAAACGATGCAGTTGTAACAATTAACTTCTATGATGAAAAATGAGATACGAAAAATTCTAACAATAAGAATATTCTGTTGATTTTAGAAGAGAAATATCTTGATATTTTAGAAAATAATATCGCTTAAGTGAAATTTGGACCTTCTTTTGACGTTTGTTCATTCTTTCCAAGTGTTCCAATACTACAAACCTTGGAGTACCTTAAGGATCTACTCGAATTAAACAATCTCAATCAACATGTAGTAAAAGAATATCTTCAACTCACTAAACTTAATTATAATAATTTCTTCGAACGACATAAAAAGAAAATCATTGATTAAGGATATAGCTGCGAGTAATGGATATTCTGTAAGTTTAACTGATAAAATAATTGAGAAACGAAAATTTAAAGAGCTACTTCGAAATTCCACGATCTTTCAAAATTAATGAGAAAAGCAGAAATTTGTATCAATTCCATTCGATTCTCGATTCATCCATGGTATTGGTAAGATTTTTAAAGATATAGGTATGACAGTTGTTCATCGATCGGAAAATCTTTTAGGCAATCCAAAAGACAAAATTGAAACAACGAAAAGTCGGGGATTTACGAAATTAGCTGTAAGGACTGTAATTAAAAATATGTTGGACAGACTAGACGATCAATTCAAACTAGATTCAAAGAGCATATGACCCATCTCAAATATGGTAGAACAGATAAGTTTAGTGTTGCCCAACTTGCGTTTGAAAACAACGATCAAATAGATATTTGCAATTTAAAATTAATCAGAAATGTAACAAATGCTAGACAGCTAGATGCATTTGGACCAATCCCAAATAGCCTGCTTTATTGGTTAATGAGTCACGGTTCATCGAACCGTGACAATAGTTTAGGTATAAATAGAGTACATCGTTAGCATAAAAGTTAGTTTTAATCATCTCCAGATGATGTCAACTTGGTTGGCGAAACGCGCGTCGAGTGTAGTATATAGTGTTTTGGTGTTTCGTGGGAAACTACGTCAGAATGATGGTGCTCCTCCACACCGCAGATGGATTATTGACACTTTTCTAACAAATAATTTCGGTGATTAGTGGATAGCAAATAACGGCCCTCAACTGTGGCTCCTGCGTTCTCCTGGCATGACTACACTAGACTTTTTTTGTATGGAGTCATATAAAAAATACTGTTTATGCCATTCCTTTAACTACAAAAGAAAATTGCCAAGTTCGAAATGCCTTCGAATCGCTCACTCTCCAGCAAATTAGCGCCACTACGAAACGTGAACAGACGAGTACTTAAATGTTTAGATGTGAACATGTTCGAACACGTTCTTTAATTTGAAAATTGTTGTAATTTATAAAATATTTTTAAAAGATTTCACATGCATTTTATTATAACAGTAAATATACATATCTTGGTTGCGGAAATTGGCTGAGGTTAAATAAATGAAAAAATGATAAAAGATAATCTTTGAAAATCTTAGATGAAACACTCTGTATATAAACAGACTAACAATCTGATTGATTCAGTAATATCTAATTTTAGTAATTTTTAATAGTTATCTTTAGTTTCCGTTGATCCACATATAATCCCCACTGGATTAAAAACTCATGCTACCAGATGACAGATTGTAAATTATTTTCCGATACCCATCTTTAAATAAATAATTCATGCGTGTGCGAATTACTGACATTGATATTAATTTATTTTCCATAAATATTTAGACGTTATTATTTTGTAGGCTTACACAATGTGCATCCTAGGGTATGACTTCATGGTGTTAGACAACGCCTTCTTGATCCACAAACCAGGTATTAAAAAGAAGAAAGTCCAAGTTCTGAAACACAAGGACCAGCTGAAGATGAATGGTAAAATCTTGCTTGATATACAAAAGGAATTGCAGAATGTATATGGCAAGAACTGTAAGTGCAAGATACACAATGTATAGCCATTGAGGAAATGTCTAATCAATAATTTATTTATTTAATTAATTTATTTATTTATAAATTATATGTTGTAGAAGTTTATGAGACCTTGTAAACACTGATATAGAAATTCCTGGATAGTTTGGAGTAAATACCTATATCAAATTTATATGAATAATTAGGATAGCATTCTTTAAATTGCATACCGAAAAATTAATGCAAAGAAAACCGATTCCACCCACTCTGGGTGTCTGATTGAAAAAATGGTAAATATTTTGAGTTAGTGACCGCATGTATGTAAATTTGAATGCTTTTCCAAAACAGCAAGGACTATTAGACATAATGAATGCTTTTTGATAGACCTGACCGTGGTGTTTAAAAGTGAGCTGATACCCAATTAGCTATAGTATTTTCGTAAATTCTGTAGAGTAAAGGAATGCGGATTCAACGGCGTGCATGCGTATAAGAAATAATAATACAATAATAAAGATAAAATAATTTAATTAACAATACCTATGAACTCATATTGATGATTATTAATATTTTCTCTTATAAATCTATACATTTCATTTTAGGTATGAAGAACAATCATTAGGGAAAGTTATGTTGTAATTAAATACATTTATTTATATGCCCTGAATTTTATAAACATTAAACAATATATTATTTATTATAGGTATTGATTAAATTTCTAATTAAAAAAAGTCAGAAATGGATTATTTGTGACTTACCTTATAAAAAATTGCATTTACAATACCCAAATAAAAACAATGAATATCTTCCGCTGCTCGAAAATATTTCCTGCGTGTTATGCTCATTACACCATATTTATAGGAATAATAAGCATTTGCTATAATTATTGCTTTATCGAAAGTGAAATACGGGAGCTTGTAAATCTTTTATTATTCATCTTATTGTGAATATTGTGATATAGTGAGTGTTGGGCAATGGAGAAACCACGAAAAAAAATCCAAGTGTCAGTTACTGCCGAATGTTCCAAAAAAGTAAAATTTCGAGAAAACTTGACATAATGAGAAAAAGATAGTTTTAAATGTTATTAAAGCATTAATTAGGGATCATCCAATGAAGACTAAAGATGATCTAACAGGTATTCTGTGGTGATTATTAATTACAGTAATTCAAATTTCATTTAAATAAAACTTTTAAATGTTTCAAAATATTTAATGCATAAATATGTATCTAAATCACATATATTCAATTTAAAAAAACAAATTCACTTTCAGATCTACCTATACTATCTCCAACGTTACGTTACGCCCCTGACTGCACCGCTTCACTCGGGTTGATGCAATTAACTTTTTTATACCTGGTCTTGAAAAAGGTCTGCAAGTCACCCAACGGTCTTAACATTCGTCTCGTAAACGTTATCAACTATTTTAATTATATGGTCCACTAATGCAGCGATTTCCGCCTAGATTTTTATTTTTACACAAGGCGGCCTGATCAGTGATAACTCAAACGAAAGAGACGGGTGCATATAAATTGCTTGAGACGCGTGTACAGATTTTATATTTTGCATGTGCCCCCCGGTCTTTAATAAATGCTCTTTCACTTTGATAAATAGCCGACAAATTTTCTGTTCTACTCTACAGAATTTACGAAAACACTATAGGTTTTATAAAATCATCTCTGAATGTTCTAGACGGATGCATATGCAATAATTAAGTGATACTGCTCGATCAATATTGCAAAAGAAAAACATCTGTTAATTAGGTTATGTAGTGAGGATGAGCGCGAGTGATTGAACGGAAATGCAGAGGAAAACAAGGAAAATATTGCATGCTGTTGATAGAACTTTCATATGGTAAGAAATTTGTTGACCATGAATTATGATAGTAGACAATTACGACTATCTAGATTGTTCTTTAGTGAATAATTTACAATCATGTGTACTGTGGCCTTACAAGGGTATTTGGTTCCCGGGGACAATGCAATACCTACACACCTGACGCAATTTATCAGGAAATATATTATTACAATATATCATTTTTGAGTTGTACACCCGCATAGCTGACCAGTTTTGAGAGAGAGTGGTGCTCAAACAACGTTTCAGGCAGAGTCATATCTGTCATCAGACTCTTGCTGATATAACTTCTTAGAACAATTTCTCGTTGGTCGACCTCAACACAGTTTAGCGCAAAGTGCATTAACTCGAAGTCATAAACTGAATTCGATTCACTTCGAATTAACCTTATTATTTGTTCAAAGCTTTAATGAAATTTACAATGTTAATATTTTCAATGTACAAAGTCATGGGGTGGCTTAACTTTAAAATATTAAATAAATAATGTTAAAGAATCAACAGTATTAATTTAAACATATTTATTTTATAACCCAAAAAAACATTGTGTTTTGCTAGTCCATCTGAAAATATCTGGAAAAACTTATTTATTTTAAGCGTTTGCCATTTGCTACATTATTGTTTTTTTTTTTAATTATTTTATTTGAGTAATAATAATAATTTGTGGTTTTTTTACTTAAAATTTTAATGACCAAAAATAACCAAATTATCCAATCCCTTTTTTATTTTTTGTTCACCGTGAGTGAAATTAAAAATAGCATCGGACAGTATCGATATGAATAGGTAAATACCGTTAACTTTAAAAGACCATGACGGGCAACTCCTTTCTTTTCACTTTATATGAGTACATAGCAGGAGTTCGGGAATTTACTGACTGTACTGCTGCAAAAATGTATGATCATTTTTTGGTTGTTGTTTGGTTGAACGTTTCCGAAAGTTACACCCTCTCTTACAGATTTTATCTCCATGTGTTCACTCCGGAATATATTTTCAATACATTTACCACAAAACTCACTTGATTAAAATTGGAAGAAATTACAAGTAAAACTTCCTACTTCCAACAAACCTGTTTTAGATATTTTGTGTTCTGGGAAATAATAAAAAATATGAATAACTAGACACACAATGTATAATCTTATACTCTTGACAATATTTTTTATTATTCCAACTACTTGAAGACAAAATCTCCAAATGTTATGGATTTTTAAGTTTTTATATTAGTCTAATATGAACAGAAATGCGTGATTTTTTAAGGAATTTTAAACAATATAATAGAATATAACTTACATGAACTGTACCCACTTATTTAAAGCTCTATCATGAAACTGCGTACATTATCAGAGCGTTAAAAGTTGCCAAATATTTATAATTTTAATTGTACAGTAGAATAAGGCTTGCATGTTAGTTAAAAAAAATGGATCATTATGTTATACTCTTAGAATATATAATTTAAGTATTTCTGTTTGTGTTTGTTTGTTTTTATACATAATTATTGCATTTAGAATTTTAGTCCATTACCTCCGGTAAAAGTATATGTGTATACCTGTATGTATATAACTTTGGGATGCGACACGCGACGTCCCTGTTTCGACTAATTGTAAGTTGTTTTTGTATTTATATGTAAGTATATCCATTAGTTGTTTTGTACATAGATATTTTACAATGGGACTATTGAAATTTTGTAAACTGTTGTAGTTGCCATTTTTGTAACTTAAAATTAATGTGTTTTATAAATTATTATGTTATACGTTATTTAATAAACATTTATTATAAAATTCATATTTTTTTAATTTTGTTTGCTCTCATCCCCCCCAGGAAAAATTTCTACGCTGCCCATGACACATTTTATAAATAAGAACATCAAAATATCGGTATTAATTTGGTTTAAAAGTAAATAATAAACAAATTGATTCAATTAATACCTACAGTTGTTATAAACAATGTATATTTTTTTTAATATAGTTTTTTGCTTATGTGTGTTTATCGATATTACTGTCAAACTCAGAGCAGGACAATTCTTTTGATTTCAAGACAATAATGATTGTTTAGTTTTCGATGTGTTAAGCTCACGTACAACCATGATATTTCGTTAAACAATCATTTATTTCTTATATAAATTTTAGGATTCTAATAAACAGTAATTTCTGTTTTACATATAAATCAGTTCTTATCTGTTTAACATGCTCTACTTCAGTTTTAAAAATTAGATATACATAGGAATTAGAAATACAGGAATTATTTAATGAGGCTTAGAGTAGATATAGTGTTTATTATAGGTACCGAATTTGCCACAAATTACATATGCTACCTGCATACAAAATATTGCATTATCGTTACACGTGTTTTATTAAGTAAATTTAACATATATACGGTGTTTTTTATTATTCGATACGATTCGGTTAATTTGGATAAGTTCGAGTTTTATATTGGAGTTCTACAAAGTACCTAGTGGATTGTAAATCACTTATAATTAAAGCTGGCCGAGGTGGCTGGAGTACAGCCACGGTCTTGCGCTGGCGTCACACGTGCCGATTTAGAAGTGATTTACGCTGCAGTCTTATTTGAAAGGTTAATGCGTGAGGTTGTACCTATAAATTATACATAATGTCAAACGCTCCAAAGGATAAAAAACGACCGTACGCGGACACAGTGAATAAATTTATCGGTGAATGTCCGGATTTATTCTATGACGGATGCAAAATAATTTGTAAAGTTTGCAATCAAGACTTAATGTGCTGGCACAAAACATATTGTCGTCGTCATATCAATACCGTGCAACAGCAAAATAAAAAAAATGGCATGCCTTTGACAACTCAGTTTATGTTTGATTTATTGTTAATGTTAATAGCCTGTAATATTCCGCTACACATACTGGATAAACAACCATTTCGGAAGTTTTGGAATAAATCCAATCCCCAGATGAACTTACCAAGTCGTACATCGTTACGTAGATATATTCCAGCTGTTCGTGAAGACATTGTAAATAGGATTAAATGTGGATTAAATAATAAACGGCTCTGGTTATGTATTGACGAGACGACAGATTGTAAAAAAAATTCTATTTTAAATATTATAGTACGTGTACTGGACCCTCTTAAACCAACATTTCCACTTTTACTAGCTAGTAAAAGACTAACTGCGTGTACTGGCGAAATAATTACGCGTGTGGTGTTGGATATATTCGAAAAATTTGAACTTTCAACAAGTCAAGTATTGATGATTGTGACTGATGGTGCCGCGACAATGCGCGTGGTAGGCCATTCTCTTCAAAGAGACAATTGTAGGTTTTTACATGTTACGTGTAAAGTGCATGCGTTACATCTTGTGGCAGAAGCGATTCGAAAATGTTTTCCAGAGGTAGATGCATTAATAGCAAATACAAAAAAAGTATTTCTCAAATCTCCTAAACGGCTTCGAGCATTTCACAGACAGTGTCCTGGTATCCCCTGAACCACCAGAGCCGATTCTTACATGTTGGGGAACGTGATTGAAAGCGGTTTTTTATTATGCTGAATATTTTCAACAAATAAAAGCTGTGATACTACAGTTCAACCCTAACGAGGCTGCAGCTATTCAGGAAAGCCAGACAAGCTTTCAAGACGTTTCCCTTGAAACAAATTTAAAAACTATTAATAACAATTATAGAGGACTACACGACGCAATAGAAAAATTACAAAATAGTTCGTTGTCGTTAGTGGAATCGCTGCAAATAGTGGACGACGTAAATACACAGCCACAGGCTATAAATGAAGCAAAAAATAATCGCGTTAGTGAAAAATTCGAGAGTGTATTACAGAAAGATCCTGATTTTAGCAAATTAAGACAAATTTATGATGGTGCATCTACAACTTCGTTAAGTGAGTTCACAGATTGTTTTACTTATGCCTGTATTACATCCGTAGATGTCGAACGGTCATTTTCAAAATACAAACATATTTTTTTCACCAAAGCGAACATCGCTGACGGAGAGCTGTAGAAACATACCTGATGCTATTATACTATAGATCTTCCCCACTTTGTGATGACGATAACCAAACTACTTCATAAATCTGCTTAAAAGGGTGAGTTTTATACAAATTTTTATAAAATGTAACATTATTGTTAAAATTTATTTCCATTTATTGTACTTATTCAAGTATTATGATATGATGTAAACATGAGTCATATGACAGCTCTGTCGGCCAAGTGACCTCGACCAGCTTTACTTATACTTAAAGCTGGTAGAAATGTGCGGAGGGATATAGGCGTACGCATCATAATAAGCGTAATAAAAGAAATTAACCAGTAACAAAAGTAATAAACTCTTACAATTTATAACAATGTATGCACAACTTATTCCCATACGTAACATGTACCAAACTACAACCGTGTTCTTGAAGAGAACGGTCTACCAAACGCAATGTCGCGGCACCATCAGTCACAAACATTAACACTTAAATTGTTGACAGGTCAAATTTTCTAACGTCTCCAGCACCACCCGCATAATTGTTTCGCCAGTACACTCAGTTAGTCTTTTGCTAGCAGGTAACAGTGTAAATGTCGGTTAAGAGGGTCCAGTACACGTACTATAAAAATTACAATAGATTTTGTTTACAATATGTCGGCTCGTCAACACATAACCACGGCCGTGTATTTTTTAATATACATTAACGCGGCTCGCTTCGGTACTTGATATTTGTCCGCCGCCGGTCGTTTCCCCTAAACACCTGATGTCACACCACTGAACTGCCGCACATCTTGTCGGCTTTACTTATAATTAGAGTTGACATTTCGATCCGCAAATCATGGGCGGTGCCAGGTAGAGAAACACCCAAGTACGTAAGCGAGACTTGTTTACTATTTTAGTCTACTGTTATGCGTCGAGGTGTCATAACGTAATTTATTTCTCTCTGTTGTATTGTTGATAATTTTATTTTTTGTATTTTATTCTTGATATTAATTTAATAATAAAGTATGTCAGACCTGCCCAAGGGAAAAAAACCGACATACGCTGCCAAAGTGAATAAATTTATCAGTGAATTCCTGGATTTATTCAACAACGGTGCTATAATAATTTGTAAGGTGTGCGAGACTGGCCTGATGTGCTGGGACAAACGTGTGATTGTAAACGTAACGTAAATTCTGTGCAACATAAAACTAAAAAAAATGGCACGCCTTGGACAACACAGTTTATGTTCGATCTACTCTTAATGCTGATTGCTTGTGATGTTCCGCTGCACATATTCAATAAACAACCATTTCAGGAGTTCTGGAATAAATACAATCCCAAGGTGACGTTACCAAGTCGCACAACGTTGCGTAACTATGTACCAACTGTAAGCGAAGACATTGTAAATAAGATCAATCGTATACTAAATAATACACGGCTGTGTTTATGTATTGGCGAGACGACAGATTGTAAAAAAATTCTATTGTGAATGTTATACTACGTGTACTGGACCCTCTTAAACCAACATTTCCACTGTTACTAGCTAGCAAACGACTAACTGAGTGTACTCAAACAATTTCGCGGGTGGTACTGCAAACGTTAGAAAAATTTGACCTGTCAAAAAGTCAAGTGTTGATGTGTGTGACCGATGCACCGCAACAATGCGTTTAGTAGGCCATTCTCTTCAAGAACACAGTTGTAGGGTATTACATGTTACGTGTAAAGTGCATGCTATATACCTTGTGGCAGAAACTATTCGACAAGGTTTTCTAGAGGTAGATGCATTGTTAGCAAGTATTAAAAAGAGTATTTCTTAAATCTCCTAAACGTCTTCGCGCATTTCATAGCAAGTGTCCCGGTATTCCAGAACCACCACAGCTGATTCTTACATGTTGGGGAACATGGCTGGAGGCAGCATTTTATCATGCTGAATATTTACAACAAATAAAAGCTGTGATATTACTACAATTCAAGCCAGACGAGACTGCATCTATTAAGGAAAGCCAGACAAAATTTGAAGGTGTCTGTTGAAACGTTTTTAAAAACTATTCACAAGAACTATAAAGGATTACATGACGTCATACAAAACTTACAAAACAGTGCGTTTTCGTTAGCGCAGTCACTGCAAATAGTGGACGAAGTAAATCGACTGTAACATTCTATAGGTGACGCAAAAAATGAGCCCGTTGGAGAATAGTTCGCACATGTGCTAAAGCACGATACCGGTTTTACCAGATTAAGACAAATTTGTGATGGTACTGATGGTTCATCTGCAGATCCGTTAAGTGAATTCAGAGACTATTTTAAGTATGCTTGTAGTACATCAATAGATGTCAAACGTTGGTTCCCAAAATATAAGCATATTTTTTCACCACGTCGTACATTACTCTCGGAGACAACCATAGAAACATACATGATGCTGCAAAGTTTTTACACATCTTTTCCAGTTCGTGATAACCAAGCTAGTTAAGAGGGTAAGTTGTGCATGCATTGTTAAATTGTAACAGTTTATTGCTTTTATTACTAGTTAATTTCTTTTCTTACACTTATTATGCTGCGTACGCCTATATCCTGCGGCGCATTTTTGCCAACTCTACTTATATACAGATCCCGCAACTACCAATTCCATTCCAATTGTTTTATTGTACCTCTCTTTAAAAATCCTAACAAACAACGGGGAGGGGGTCTAAAAGAGAACTCACGATGTTCTGTTGGCTGTCCGATATCGTGCGGTATAAAAAAAACTTTGGTATAAACATCTATACAGTCATTAACTGTTTCAATGAATTGATAATTTAGTAAATGTACCCAAAAAATCGTGACTTCACACATTGCGAAAAGTTTCCAAACAAAAACCATGCGACTCGGTGACAGTGTGATATATACAGATCGAGCCAAACCATTAGATACACGACTAGCGGTATGCTCAGTTTACAGTTACCCGTCTGAATGCGAGGTCCGAACGAAAATAGTTTGACAGGAAAAAGTAGGAAGAGACAATAAATGTAAAAAGTTTCTTTAACTTGCTTGGCAGCATTGTACTGGTGGTTAACATAAAGTAAATTATTGTACTGCATAAAAATAAAATATTTAATTATATGTATTTCGTCGCATCGTCTGATTAGATCACTGTTTTTAATAATTATGTAGTACCGCTTCTCAGTGCCAGATGGAGCAGCTAATTTATGCTCCGTCTTGAGAAAAGCAATATCCTCACCTACTTTAAAAGCACCTTCTGACATTCGCGCTGACAGCAGAGATGATGTGATAGTATAAAAATATAATAAAAAGTGGAATGTGCATAAAATGGTACGATGGCTCTGAAGGGCCACAGCAAATAAAAAAAAAACTAGAAATTTCTACTTTAAAACTAGAAACTTCTACTTTAAAACTAGAAAATTCTACTTTTGAAAGTAGAAATGTCCACTTTTAAAATAGAAATTTCTACTTCTGAAATTATAAATTTCTAGTTTTAAAGTAGAAATTTCTAATTTTAAAGTAGAAATTTCTAGTTTTAAAGTAAAAATTTCTAGTTTTTTTTATTGTTGTAGTCCTTCAGGACAATCATATAATGAAGTACAATTCTATCTCAGATAATATACTAATAGATAAAAAATACATAAACAAACAAATAGATAAAAAAATTGATATACAAGCCAAACAACAATACACACATTCCATATATTATTCTAAAAATTTTCCAGGCTTAGTTTTAAAGATGTTTAATATTTCACAGTTTTTAATTTCAATTGGTAAATTATTATTATCATTTAGTCCTTTAAAAAACGTCGGTGTTGTTATAGGCTATTTAACAAATTAATTTGAGTTGTTATAAGATCTTTATTACCGCACTAGTAGTGCGGTTATGAATCTTTTCCAGCACTGTTTTTTTTTTTTTTTTTAAACAAAGAATGACATAAATTGAAGCAAAATTTGTTTATTTGAACAATAATTCATTATTTTTTTATATAAATTACCATAGTAGTACCATAGACCCAATCAAATACATAGATATAAACGTAATGCCTTGTTTTGATAATCAAACTTGTTTCGTTAAAGAAACTTATATCGTTAATAATTATACAGGGTGGGGCAACAGTGCATCCGACTTCAATAGTCGAGTTCTGTGATAGCTAGAAACTCGATTTAAAAACATAAATAAACTAGTCAAAAAAAGTCTATCCGGAAATTATTTTCGAATATACAGGGTGAGCCAAGACGATTCTACAGGGTCAACTAACATTTTTTTAAACGGAATGCCATGTATATCAGAACATTTTTTGATACATCTTTGTGGCCTCCTTTTACTTCTTTATTATTATTGACTCTCTCCCGACCATTTAGACGTCGAGATTTTTTTTGAAATTATGCCATTTACACATGTACTGTATGTACATGTATGTATTAAAAAAATCACTACGGTCACAATTATCAATTTTAAGAAAAAATATTATAGTACCAGTTATGAGATATCTGTGTGATGACTAAGCCTGGCCAAGCGATGGTTGATTCAGGGTCGGGCGCAATATCAATGCCATCGCGCGCTTGTTTACGATGACTATGACACGACACACTTTAGTTGTTATCTGTCGGTCGATGCAGAGAGTACTAATAAGTAATAAATAATGTTGAGCGTAAAGAGTAGAAAACGACCGTACGCTGATAAAGTGAATAAATTTATCGGTGAATTTCCGGATTTATTCTATGATGGATGTAAAATAATTTGTAAAGTTTGTGATCAAGACTTAATGCGCTGGAATAAATACGGCTGCGAAATTCATGTCAATAGTAACCGGCATAAAAATAAAAAAAATGGCGTGTCTTCTTTGGAACCTCAGTTTATGTTTGATTTACTGTTACTGCTGATTGCCTGTGATGTTCCCCTGCGCATATTGGATAAACCAGCATTTCGGGAGTTCTGGAATAAATACAATCCCCAGCAAAAGACTAACTGCGTGTACTGGCGAAACAATTACGCGGGTGGTGTTGGAGATTTTCGAAAAATTTGAACTGTCAACAAGTCAAGTGTTGATGTTTGTGACCGACGGTGCTGCGACAATGCGTTTGGTGGGCCGTTTTCTTCAAAAAGACGATTGTAGGTTTTTACATGTTACGTGTAAAGTGCATGCGTTCCATCTTGTAGCAGAAACCATTTGAAAATGTTTTCCAGAGGTAGATGCATTAATAGCAAATACAAAAAAAGTATTTCTCAAATCTCCTAAACGGCTTCGAGCATTTCACACACTGTGTCCTGGTATTCCGGAACCACCAGAGCCGATTCTTACACGTTGGGGAACGTGGTTGAAGGCAGCTTTTTATTATGCTGAATATTTTCAACAAATAAAAGCTGTGATACTACAGTTCAACCCTAACGAGGCTGCAGCTATTAAGGAAAGCCAGACAAGCTTTCAAGATGTTTCCCTTGAAACAGATTTAAAAACTATTTATAACAATTATAGAGGACTACACGACGCAATAGAAAAATTGCAAAATACTTCGTTGTCGTTAGTGGAATCACTGCAAATAGTGGACGACGTAAATACACAGCTACAGACTATAAATGACGCAAACAATAAGCCCGTTATTGAAAAATTCGAGTGTATTACGAAACGATCCTGATTTTACCAAATTAAGACTAATTTGTGATGGTGCATCTACAGCTGCGTTAAGTGAGTTCACAGAGTGTTTTACTTATGCCTGTATTACTTCCGTATATGTCGAACGGTCTTTTTCAAAATACAAACATATTTTTTTCACCAAAGCGATCATCGCTTACTGAGACAACTGTAGAAACATATCTGATGCTACACAGTTATTATAGAAGTGCTCTATTTTGTAATAATGACAACCAAGCTACTTCATAAATCTGCTTAAGAAGGTGAGTTTTGTACATATTTTTGTAAAGAGTACCAGTATTAATAACATTTTTTTCCATTTATTTTATTTATTTATTATTAGTTATCACTTAGATATACAATGTACATGTGTGAACGTCATTTAACAGTTTAATAATAATGTGCAGCACTAAGCTTACAAAATATAAGGAAATACATAAAAAAAGAATTTAAAGCGAACGAAATAGTACAAAAACATACATCACAATATATAAAATATTTTTGTTTTTATTATTGTACTTATTCAAGTATTATATGATGCATACCCAGTACGTCTCTGTAGGATTATTGACCTTGGCCAGGCTTAGTGATGACACTCAGCAATTTTCACTCCCTAAAAGTATACAGGGTAAATTTTAACTATGTGAACTGAATTTTCTCAATTTTTTCAAATGGAACTATTTTTGGACGTGATGTGGAATTGAAAATTTTTTTGTACGTACATCTTTATGGCTATTTGTAACCATTTACAATTTATTGAACAATAACTGCAAAATTCAGCAATAAAAATTAAAAATATATTTTTTTTGTAATTCACTATAAAAAGTGCTCCACATGTTGCCCATTTTGATTGACACATTTCTATGCGTCTTTTCTATTTAAAGTTGATTATGTGGTATTTCTCTTTTCTAGACTTTTCTTAAAAGTGCACTTCAAAGTATCTTTAAAAAGTCAAGTATATTATTAAAATAAATTAGGTTTATTCTCTCTATCTGTTAATGTAAAACTAAGTCTTGCAATCAATTTTTTGCCAAGTACAGAAGAAAGGACAACCTTATTAATCTTGTTTATATAATCTTCAGATTAAAAAATTCTTAACCTGAATGTAGCCCGAGATTCGGAAAGAAGCCAACATCTAAGCCTAGCATAGACCACCATATATACAGCAGTCTGTAAAGATGGTGGCGTGGTGATACATTTATTTATTGATTAATTTTAGAAATGTATTATATTATCATCGAGTTTATATTTATTCGGTCAATGATATTACATTACACCGTAGATATCCTTTCGCACTTTGATTAATTTAATCATTGCATTGAAGACTGTGATATTAGTCATCTTATTAGCATCACGTCTTGGCTCTTAAATCAACAGAATTTATGGAAATATGAGATGATTTATGCATACTTCAGGTTAATATCTGAATACAAACTGCTTTTGGTAACACATTTAATTTTGCATTACATTTTTCAAACTAATTCAAAATTTAGGTTGTTCAAATGCCTTGTTAGTTCGTAAAACTAAAACAAAATTGCAGAAACTTAACAGAAATACATATTTTGCAGCTGGTAGCTTTCTTCACATTTTTTGATCATTTTTACTATAACCCCATGCTAGTTTCATGAAATTAATTACAATTATTTTGAAATGAGAATCACCATTACAAAAAATTAAATACTTTATTGGAATAAAACACAAAATACAACTTTAAACCTGCATTTTATTAAAACGCAAGTGTCAAGCGTTAAAAAATATGTAACAAAATTTCTATAAATTACGATCTTGGTCTTTCCTTCTTTTCTTTGTACAAGGCTAGAAGGGAAACATTGGCTACTTTGACAACCTGCAAAGAGAGACATATTTAAAATGCGTGAAAAACAAAAAAAGTATTCATTAAATATGCTAGTAAGAAAGAATAAAAATAATCACGTAAAATCATAGCATGGCTCTACTTGTACTCGTCATTTAAAAAAGCGGTAAGGATAAATCAATAAGCAACGTCTGAACATACCTTAAATCTTACTCCAGGAATATCACCAACGGCATGACCTTTACGACCAAAACCTGCTACTAGAACTTCGTCGTTTTCTTCAATGTGGTTAAGACAACCATCCCTTGGTACGAAGGCGGTGATTTTTTTGCCATTTTTAATCAGTTGTACCCTAACACATTTGCGAATAGCAGAGTTTGGTTGTTTGGCTTCAACTCCTCTAAAAAAAGACATTTTTCACTAACACAAATGTTCAATTAAAAAAAGAACTGTAGAAAAAAATACAACTATATACCGTTGACGATGGCCCAACACAGCGCACAGAATTTTCCTGTGATTGGACGTCAAAATACACCATTCACGAGGAAATTCTGCGCGTTGTATCAACCTTAACACTGCAGAGAACTGTAGCACACATATCAGAGCGTATAGTCGATTGAAACGTCTACCCAATGGTTCAGTGGGCAAATTTATATAGCATTGCCTTAAAAAAAACACTAAAGCCTATATTTCAGCTGTAGTGGTCTCAGAATGCAACATAACTAGAGAAATAGGCAATAAGTCACTGTTTTTTGGCTTGCGCCCGCCCTAACCTAACCAATTTTCAACTTACACTTTTTCAAGAACAATTCCTTTCGCGTGAGAAGCTCCTCCAAAAGGATTTGCCTTCCAACGTGTTCCTAAATGGGCTTTCTTGTAGTCTTTGTCGGCCCACCTTTGCTCCCCTTCGATGGTTCACATGTTTTCTTGCTGTCCTTAATCCACGGGGTTTACCTTAAAAATAAACGAAATCTTTCTCAAAATCCATGTTAATTTATTAAAAGATTAGAAAATAGTGGGTTCAGCGATGAAGATCAACACAGAAAATATTGATTTATTTGCGCAGTTTAGTCGATGATTGAAGATTAATTTGAGTTGACACATTTCCTATGGCGTTTGTAGAACTAGAAATTATTAATTTTGTTCACAAAATCACAAAACTTGTTGAAACAATGTATTCATTCACTTATTTAACGCTAATTTAAACTTGTCGGGTGGAAATGTGTTTAAAAATCAACAATTTTAATAGGAAAAACAGATAATAAACTCTAAAACTGCACTCACCCATGTTGACTGTTCTAAAACTTTGACGAGAAAGAAATGCTATTGCCAATCTTAATAAGCATTTTTCCTCTAGATGGGACAATACCGCCAACATAGAGAATAAAAATTCCGAGAAAGTATATCTTCAAATATTTTTTTTTATCGTACTGTGTCACTTAGTATATTAATCAGTGTGTCTCAATATTATGAATTAAATTGTACAATTTACTTTTTTATTTATTACCTGTGGAAGTAATTTTGTAGTTTTGACGGTTTCAAAAATTGAATTGATAAGTTTGCAATGTTGGCAGCGTTCGAGAATCGATTCGTTTTGTAATAAAAAAAGGATAGTAAACTTTTGACAGTGGAAGCGCACTTTTTGTATATTTTTTTTAAGAAGTTATTGAGTTTGGGGGGCTTGTGATGGTTTTTTTGTGCTTCTATTTTGGATCAACTTGTGTTTAGTGCAGAT
Source organism: Rhamnusium bicolor (assembly GCA_029963845.1). NCBI lineage: Eukaryota > Metazoa > Arthropoda > Insecta > Coleoptera > Cerambycidae > Rhamnusium > Rhamnusium bicolor. The sequence goes on along the minus strand of JANEYF010001222.1, from coordinate 152,274 downwards.
TAAAGTTATTTATGTAAGAAAACAAGAAGAATACATGGTATTTCATTCAATTTATTGGAAATATATATTCTAAAATTGGTTTGTTTATTTTATTGCTTTTTGACAGCTATAAAAATAATCCAAAAATAATAGTGAAGCTTGTAAACATAAATAACTTTTTTCCATGCACCTCTCATGCATCTTAAAAAAGGGTTTGTTTTGCAGGTATTTATAAATTATGGATTCTAGAGATGATTGTGAAGATTTTGATCCATCTTTGGAGCCAGTTGTAATTATTAATGATGGGGGAATCGACGATGAAAACGTAAGTATTTTTTTGCATTATTAATATCTTGAAAGATGGTAAACACACGCGTATAGTAATAAAAAGTGTTGAGTAAAATTCTGTATTGATTTTCTGTTTTTCATTTTTATTTTATTGGTGCATCATATTTTTTATGTTCTTTTTTTATGGCAGGTCATTTTATTTTAATACCCACATTTAATATTTTCTGGCACATTAAAAAATAAATGGGGTGGTTTTAAAAACGACAAAGATAAAAAATTTATTGTACCTAATTCTTATTTATTTATTTATTTTTCAGTTTAATAATAAAGATGAAGAATATGAAACGGACCCATTGTCAATAGAAAATTCGGAAAAAGATGACCTAATAAATTCTATTGGTCCGGAAATTTCTATTATACCAGTGAAGAGAAAAAGGCCACAAATTAAAATAAGACTCTTTGAGAAAAGAATACTCCCCTTCTAAGGATGATGATACGAATTCACAAAAAGTCCACAGCATTTGCAGGTAAAAATAGGGAAAATTATATTCATTCCAAATCTATATTTGTAAATTTTAATTAGATACGATGTTGTATTTTTACTTAATCTATGAGCTTCCATATGAACTTCCAAAACGTTTCATTGAAAATGCCACGGGGAAAATATATTGTGGTATTTTACACACATAAGTGTAACTTTTATGTGCTGTGGTTTGTAGATCCCCCGAGAAAAGTGCGACGAGTCTCCAAAGATGAAGCTCAAAATGCAGAAGATACTTACGCGAAACGTAAATCGAATCCCTTAGAGAAATGCCCTATATGTAAAAAATACTTCCGTAGAATGAAAACACATTTACTTAAGCATGAAATGGTCAGTCGAGCCCCAGAAGATCGTTTATCGTGTACCTTGTGTCTGAAAGCGTTCAATACACAGAGCAATCTAGCCATCCACATGAGGACGCACACGGGGGACAAGCCTTACAATTGTGATGTGTGTCAGAAGTCGTTTTCACAATCGTGTAATTTGGTCAATCACATGCGAGTACATACTGGTAAGTGCTCTGTAAATATTAAATAAAACAGCCCACATTTGAGGATTACCAACACTGGGGTAATTTAGAAAACCACCGAACCATTCGATACTATACTTGACGCGTATTTCGCCAGCCAAATTAGACTCGTCTGTAGATTAATTCTAGTTTTTATTTTCTGATAGTGTCAACTGGCTAAACACGTCAAGTATAGTACTTAATGTTAGTGTTGACACATTAAAGTTGCCAACACACTCCTGAATTTGGGTATAAATCGCCCCCTTAATACCATAAAAGAATATGAAATTGTTTGTTATTTGCGATACTTTTAAACCCTACTTTAGTGTTTTCTTCTTTTTTAGGTGAAAAGCCCTTTAAGTGTCCCCACTGTGACAGGGCCTTCACTCAGTCAGGTAATCTGAACAATCATATACGTCTCCATACAGACGAGAAGCCTTTCAAGTGTCATTTTTGCGATAAAGCGTTCGTACAGTCCGGCAATCTGAGTTCCCACATAAGAAACAATCATAAGTTCGACGACAGTACACTTGAGATTGCCCTAACCGGCCATATAATACCATAATTTTTTTTTAAGTTTGTATATTTACCGGTATTCTCGGAATTTCATATCACGTTGCTGTTAAGTCTACGAAACGATTTAATTGTTTTTGTTGTCCCAGGCATTTTTCAGCAATAATTTTTAATTTTTGGAAGAATCGACTGGTTTTCCCCTAATTTATAGAACAAATATTGTTTGTGAAATGTCAAGTCTTGAGTGTGGTACGCTTAACATGTTTAACGTTTTTATTCACACGTTTTTTAATCAGAGTTGAATTTCTAATTTTTTTTCAAAAAAAAATGTTTTGTTTAAAAATGCCAGGCAACACAAAATTTGTTGTGCCATATTGTTAGATCTCATTTTAATCATGACCCTTTTTGTGAGCTAAGACTTTTTTTGACGATAAACTTAATGTAAGACTAATTTTTAAAGATGTTTTAGTCAGTGTCAATACTCATTTCGATGGTTTTTAAAGTACTTAGACGTAAGTAAATAACTTATAATAGGTTTTTATACACTGTTAGATAATATTTTAGTCAGGCTTATATAAATTTACAAAAGTTTCAGAGGTTCAAACGTTCCGTACTATGAAAATATTGAAATTGAAATCACTAAATAGGATGTTAATTAAATCATACCCAAATTATATAAGCCTGTACTATTTTTAGAGTAATTATTTTACTCCAGGACTGTTTCAAGTATTTTCAAAGAGACTAATTTTTTTTTAAGACTGGTTGAATTTTTTTCCTTATTAACAATTCCAAGACTTTTTATTTTTACTTTTGTGCAATAGGTAAGGTTTTGATCTCAAAAATGTTTATATATTTGTCATGTTTATTGCTTCTTAACACTGTGTCGTAATAAAATTAAAGATTGCCCTATAATAATTTTTAGGATAAATTTGTTTCGACTATTCACTGGTTGTCTAGTTTCACAAAAAATAAGATCAATTAATTGGTGTTTTCATCAGACATGTCAACATTGTGGCTATTTTCAATAATATTCGATTATTTTGAGCAAGGGAAATTTCATTTTCAAAAATATAATTTTTTTCAGCATATTCGCTATGGATCTTACCTAAGTTATCTAATGTTTCTTACCTGCTTATACAACAGTAACTGTAACAGTATTTATTATTCCAAAATATAATCAGATCTATTAAATAAAACTAGTCACCAATCAATAATAGGTTGAATTTTAGGCTTAATACAGCCGTTGTCATATTTGATTGAAATTTATAATAAAAAATGTTTTAACCAGAAACATTGCTGAAAACGAGAAATATATGTTGGATTTCAACATTTTATCACCATATTCAAGTAGTACCGTGTAAGGCTGGCCGCATCATGGTGGTAACCACACTGACCAGCGCAAAAAGTGGGACAGCAAGAAGAGTTGGTATATTTTTTATTAACATTTTTCTCAGTGTAAACAAAACGTGTAAAATTGCTTTCTGGGTTATTTTCCAAACCTTTTCTATTAAAAAGATAATTAGAATAGGCGATTATAAAATGAAATTTCTTTATTTAATAACGAGTACTAGCTCCCTTAGCTTTGATTATACTCTCAAGTCTACGTTGGATGCCTTCAATTACACGTTGGATGGCCTGTTGAGGAATGTTACACTCTTCCTGTAGTGCATTCCTACATTGCTGCAGTGTTAACAGCTGCCTACCGTTACCAGATCCGTCTTCCCGGCATATTCCACACGTGTTCTATGGGATTTAGGTCAGGACTAGTGCTGACCAGTCTAGGGCTTCAATACCGACGTCATGGAGGTAGTTTCTGACAATTGTGGACACATGCTGACAAGAATTATCGTGTATTAAAAGACATATTCACCAATAAGCCACACAAAAACCACCACATGCTCTTCTAAAATGTCATTAATGTACCTTCTAGCCGTTAAGACACCTCCATCTACGAACACAAGCTCTGTGTGAGTTGCGTAAGATATGCCAGCCCACACCATTGCAGACCCACCACCAAAGCTCATCGTCTTACTAAAGAGCAGGACAAATCGGGACTCATCAGAGAAAGAACATTGCTCCACTGCCCAATATTCCAATTGAGATGTTCGCGTTCGAAATTGAGTCTGGCCACATGATGATTCCCGAGAACTTCGGGATCTAGCAGATAAATTTGCCTCAGCTAACTTTCTCCTAAAAAGTGTCCTGAGGACACTAGATCGAGGAAAACCCAATTTTTCAGCAACTTCGTGGATGCTAAAGCCAGCATTCAATTAAAACAATTCCTGTAGCGGAATCTTCCAAGGATAAGGGCATTTTCGAAAATTACTAGCACTTAAAACAATCGGCAGTACGCAAGCCAATACTAAAGAATGATTTCTGATAGTGATTAAAAATGTTAAAATTCGTCAGTTTTCAAAATATTAAGGAAAAGAAAAAACTGAGAAGAAAAAATTAACAAAAAAGCTGCAAATATGTAAAACAAATAATCCTAGATATTTTGCATACATTAAGAAAACTTGTAATTAAGAATGTACCAATCTTTCATGCTGTGTCACTTTTTGTGAGATGTGAGATTAAGTTTTGGCTGTAGAATTTACAATTTTTTTTTTTATTATTTGAAAATGGCCACATTGTCCAAGATATTCATGCTAAAAATCCAAAGAAAGACTGGAATAATAAAATTTGTGCTTTAATAAAGACTTCTATCGATAATCGACTGTAAAGCACGTTTTTTTCTAGCATTAAGTGAAAAAAAGACTGACGATCCCGCGACAAGAGCCTTTAGTGGGATGTTTTAAACATAAGTAAAAACAAAAAAAAAAAACCAGAAATTGTGACAACCACCTTTAATTTCCCCATAAAGCAAAAAAAATCTGCTTTATCCATTATAAAAAAAGGCTAAATCGTAATTTTTTTAACGCAGTGTCCATATTATTTCGTCAACCTAGTGTTTAGATAATTAAAAAATAAATCAAATTTAGCTAAAATGATCGTACTTCCATTTTAAAATTGTGGTAATCGCTCGAATTATTGTCTAATTTTAATCGATATTGTTTATTAGAAGTGATTGCGTGAAGTGTATTTATATATAATATATATATATTTATTGTAAAAAAAAATATGAGTCGTAAAGAGAAATACTCAAAAAAGGTTCCTTATGTGTGACATATGTAACTAATGTAAAATTTGTATACTGTACTTTTGCATGATCGCCATTGTAGTTTTATAATATAATATTATATTAATAAAAATTTACCTTAGGTGATTAGATGATTTTTTTATTCCATCCTATTTTCTTATCCCTCATTTTGTCTGATATTGTAGCAATTCAATTGCCACAGTTACAACTAAAAGTTACATACAATATCAAAATATTAAACAATATAAAAATGAATATATTTGAAACAATTTTGCTAAGTAATAATAAATCTCTATTTTAATTATGTTCGATTTATAGGCATAGAACACCACCTAGTGGCTATTTACTTATATTAATTAAATTATTCAAAACTAGTCAAAGCAATCCTATATTCATTCTTAAACAGTAGTATCAATTTGTAAAAGATGTAGCTTCCCACTCTTCTGATTAGTACTACCCTCTGCTTAAAAAATTGGAAAAGAGAATTCGAATTTTTTCGACAGCTAGACTGAAAAAGTGGTATTCGAATGGTACAGCCACATTGAGTTTTCTTTAGTACCCAACCATTAATACAATTAAAATAAAAACTGTGTCAGGTTTAAATAAAATCTTTAGTTGTGTTGTGCAGTGTGCATAAGAAAACATGTGCCTTCACGGTGAGGCCACATATCACCTACGGCCTCTGTTACTCTTTTCGCTTTTTCGATGTCATTAATTATTTATACATAACTAATAAGTTTGGAATTACCTACATAGGAGTTATGTTTTTTTTATGGATGTATAAGTAGACCAGTATACCATTTTTTATTAGAGCAGCACGTAGCCTTGCTGCCAAGATTTGTTCTGGAAACCTCCCATAGTTTGGCAGCACTCAATACCGGGTGTAACAGGTCCTCACGGCGGTTGCGTAGACAATATTTTTTAAATGACCCCAAACAAAGAAATCAAGGGGTGTTAAATCGGGTGACCTTGGAGGCCACCTCACAAGACCATTCGTCGAAATTACGTTTTTTCCGAATCTCCGTTGAAGGTAATCAATTACTATCCTTGAATTATGGGGAGGAGCGCCATCTTGTTGGAAAAACATTCCCTGTCGTAAATGGAAAGGTAATTCAGCTAAACTGTCCTAAAATTCATTTAACAGAAATCCCAAGTATCTGGCACCAGGGGTCCTTCAAATATTATTGGACCAATGATTCTACCACCGATTATTCCAAGCCGAACATTGAAACCGAACCGCACTTGAAAGTTACACTCCCGTAATAAATTTTGATTTTCTTGTGACCAATATTTTGTATTTTGTTGGTTAAATAATCCCAAATTTGTAAACCTAGACTCGTCCGAAAATAAAATCATTGTTTGGCTGCACGTTATTCTGCAAAATCCAATTGCGATATTCCATCCTACGTTCGTAATCATTTTCGTACACGTGCTGGTGCAATTGGTATTTAAAAGATTTATAGTGGTATTTGTGCAAAATTCGGCTTACTGTTTGGTGACTGATTTCCAATTCAAACCCAATTTGCCTCAAAGAAACAGTCTTTTCAACTTCTACTCGAGCCAAAACATTAATTTCCCTTCCTTCGTCAAGAATTAAATTTTTTTCGGGATAATTTTTGGACTCGCTTCGGAATTGATTTTCAAGACGATTAAAATAATTTCTAGCTGGACATTGTCTATCAAGATATCGTTCGGCATAAAGGTGTCTAGCCGCAACGGCATTTATTCTACATTCCCTATAAATAATTACCATATCCACTTTTTCATCTCTTGCATAAATTTGCGGCATTTTGAACACAATTAACAATAAAAACACCGGTAAACCAACAAATGTTTGACAAGCTAAATATTGCATTGTTTTCAAAGCCATCTTAGTTAGTTACTTGTTGACATTTAATTAGAACAAAATCGTATTTTCTTATTTTCTTTTAGCTGTAATTTTGTTTGTATTTATTGCATATTTTAATACGACATATGAATAAATTCCTTATTAATAATACTAATAAATGGTAACACGGTACCAATATAGTTCCATTAGAAAAAAATTGAGTTTTGTCCCAAAAACCATTTTGATGAATTTTATTTGCTCATAAGTCACGTAATTTAGTGTTTTTGATGGGATTTCGATTTTTCTAGCATTACACGGGCCATTTACAATAAATCGGAACCGTCATGGCACACTTAAATGGAATACTAAAAATTATATTATAACAAATATTGACATTTGAATTGTCACTTATTTGGTATCGTTGGAATCAGAAAATTATGCAGATTCCAAAAATCAATAATATACAGGGTGTTCCATTTAAAAATTGAAAGATAGTGTCACTTCCGGCGAAACAGGAAGTGAAAAAAAATCACTTGTGTGTCAAAAGGTGCCGCTTATTATGTATATAGGATATCCCAAATTTCAATCAATTATCTGTAAAACTAAAAGAGAAAAGGGGTGTACCATGATTCTGTTACACCCGGTATATTGAAAATATTGTATACCCCTCTGCATAAATGCAGGTTGTATGCTGATTTTTTTATTGAACCTATTAGTCATCAAAATTTTTTTTGCCCCACAAAAAAAGAAACAGAGAGCCGTTCGCAGATGTAGTTAACTTAAAACAACAAAAATTTTATTACAATGATTTTTTTTACATTACGAATTAAAAAAAAAACTCATTTTTAATTCAGTTAATTTGAAATAACTACGATGAGGCAGGAACATAGCTTTGTTATTTCATATAGAAAAATTAATTTCAAGTTTTCTGTCTGTTGTACATTACACCCGTTCATTTGGCTTCGTGGTTGAGTGATAAGAGCACTTGTCTCTCACTCGAAATCCCCGGGTCGACCCCCGCTCGGGGAGCTAAGATTTTATTTAAAACAGAAATTTATCCTAGCTACTCGGATATTGTGTGTGTCCGTTGTCTCTAAATATGTAGTCCACTCCTGAACAAAACATGTTTTTAATAATGCTTCGATGAAACATTTGAAATAAATTTCTACATCGGTTTACTACCTAACTTTATTCATTTTTAGAGTAAAATACCCAACGGGTGAAGTACCCAATTACACAATTAGTTTTCAGTAATAATATATAATTTTTAATTACGAAAGTTTGTTGGTTGGTAACGTCACGAGACAAATTAGTGATCAAAATCACGAGCCCTAAGGGGGGGGAGGGGGTCATTTTTCAACTAAATTTGTCGACGGACGTTACCAGGCAACAAATCTTGACTGTTTTAAATAAAAAATTATTTATACAAAATCGTAATATGAAATATATTTGACCGGGCTGTTTCCCAAATAAACCAACATTTATAATTCAACACAATAAATATTACATTTTTTTCTTAATAATTGACATTTCTTGAAAACAATTCGTTTTAGTTACGTCAACCGAAAAATTTATAATTATTTTAATAAAAAATTTCTGTGTATAGGTACATACATATCAATAAAATTAATTCAAGTGGCAACAACCCTAGATATTTTTTTGAAATTTTGCCGTTAATAAACCGTTTTCATTGGAGCTTTGTGACAAACATTAAATAGTCACAAGTAAAATAGTAAAAAACAGAGGAAACTAACTATGATGATGAGTAACAAACATATAAAAAATACTTTAAAAATAATTACATAAAAATGATGTAAATAAAACTACAAAATTAGACAAAAAATACAAGTGAAAACTTATAGATAAATAATTTTAAGATCATTTATATTGCATAACAATATTACAAGCTGTGATTCAATACCAGCATCAACGTAGTTATTAACTATTTGATTTAGAGGGTGTTTCAATGATGTCACGACAAACTTCGAAGGATGATTTAAAAAAAAGTAAAAAAAAACAGGGATAATATTTTTCCTAAAATGCTTACTAAGCGGCTCTTTAAATAATTACTTAGTAATGGTTGAATGTTGCGACTTCAAACTTGGCAGGAAAATTGTTTTCATAGTACCTACGTCGATTAAAGTATTATTTTCAATCAACGGTACCTAAACATACACGAAAAGTTTCATCAAAAACTAATCAGTACAGTTGGCAAATCGGTCCGCAAGTCACGGACGGTGCGAGGTAGAGAACGACCCAAATACGTAAGCGAGACTTTACTATTTTAACAAAGACTAACATTTGATATGTCTATTATTATGCCTCGTTGTGTGTACAACGTAATTTATTCCTCTCCGTTGTATTTTGATAATTTTATTTGTTGTATTTTATTCTTGATATTAATTTAATAATAAAGTATGTCAGACCTGCTCAATGGTAAAAAACAGCCATACGCTGACAAAGTGAATAAATTTATCAGTGAATTCCCAGATTTATTCTACAATGGTGCTATAATAATCTGTAAGTTGCGCGTGACAGACCTGATGTGCTGGGGCAATCGTGATTGTAAACGTCACGTAAATTCTGTGCAACATAAAACTAAAAAAATAGTGTGCCTTCGACAACACAGTTTATGTTCCATTTACTCTTAATGTTGAGTGCCTGTGATGTTCTGCTGCACATACTCAATAAACAACCGTTTCAGGAGTTCTGGAAAAATTACAATCCCAAGATGACGTTACCAAGTCGCACAACGTTGCGTAACTATGTACCAACTATAAGCGAAGACATTGTAAATAAGATCAAATGTGTACTAAAAAAATACACGGCTATGGTTATGTGTTGACGAGACGACAGATTGTAAAAAATATTCAATTTTAAATATTATAATAGGTGTAATGAACCCTCTTAAACCGACATTTCTACTGTTACTAGCTAACAAAACACTAACTGAGTGTACTGGCCAAACAATTACGCGGGTGGTGCCGGAGACGTTAGAAAATTTTACCTGTCAAAAAGTCAAATGTTGATGTTTGTGACCGATGGTGCCATGACAATGCGTTTGGTAGTCCGATCTGTTCAAGAATACCGTTATAGGTTGGTACATGTTACGTGTAAAATGCATGCTTTACACCTTGTGGCAGAAACTATTCGACAAGGTTTTCCAGAGGTAGATGCATTAATAGCAAGTACAAAAAAAGTATTTCTTAAATCTCCTAAACGTATTCGCGAATTTCATAGCAAGTGTCCTGGTATTCTCGAACCACCACAGTCGATTCTTACAGGTTGGGGAACATGGTTGAAGGCAGCTTTTTATTATGCTGATTATTTAAAACAAGTAAAAGCTGTGCTACTACAATTCAATCCAGACGAATGCGTTGTTGTTAGCAGAGTCACTGCAAATAGCGGACGAAGTAAATCGACTGTTACACTCTATAGGTGATACAAAAAATGAGCACTTTGGAGAAAAGTTCGCCCTTATGTTAAAGCAAACAACAGTTCTACTAGATTAAGACAAATTTGTGATGGTACTGATGGTGCATCTGCAGATCCGTTAAGTGAGTTCAAAGACTATTTAGAGTATGCTTGTATTATATCAAAAGATGTCGAAATGTCGTTCTCAAAATATAAGCATATTTTTCACCACATTAAACATTACTCTCAGAGACAACCATAGAAACATACATGATGCTGCAAAGTTTTTACAGATCTTTTCCAGTTTGTGAAAACCAAGCTAGTTAAGAAGGTAAGTTGTGTATACATTGTTATAAGTTGTAACAGTTTATTGCTTTTATTACTAGTTAATTTCTTTTATTACGCTTATTATGATGTGTACGCCTATGTTCTGCGTTGCATTTTTTGCCAACTCTACTAATCAGTAATGTCTAAAGCTGCAAATCGTTTCGGTGTATCATGGTCGTAGAGTACAGATGTACTTACTGTCGCCGGCATTCACCTTGACCGCGAAACTCTTTCTCCAGTTCAGTCTATTATTAGCTTTCGAGTTGTGTACACGTTAAGTCACTTGGGCGTATTGCATATTGTTTTTGTGTTTTCATTTTATTTGTTGTACTGTATTGTTGATATTAATTTAATAATAAAGCATGGCAGACGTATGCAGGGGTAGAAAACGGCCATTTGCTGACAAAGTGAATAAATTCATAGGTGAATTCCTGGATTTATTCTATGATGGTGCTAAAATAATTTGTAAAGTGTGCGAGAAAGATTTGATGTGCTGGGATAAGCGTGATTGTGGACTTCACGTAAATAGTGTACACCACAAAAATAAAAAAAGTGCGTGTCTTCGGCAACACAGTTTATGTTTGATTTACTATTAATGGTGATTGCCTGTGATGTTCCGCTGTATATACTCGATAAACAACCATTTCGAGAGTTCTGGAATAAATACAATGCCCAGGTGAAGTTACCAAGTCGCACAAGGTTATGTAACTATTTACCAACTGTACACTTAGACATGGTAAATAAGATGAAATGTGAATTAAAAAATACACGGCTGTGGTTACCTGTTGATGAGACAACAGATTGTAAAAAAATTCTATTTTAAATGTTACGAGTACTAGACCTTCTTAAACCGACAGTTCCACTGTTACTAGCTAGCAAAAGACTAAGTCAGTGTACTAGCGAAACAATTACCAGGGTGGTGTTGGAGACGACAGAACAATTTTAATTGTCAAAAAGTCAAGTGTTGATGTTTGTGACTGATGGCGCCGTGACAATGCGTTCGGTAGGCCGTTCTTTGCAAGAACAAGGTTGTACGTTTATACATGTTACGTGGAAAGTGCATGCTTTACATCTTGTGGCAGAAATCATTCGAAAAGGTTTTCCAGGTGGATGCATTAATAGCAAGTACAAAAAAAAGTGTTTCTTAAATCTCCTAAACGTCTCCGTGCATTTCATAGCAAGTGTCCCAGTATTCCTGAACCACCACAACCGATTCTTACACGTTGGGGAACATGGTTGCAAGCAGCTTTTTTATTATGCTGAATATTTCCAACAAATAAAAGCTGTGATACTACAATTCAATCCAGATGAGGCTGCAGCTATTAAGGAAAGCCAGACAAAATTCGAAGATATTTCTGTTGAAACAGCTTTAAAAAATATTGCGAAGAACTATAAACCATTACATGAAAGCATAAAAAAATTAGAAAACAGTGCGTTGTCGTTAGCGGAGTCACTGCAAATAGTGGACGAAGTAAATCTACTGCTACACACTGTAGGTGACGCAACAAATGACCGCGTTAAAGAAAAGTTCGCAAGTGTGAAATAAAGACACCGGTTTTACCAAATTAAGACAAATATGTGATGGTGCAGCCCCAGATCCGTTAAGTGCGTTCAAAGATTATTTTACGTATGCGTGTATTACATCAGTAGATGTCGAACGGTCGTTTTTAAAATATAAGAATATATTTTCACCAAAGCGAACATCAGTCATGGAGACAACCATAGAAACATACCTGATGTTGCAAAATGGCTACACATCTCCAGTTTGTGATAAGCAAGCTAGTTCATCAGGCTAGTTAAGAGGGTAAGTTTTACATAAATTGTAACAGTTTATTGTTTCTCGTATTAGTTTCGCGTACGCCACTGTCCCACGGAACATTTTTGACAGCTCTAGTAATAATAATTAAACGGGTTGAGCGCTAATTGTTGCATTCGCCAAACGGATCCATTAAGTAGTGTGTGTTGGCATTTTTATTTAATCTTCAACTGAACAAATTTGAGAGCATTTCGACTTTGATGCCTATAGGTATTATTTCTGGTGTTTATTACTATTTTGTAAATTAACATGTTCTATTATTATTGCTGTTTAACATCAATTTGAAATTCCTAATTTAACGACTAGACAATCATGCCCATGGACAAGTACCTAAAAGACACCCACTTCCCCCACCTCTGGCCCGAACTTTTCGCGTTTCCTCGCAAATCACCAAAACCGGCATAGTCACGAGCGCTATCGACCTAGCGCATGCACTTCACACTGCGTCTAACTCAGTCAGCCCTTAACGTTCGTCCCGACGCCTGGCACCGGGATGCTGTGCTCCAAGGAGGATGGAGTTACCACGAATCGCTTCTCAAACATCCATTTGCCCCCCGAGCATTCCCGGTATTCAACTGTTGACGGAATACCAGAAGCCCAGGACCCCTGTGAGCAAGAGACTGCTAAATGCCACGACCCAGCCAGCTGAACCTCAGTTTGCTATTCTTCCCTCTGCACCGGCTTACCAAGTAGGTGTTTAATAGACAGATTTTTTTTTTAAATAATAACGTATACCTACTTGACAAACAATTGTTGTTGTCCACATCCCTTGTCATGGTCTAGAAATTTTTTTGTTAACACACATGCATCAACTAAAACAAGGGAAACCGTTAGATATTGTATTTGATAACTTTAACTGGTTAACTCGATTTCTTGGATGTATTTTTGAGCTAGGAGAAAAGTTAAACAAACCGGAGATTATAGTTTTTTCTAATAATTCTAATTATGAAAATAGAAAACAATTGAACATCAACTTAACATGTTTTTAATTACTGAATAGTACTATGAAGGGAATAATTAGGAAGAATTCGATATACCTTCGAAATAATTAATAATAATAATAATAAATGTCTTTATTACAAACAAGTTTACAAACAAAGTTCAAAATTGTTGGTATTCCTAGTAAATTTCATAGGTGTATGTCTATCAATAACGAAGTAACAAAATTTTAAATTTACCATTTAAATTTGCTATTATCTTATAAGCAGTCACTTTTATTGAAACAAATGTAGCTGTCACTGACATTATGAATTAGTTATAACATTATCATAAGTTCGGTGGTACTTTTATCTAATTATCTCGAGATTTCTTGTCATAATAACACCTTACTTAACTAAATCTAACTTGGATGTCATTACAACTTGTTATCAAGAAAAAAATTGTCGTGACAAAAGAATTGCCAGGGAAGAGATGGCCACTTTCCACCATAAATTGTGCTATTATATGCGACTGATAGAAACTGGATCAATTTTTAGAAAACCTGGGAGTGGAATAAGGCCTGTAACTGTTACAAAAAACGAAATGGTACATGAACTGTCTTTGTCACAAAAAAAATTAACCGGGAACTCATATTTCGCAACGTAAAGTCGCAAACAGATTAAGAATCAGTCGCAGGTCTGTCTGTACAAATTATTCAAAAGCGATTAAACATTAAATACTGCAAATGGTTGAAACCCCGGCACTTTCACTAAATGCAAAAATGCCTTGGGGCTTTATGAGAAGTTTCTTAATGTAGATAATAATAATAATAATAATAATAAAGTTTATTGAAATCCAACAGACAAAACTGTCCATAAATAGGATACAGAAACAGCAAATTACAGTATTTCATTATAAATATAATTTAGCGCAGCAAAAATCTATAGCTAAACATTAAAAAAAATAGAAAATAGAAGTGCGACAGACACAGCTGTCCAGATACAGGATATGCTCAAAGGACTTAGTTAAGTCCATGACATTACACAAAAAAATAAAAGGTAATATTTAACAAAAGTTTAAGTAAAAAAAAATATTAAATGATGGAGATACGAATAATATTAAATAACAAACATGAACAATAGTCAAGGTCAAAATGCAGAATTAGTTAAAATAGCTTCTTTAAGCGAACGAGAAAAATGCGTAAAATTATCACAAAATATATCAACAAAATTCTGCCATTCATTGTATTGTCTAGACATAGAAAGTAATGGTGAATTCATGTGCTGTTTGGTGTGGGGTGTATCATAAATAAAGATTGAAGGCTGTCTAGTACCAAATCTAGGTATATTAATATGCACCTGATCTAAGAATTGAGGGTTATCAATTTGACCATGGATAATTTTGTACAAGTATGTAATGTTCGTTACTTTACGCCGCACGAATAATGGCTCGATTTCAAATTCATTTAATAAAGCCCTATAGCTATAATTCTGCTAGGGATATCTTTTATGCTTTATGAAATACAAGTATTTGCAAAACTTACGTTGTATACGCTCGAGCATCATAATATGAACATTATAGTACGGAGACCAAGCAACACTACAGTACTCCAATCGACTTCTGACAAAGGAGAAATATAATATCTTGAGATATTCAATTCTTGTGAATTTTTTAGTGTTCCTGATTATAAAACCTAGCATTTTTAGGTAATGACTATTAATATATTCATAGTGGGGATTAAACGATAATTCAGGGTCTAATATTATAAATAGATCTTTTTCCGGATGACATCGTTGCAGAATAGAGTCACCTATTTTGTAATTATATTCTAACATGTTTTTTTTTCCTTGAGAACGTCATTGTTTCACACTTATTAATGTTCAAACCTTATTTATTCTGTGAACACCAAGCGTACAGGGAATAAATATCATCCTGTAATGTATGGCTGCTCACTATTTATTACTCTTACTATTTTCAAATCATCAGCATAGAGAAATATATGAGAATTTATAGACTTCTCAATGTCGTTGACAAACATTAAAAATATAAGGAGACCTAAGTTGGATCCCTGCGGTACCCCGCTTGTCGCACAGTATATATCAGATTTGAAACCTTTGTATTCTACATAGTTTTTTCTATCAGTTAACAAGGATAAGACAGTTGTGTTAAATTTTCACATAATCCAAACTGTCGAAGTTTATTTATGATAATACCATGGTGTACCTGATCAAATGCCTTAGTGAAATCGGTGAAAATTACGTCAACTTGAAATCTATCACCAAGAGCTTGTGACACAAATTGGACAAAGTTGCCTATATTTGTCAAGGTAAACCGACCTCTAATGAAACCATGTTGACAGGCATATCTGTCTGCAAATATGGTTATAAACAACAAATGACAAAATGCACTAAAAAAGTTTTGCAGTATTTGGAATTAATGCAATAGGTCTATAATTATTAATGCTAGATTTACCACCTGACTTAAATACTGGACATATTTTTGACAATTTCCAACAATTTGGAAATATACCCTTATTTATGATTAAATTAAAAATCTTACATAACGGTTCTTCGAAGCAGCTAATACAGTCTTTAATCAAAAATGCCGGGATATGATCAGCACCCATCGTAAAGTTGGCTTTCATTTTCACTACTGCTCTTCTAATATCACTAACACTGATGGTAAAACTATGCAAGACATTAATGCCAATAGACGTAACATCACAGGAGGGGTCACTAATCACAGTATTGTCGTTTAAGAATACACTGCTGAAGTGCGTTGTAAAACCATTAACAATATCTTGAGGAGTTGTAAGAGGGCGATCATCATAAACCATAGTACCTAGAATTCTCGACGAGTTTTTCTTAGTATTCACAAAGTTCCACAGCTTGTTCGGGTCATTTTTAATGTTGTTTTCGGCAGATCTGATTAGCTTATGGTATTCGTGACGAATGCTATACTTTATATCGCGTTTTAAGCTTTTTACTCTTCTTAAGTATTCAATGATATTATGCTTTCTATACATCTTAAAGTAATGATCTTTTAATCTTATTTTTTGTATTATATCTCTGGTATACCAATGTGGAAAATTTGAAGTTCTGGGTGTGGTTTTTGGTACAAACATATCAAGCGTCGTATTGAGTTTATCATAGAATATGTCACATGCAGCATCAACGTCACCGACTGAATTTAACTCGCTCCAATCAATCTCGGATATTGCATGGTATAACTCATGGAAATTAACATTTCGAAAGTTGTATCTAGGACTGCTTGTATTATTTTCAAACGGGTTTCTATCATAAGATGGGAGTGTTAAGTTAACCTGTACTCCCGGATGGTGATAATCTTCATCCACTAAAGTAAATTCGTCTGTTATTACAGAACAAGCAACATCACTCAAAACCATGATTAAATCTAGGAGTCTGTTGTTACCGTTTAGCACATGATTATGTTGTGCTATATGACAGATACTTAGAAAGCTTTCAAGCAAATTGCATAACCCAGAAGCCCTCTTAGTTTCATAAAATATTTGCAGTTCAGGAATATTAAAGTCTCCACTGATAATGATTGGACCTTCTGAGTGGCAGTGTTGTTCAAGTAGGTCAAAGATGACTTCATAGGTCACTGGCGGTTGAGAAGGTGGTAGATATATGGTGGCAGATATATGGTGGCAGATATATGTGTTTACTTTTTCAAGATGAAAAAGACTTTACGCTCCAAGTTCATCAAAATACGAAAAATAACAGAATTTTTTCAACTACAAGAAAAAACGCTATTCAACCTGAATTTCTATACCATAACATAATTATATGATAATTACCTGGAGGAAAATCAAATAAGGCTTAAAGAACAATCTGATTTCCGAAAAAATCATTCGTGTGAAACATCCTTGCAAAATATATTATCAATTTGGAAAGAAAATATCGATATTGCGAGTTCAATTGGTGTGGTGTTTATTGACCTTAAACGGGCTTTTGAAACAATAGGCAGGAAGAGATTAGTAGAAAAATTGAAAGGGTATAGACTTGGTGGAAACGTGTTAAAATGGTATCAAACATACTTAACGGAGCGTTTTCAAAAAATTAAATATGGATCGGCTATGTCAATGGAAAAATAAATAAAATTTGGTGTGCCACAGGGCTCGACCTTGGGCCCAACACTTCTTACTTTATATATTAATGACATAAAAAGAGCTATACGAAATTGTTCTATAAATTTGTTTGCTGATGACGCTATATTTTATTATGAAAAAGATGTGAAGCTAATTGAACAAAAACTAAATGAGGACCTTATGTTAATTAAGATTTGGTTGGCATTTAACATTTTAAAGTCTAATTCATCAAAATCAAAATGTATGTTAATAAATAGTGCTCGTGCTGATAGTATTCAAAAAATAAGTATATTTATGGGTGGGGAAAAGCTAGAACAGGCTTCAGAAATAAAATATCTACGAGTAATAGGTGATTCTAAATTAAATTTTAAGTCTCATGTTGAATATACTATTAAAAAAATTGCTAAAAAGAATAATTTTCTTAGTAGAATCAATAATAATCTGTTTTTTTACAAGAATAACAATTTTAGTATTGTGGTACAATTCTTTATTTACTTAATCAGGCAGACTTATAGTTGTTACAAAAATTACAACATCATGCAATGAGAGTAATTTTTTATTTTATTTATTCACTGTTCTACAGGTAAAAACCCAACTACAGAACAGGAGAGTAAGAAAACTAGTGAAAAGAAAGAATATGCATAATTAAAAATATATGTATGCGTGAAAGCAAAAATAAACAGCAAAGTAAAATGTTGAATTAAAGCACATAGCGATAAAAAAGAATAAAAAAAATGTAAACAGAAAAACAACTCACTTATTTCAAATAAATAGATCGAATGTCATTAAGGCGACAAAAAAATTATATCGAATTTATTACCAAGCAAATTGTTATTATTGCACATTGTATATATGGGAGAATGGTAAAGTTTGTGCGCGCGGTGGAGAGATAAAAAAGTTTTGTTTTCACGTTAGGATGTTCTAGGAATATGAACATTTAATTGTTCAATAATGTTTTGACAGTCTATTTTATGATTTATTATTTTATACAGAAATACCTGTTGCCTAAGTTTGACGAAAAGTTATCGACGGCACATTCGTTTTTATTTTGAAATTATACAAATAGTTGAAAAATCGAACTAATGTGTTACACCGGCAACTAGATAAATTTTCCCAATTTAATGAATTTTTGTTATTTGAACTTTAAGACTGTTTTTCTCGATTTTTTTTCAAATATAATATATTGAAAATTTTATACGGTTGGAACCGGAATAAAAACTACTACCAAAATCAATAATAAAAAATAGAGATTGTCATTTAAAAAAAAGTTGATGACGTCATAATTTAAAAAATAAATGACATGAGAAACTGAAAATAGACTGAAAATATTTGCTGAAGTTGAAATCGCCATACCCCTTCGAGATTTTTTCCAAAAAATTAATATCAACGGAATTACTGAATTTATGCGTTACCTAATTTTCACACTGTATATTAAATGATATAGTTATCTTGATAAATTTATATTTATGTAAATGTAAGGTATACAGCTTTAGGCTGAAATAAAGTATTCATTCATTCATTCATTCATTCATTCATTCATTACAAGTCCAGGTTTTCTAAAAAAGCTCATGGTATCCTGTGTAATATCCTGGAATGGCAAAGGTCGCTTACTTTTTACTAATTCGCAGTTGATAAAAACCAATCCAGATATCTACGTCCACGAGAAGATCTAATACCTGAAATGCGACGGTGTACCCGAACAATGATTATGTTTTTATTCAGGATGGTGCCCCGTTACCAGGGCTCTAAGAACACAACATTTCTTAGAATCCTTTATTCAAGCAAATCAGTGGCCACCAAATTCTCCTGATTGTAATACATTGGTCTATTCAGTATACATTACAAGAAAAAGTGTACGCCCAAAGACAAGAACCGTTTGTCAACCTAGAAGATCTACGTCATCGAATAGAAGATGTGTGGCCAGAAGAGCCTCTTAATTTAATCAGAAAGGCTATTTTGCAATTTAAATATAGGCTAAGAGTAGTTTTTCTAAATAAATGTTTGAAATTTTGCTAGGAATACCGTTGAACCGTTTGTCTGTAAGAGATAAAAATTTTAAATCGATATCTCCCGAGTTAATGGAGTTTCAAATAGGATTCGTTTTTTAATAGCCATCCGGTTTTAATACTGCATAATCACGTACATTCAAAAAATGGAGGTCTAACTTTCAGTGTGGCGAGACATTACCATTGTCAAGCAGTATAAATCTGAACGAGACATTTGAAAAAAATTTATGTTTTTTTTTGCAGCCCAGCCGGAAGAGAGAAGAAGCTCGCGCCCTACAAAATTTGAGAAAAGACTTCAGGCTGTGAGGGTCCTAAAAGCTAACAGAGCTGAGCCCATTGAAGCGAGTTGTGCCAATAATAATTTAAGTCCAGAGGAAGTCGACAATAGGCCTTATCTTCTTCAGAAAGTAAGTTATTTATAAAATTTAAATACCAATTTTAAATTCGAGTGGAATTCGTGCTGATTATTTTCGAATAATGTACACATACTTGTACCAAACTTTGATTCTGTTAAAAAAAAATGTTGGCAAATGCATTTTTCCTTTTAGGTTTTAGTATCTCGTAAGAGTTTTCACTTTCTTAAATTTTAATCTAGATTTTTTGGCGATATTTTTATTTTTAGCACCTCAAAAAAAGCTAATAAATTTAAATTCAGTGACGTCCTTATCTTTACAAATGTAATCATGGCATGTTTATGGGGTCGCCAGAATTATTTTGCAGAAAAGAAACCCCAGATACAGCAAAACAAGGGTAGGAATTAACCGGAAGATTATTTATTTACATGAATCACGCCACATCTAGGTATATCGTCTTATTTGAAAGCACTTTTTCTCTTTAATAAATTTACGTAATGAGGATCGATATATTTTTGTTATTCTATCAGACTGCTATGGAACACAATTTAATTATAATTATAACGATATCATAGATGTTTACATTTCAGTGAGAGACAAGGTTATTGTTGAAAACTTGACAACAAAAAAACATGTATAATTATATTTTATAACAAGCATACAAAAAACGGTATCAAGTTACCCACGCAAATCAAAATGTAGACTGCTTGGAAGAATTCGTAATGTTATTTTTGATTACAATACGTTCCGTCTAGTATTCTTTACATTCCTAATTAATCTTAAATTGCTACTGTCCATTTTGTGGTTATTGTTGTTGTATGACATATTTGAGATGAGCCATATGCTTCTTGAATCTAGTTTGAATTGATCGTCTAGTCTGTCCAACATATTTTTAATTACATTCCTTACAGCTAATTTCGTAAATCCCCGACTTTTTTGTTTGTTTTAATTTTGTCTTTTGGATACCCTAAAAATTGTAGTTTATTTCCCACTGTCTATATCTTGAACAATCTTACCAATACTACGGGTGAATCGAGGATCGTATTGAATCGATACAAATTTCGAATATTTTCTTTCATTTTGAATAGTCCAGGATTTTTCGAAGTGTTTAAATTTACGTTTCCTAATTATTTCATCAACTAAACTTACAGAATGTCCATTTACTCGAGTTAATGAAGGTTAAATGTTTCTTATAGTACATTATTGGAAATCAGAAACATACAGATTGTCGGACTCAAGTATTTATATTGTTTAAACAATTACAAAAAATTTATATAAATATATTTTTTTTTCGATGATAATTAGCGATTTTTTTTTGAAAATCTAGTATAGGAAATAATATTTGAGTAAATAACCAACAACATTTTTTTAACAAATTAGCGTCCAATATTTATATGCCTTTAGTAGTGAACGCATGCGTCTTGAGCGTTGTAAATTTATGAAACAATTATTTTCATGATTTAAAACTTTAGTTATTAGTAAGCCTGGCCAAGGTCATTAATCCTACAGAAACGTACTGGGTATGCATCATATCATAATACCTGAATAAGTGCAATAATAAAAACAAAAATATTTTATATATTGTGATGTATGTTTTTGTAGTATTTCGTTCGCTTTAAATTCTTTTTTATGTATTTCCTTATATTACGTTCAGACATGTACATTGTATATCTAAGTGATAACTAATAATAAATAAATAAATAAATAAAATAAATGGAAATAAATTTTATTAATGCTGGTACACTTTATAAAAATGTGTACAAAACTCACCTTCTTAAGCAGATTTATGAAGTAGCTTGGTTGTCGTTATCACAAACTGGAGCATTTCTACAATAACTGTGTAGCATCAGATATGTTTCTACAGTTGTCTCAGTAAGCGATGTTCGCTGTGATGAAAAAATATGTTTGTATTTTGAAAAAGACCGTTCGACATCTACGGAAGTAATACAGGCATAAATAAAACACTCTGTGAACTCACTTACCGCAGTTGTAGATGCACCATCACAAATTTGTCTTAATTTGGTAAAATCAGGATCTTTCCGTACTACACTCTCGAATTTTTCAATAACAGGCTTATTTTTTGCGTCATTTATAGTCTATAGCTGTGTATTTACGTCGTCCACTATTTGCAGCGATTCCACTAACGACAACGAAGTATTTTATAATTTTTCCATTGCGTCGTGTAGTCCTCTATAATTGTTATAAATAGTTTTTAAATCTGTTTCAAGGGAAACATCTTGAAAGCTTGTCTGGCTTTCCTTAATAGCTGCAGCCTCGTTACGGTTGAACTGTAGTACCTATCACAGCTTTTATTTGTTGAAAATATTCAGCATAATAAAAAGCTGCCTTCAACCACGTTCCCCAACGTGTAAGAATCGGCTCTGGTGGTTCCGGATTACCAGGACACTGTGTGTGAAATGCTCGAAGCCGTTTAGAAGATTTGAAAAATACTTTTTTTGTATTTGCTATTAATGCATCTACCTCTGGAAAACATTTTCGAATCGTTTCTGCTACAAGAAGGAACGCATGCACCTACAATCGTCTCTTTGAAGAAAACGGCCCACCAAACGCATTGTCGGAGCACCGTCGGTCACAAACATCAACACTTGACTTGTTGACAGTTCAAATTTTTCGAAAGTTTCCAACACCACCCGCGTAATTGTTTCGCCAGTACACGCAGTTAGTCTTTTGCTAGCTAGTAAAAGTGGAAATGTTGGTTTAACAGGGTTGAGTACACGTACTATAACATTTAAAATAGAATTTTTTTTACAATCTGTCGTCTCGTCAACACATAACCACAGCCGTGTATTTTTTAATGCACATTTAATCCTATTTACAATGTCTTCACGAACATTTGGTACATATCTACGTAACTATGAACGACTTGGTATATTCACCTGGGAATTGTATTTATTCCAGAACTCCCAAAATGCTGGTTTATCCAATATGCGCAGAGGAACATCACAGGCAATCAGCATTAACAGTAAATCAAACATAAACTGAGGTTCCAAAGAAGACACGAAATTTTTTTATGCCGGTTACTATGGACATGAATTTTGCAGCCGTATTTATTCCAGCACATTAAGTCTTGATCACAAACTTTACAAATTATTTTACATCCATCATAGAATAAATCCGGAAATTCACCGATACATTTATTCACTTTATCAGCGTACGGTCGTTTTCTAGTCTTTACGCTCAACATTATTTATTATTTATTAGTACTCTATGCATCAACCGACAGATAACAACTGAAGTGTGTCGTGTCATCGTCATCATAAACAAGCGCGCGATGGCATTGGTATTGCGCCCGACACTGAATCTACCATCGCTTGGCCAGGCTTACATATAAATTGTTCTTCATTCAATTTCACAGTACTAACTCTGAGATATATACAAATAACTGGTAAAAGTTGCAGTTTTTTAAATATAGGTCGACACGACTGGTAATTTGATGCTCCCATGATATTTCGTAAAATTTTCTTCTGCATTACAAAAATTCTATTAAAAATGTCTCGAAGAACCCCAAAAAATTATTCTTGTAAACAGTGCAATTCTTATATTTGAATAACAACAACGCGAGTTAAGAAGAATAACTACAACCCGGTCCTGGACTCTGGTCTAGTTTCTTGTCCCTGCTAATATAATACATCGTATGACCAGCTTAATAGAAGTCAATCTAACGACGTTGTTTTTCTATGAACACTTGTTGTTATAACAACTTTCAGATAAGGAATAATCATAAAGAATAAATATCCCAACTAGAACACTGGTCTCATAACTTTAAATTAAACAACCAAACAGTCACACAGATTATTTGTAGTATACTACAAATTGTCTATATGATTGTTAAGTCATTTAATCCACATTTATAAACTAGTTGGAATAAGTTATAAGCACATATACGTTATGACTAGCGCCTTCGGCATATTTTAGAACGCATTAAATCCCTGTAGCGCCAAGACATCAATACCCAGTCTTTCATTTACATTTTCTTGCCAATATCTCATAACGGTTTATTTTACAAAAGCCAATATTGAGAGATGCTGGGACGTCACTTACCAGCCAACGGATCTCAATATAAAAGCCAAAAGATTCGAATTTAAGTATCAAATTTATTTCAGAACATTTTACGTGAAGATGTAAAGTTAAGAGATGGGCTCCAAACTTTCTAATTCCTCTTTGAACGTAATATTGGGTCGAACTTTGACACAACAAAATGGCTGTTAGGGCACGTAACATAATTTGATTAAATTTTTTAAAATTACTATAAATGTATTCCATCCGGACAGTTACAGATTATATGACCAAAAGTAACATGAACTAAGAATAATAATGAATTTTTCAAAACTTGTTTCTAATGGAGCTACAATTTTCCAAACTTGAGAAGAATAATTATTTTATTTGGATTTCGGATACGGCTTTACACAATCTCGAAGTTTTGTTAATATATTCATCCAGCAATGTTTGCAGTTAACTCGCTGAAATAATAATAATAACAATAATAATAATAATAGTAATAATAATCCTCAGGAGCTCAGATCCCCTCTTGCGGTTTGTGAAACATCACGAAACTGTAGGAGTGGAAGCAGGATTGTTCAAGGAAGCAAAAAAAGCCGCAGATGAACTCGGTCTCGCATTTGACATCAGGCGAGGAGGCCGGCGAGGTGCTGATGTTGAGTCAGTCACCGAACTTCAGCCAAATCGTCTGAAAGCCCGAATCAGAACTGCCGAACAGGAAAATCTGTTTCGGCAGCACGTCGATAAACCCCAGCATGGTGTCTTCTATAAGAACATAGAACCACTGAGTTTATCGACCAGGCTGACATTCGCCTTTCTAAGGTCAGCAGGGCTTAAGTCGGAGACCGAGGGATTCATTATGGCCTGCCAAGATGTTGTTATCAACACCTTGGTCTACTGTAACCACGTGTGGCGTGTAAAGGCTCCTGATATCAACTGCAGGACCTACCATCAGGAGCCGGAATCGCTCATGCACTTACTATCTGCATGCAACATATATACGATTTCGGCCTACATCCACTGGCATAACGCGGCGTTACGAGTGCCATACTACCATCTAAGGCACTCGTACGGGGTGGACCAGACACCAGTGCTGCCTTACGTCCCCGGAGATATTGAGTCCGTTGTCGGGAACGAGAAATGCCGGATTTACTGGAACTACTCGTTCCCGACTGTCAGGCTAATCCAACCAACAAGCCTGACATAGTCCTCCTCGACTATCAACTCAAGGTGATGTCATCGAGTTCTCGGCACCTACGGAGAAAAACATCACCTTGAAGGAGGAGGGGAAACGGACCAAATATCGCGATCTCTGGTACGAGCTCCAAGTGCTGTACCCAGGCTACTCGGTAAAGATGGTTGTCCTTATAATCGGTGTACTCGGAGGGATAAAGCCTACGTTGCTCTCGGAACTGAAGATCATACCGGCCTGCCAAAAATCAGCCGAGTAGCTGGCAGGCCAAATGCAGAAGGCGGTCATTCTGAGTTCTCTCCGTCTGCTTAGGGCACATGATTCTGGTATCTACAGTCACTAACCCTGCGGGATGTGGGGAGTGGCTGTAGTTAATGGGCCGGCGCGACTCCCGTGAGGCATCGGAGGCTACGGGAGGACGTCCGGCATCGGATATTCCGAAAAAAAAATAATAAGTAGAGTGGACGGTAGATGAGCTGCGCAGATTAGACAGATGATGAATATTCAAGATGATGAATATTCACAAAAGTATTCATCCTAGATCGTCCGTTCCTCGTGTGTATCTCCCACGTCAACGGGGGGGCCGAGGGACTCTTGAGCCTGAAGCGTACGCATGGCAGAGTAGTACTGAGTAAGGCATGTAACATCCTCAGGAGCTCAGATTCCCTCTTGCGGTTTGTGAAACATCACGAAACTGTAGAATTGGGAGCAGGATTGTTCAAGGCAGCAAAAAGAGCCGCAGATGAACTCAGTCTCGCTTTTGACATCAGGCGAGGTGGCCGGCGAGGTACTGATGTAGAGTCAGTCATCGAACTTCAGCCAAATCGTCTGAAAGCTCGAATCAGAGCTGCCGAACAGGAAAATTTGTTTCGGCAGCATGTCGATAAACCCCAGCATGGTGTCTTATATAAGAACATAGAAACACTGGGTTTAACGACCAGGCTAACTAACATTGGCCTTTTTAAGGTCAGCCGGGCTTAAGTCAGAGACCAAGTATTTAGTAATATTGGTGCGGACTAGAGCCTGCAAATCGATTTGATAGTCATACGTAATTGAGTTAACTTTACGCGAATATGTAATGATTTTGCACTTGGAGATGTTCAAATTAAGACGATTTAAGTTGCACCAATGCATCACCTCGTTCAAATCAGTTTGCAAGTTGTAATTGGCATCAACAGAATTGATTGAATTATATATTTTTAAATCATCTGCAAAGAACAGTTTATAGCATCCGATAAGGCCGTTCAGATCATTTATAAATAGGGAAAACAATAGTGAACCCAGGTTTGAGCCTTGTGGAACCCCTTATATAATTTCATAATTGCGAGATTTAAAACAATTATATATAACGTACTGGAAATGGTCGGTTATGTAAGAATGAAACAATTCAACTAATAGCTCGGAAAATCCATATAGTTCCAACTTAGCTAACATATGGTCCATATGCCATCAAAGGCTTTTGAGAAGTCCGTGTATATCACATCCACC
Organism: Rhamnusium bicolor; assembly: GCA_029963845.1. Lineage (NCBI taxonomy): Eukaryota > Metazoa > Arthropoda > Insecta > Coleoptera > Cerambycidae > Rhamnusium > Rhamnusium bicolor. The sequence continues at coordinate 125,833 of JANEYF010001222.1, read as the reverse complement.
TGTCCCTTCTCGTCAACAACTTCGGAAATAAATTGAGTAAAACATATTTTTGTGTTTGTTGAGCGTTTTTCCATAAAACCATGTTGATCAAGTGATATGACATTTTTAACTAATAACTTAATAGAACCAAGTTATATATAAAAACAGAATAGAATAAAAAATATACGTTTTGTTCGAACCAATATTATTAATCTGGTACATTGCATTGTCATAACAGAATATTGAGCAAAAATTTAAGAAGTAACCGTCAATTCTGAACCCTACCGATGATGCCTCTAAGCGTCATCAGAAGACTAGCGGCCGGTGGCGCGCATGTTCTGCGGTGGCATGGACCACCGCGAGAAGCTCTCAGCTGTGAAGTTTCTGGTAGAAGCCCTACTTTAATCTGCTGACTAAGTAACAGATGTTTTGTTTATAATTACAGTTGAAAGTTCAGTATAGTGGCAAGTGTGTGTCGTATTTAGTTAATGGCTAAAGTGTTCTGTTTACAAAGTTTTAATAAAATAGTTAAGACAAGTCGAGAAGTTATTTGTGGTTATACGAGTACGGACCCGACTGTTTAATATGTTTGAAATGACAATGAACGTGTTTATTCAAATCCGCCTTAAAAGTTGTTCATTTAAATACGCCTTTTATTAATGTTGTCTTAATAACTGATGAATGCTGAATTGGATGAGCATACTATCTGCCAAGTATAATTCTATTTTTATTTAGCGAATCGTTTTATTTTTAAAAAATTTTAATATGTAATTTTAGTAAGTAATAATAAAATTAATATTCTGAACGATGTTCCATTGACATTTTGAATGTATAGTTGAAATGTTGTCCGTTCTGTAGTTATATCCAATACATTTTTTTAAATTTCAAAGGGGTAAACATCATCATTAATCAAGGCTAACATTCTTGGTAGCCGACTTCTATGCCAAGTTACACAGGATTTGACGGAACAGTGACGGTCGTATAGTTGTATACAAACAGACAGTTTTAATCGACTTCATCTCAAGGATTTTCTGCATAAATTTTCCACAGAAAAGCAACATTTGTACGCACTGACATTTCTGATAACTTTCATGGAAGCAATTAAGATTAATCCTGTATATATCCATATAGGCTAGTTCCGCCACCTTGAAAACTTATATTTATGATCGTGATATAGACTGTAATGATCCAGATAGAGCCTAATGGTTACCACGTGGATGATTTATGTGTCCCTTTCAACCGCGTCCTATTTGCTGAAGGAAATCTGTGAATACGAAGGTTTTGTGTTTGATTTTCTGATTTAGTATCTTTACGATATAATCATACACGCTATAGCATCATGCAAGCCGGTTTAATCAAAAACGTTAGGGTAATGTGCTCCATGATAACAAATTACAAATTAAATTCTAAATTCGCTTAAAAACACGCATACGAGGAGTAGAAGCATTAGTTTCATCTTGTGCGTTTATGTACTTGTAAAAGTGAATAATTACTTTTTTGGTCTTTGTTAAATAATATTATTGCTATTATTATTTGTGTTCAGATACAACGAGCAAATTAGGCATTTTGATTTAGTTTGTGAACACAGAAAGATCTATTAGTTATCGAAAAGCGCCCTGGTGGAAATATTTTCTGCCAATAGTCTAATTTAGTCTTGCAGTGTTTTGAAAAACAATTCTAGAAGAATGAGTAATTCTAAAAAATTCTGAAACATTCTGAAAAAGTATGAAAAGATCTATGTAAAACTTACTAAGCATTTTGAGGACTGAATTTTTTACAAGTTTTTGGACTCTTCTAGAATACTTTTTCAGAATTAATCAGATCTTTCATGAAAATTTAGCTAAAGTAAAAGTAAGACTTTTTCAGAGTTAATCAGTAAAATGTAAAACATTTCAGATTTTCAAAAAATTATTTACTGTAGGTTTTCTCATATTTATTACTTCTCGTAAGGAATATAAAAACTTGATAGGAGGAGGGTTATTAGTAAAAAAAATATTAATGTTTATATTCTATACATTTTTAAATTTTATTTACAGATTTTTTTTGATAATTAATTATATACGGTTAAAATATACGAACTGTTTTTATTAAATAATTACAAGGCGATAATTATTATTATTATAATATATATAATACAAAGAAATACTTAATACAAATAAATATATAATACAAAATATTTCAAAAACATTTAGGAAATACTTAATAAAATACATATAATTCAAATTATTTCAAAAACATTTAAGGAATACACTTAATAAAATGTTATATAATACAAGTGATTTTAAGAAATATTAACGAAATACTTTTAAGATAAATATAATATAAACTATTTCAAGAATATTTAATTAATACTAATAATAAATATATATACCTGGTACAAAATATTTCAAAAACATTTAAGAAATACACGTAATAAAACATACAATACAGTATTAGTACACAATTTATTCTAAAACCATAAGTCTATCGCGTCTAGTTAGTCATAATCAACGGTTCTGATTGGCCATCCTAAATCGAATGATGCATTGTTGCGCATGCCATCACACTACTTTCAATTCAACTTCTACGTTCCACGTATGATGCCAACTTTATCTATGATGACATTGAAGACAACAGCTAATGTAGAAGAGGTGCCTTTTGTGTTCGTTTATAAAATAATAGTGTAGTGTTGATTGTTAGGATTATATCGATATAAACAAAAGCACGTATGTCCAATCGAAAATATTGTAAAAAGTACAAATATATCCGGAGCTATGTGAACATTAATAATAATGCATGCCCACTTGTTGTACCAGCAACGGCTTTGGCGGTGCAAGATTTGGAATTTTTGGAAATGAAATGAATGCTGCTACTAATGATAGAAATCAAGAATGCTCTGTGCATCATGATCCAAACGATCCAACTTTATCTGAAATACTTTGTGTTATATATATAATAATAATAATAATTATCGTCTTGTAATTATTTAATAAAAACAGTTCGTATATTTTAATCGTATATAATTAATTATCAAAAAAAATCTGTAAATAAAATTTAAAAATGTATAGAATATAAACATTAATATTTTTTTCCTAATAACCCTCCTCCTATCAAGTTTTTATATTCCTTACGAGAAGTAATAAATATGATAAAACCTACAGTAAATAATTTTTCGAAAATCTGAAATGTTTTAAATTTTACTGATTAACTCTGAAAAAGTCTTACTTTTACTTTAGCTAAATTTTCATGAAAGATCTGATTAATTCTGAAAAAGTATTCTAGAAGAGTCCAAAAACTTGTAAAAATTCAGTCTTCAAAATGCTTAGTAAGTTTTACATAGATCTTTTCATACTTTTTCAGAATGTTTCAGAATTTTTTAGAATTACTCATTCTTCTAGAATTGTTTTTCAGAACACTGCAAGACTAAATTAGACTATTGGCAGAAAATATTTCCACCAGGGCGTCCGTGGGGTGATTCAAGTGTATTGCTGCAGTGCAAAAATCATAACAATCAAGAAAAGGCATTTATCTGCAAATGCCAAAGAAATTATTAACAATATTTATTCAATCCTTATCGAGCATGAAATATTGGCAAATAAGGTGATGTAGAAGAAACGGCTATTTTAACACAAATTTTCGTATCAACTACATGGAGAATTATAAACAATCCTATTTTGGAATGAAAATAAAGTAATGCTGGTACTTCGGCAAGGTTAGCACGAAATTACGTAAAGTTTATAAAATGTATTATGAATAAACTGTGCCAACTTTGGATAATTTACTCAAAAGGCTTGTAACAGATTAAGTGGTGGAACACAACTTTGTGAAAGTGTCTTCAACGCGTGCGTCGGTTTTAAATTTAAAAAAGTCAGTAAAAGTCAAGTTATTATGAAATCGACACGACTTCAAGAATGGTGAATGGAGTATTGACATTAACATAATATATTATATTTGGAATATAGAAGTGTTTATTGCCTTGAAAATATAACGGCATTATTTGAAGATTAGTTCAAAAATAAGTCCTTATAATCCAGTCTGTACGGACCAAAAAAGTTCTTTTCCTTACAAATGGTGGGGTAGTAATAATTTTTAAATTATGCTGTTCAGGTCTGAGCCTTGACAAAAAATCCAAATTTTCGAGCCGCCATCTTGAATGAAAAGTACAAAAAATTAGTTTTTTCATAATAACTCCAACGACGAAAATGTCTTTAACAACGTTAAAGAAGACAAAATTCCTCACATTTTTTGTATAAACAAATCTAATTTGTAATGAGTTGTAGTTATTTTTAATGTTTTTTCCACACCACAATAAGATTATACAGCAATATCTATTTCAAATTACAGTGATTTTTCTTGTTACATATAAATTTTCTTACCGCCGCAGGCGCAGTAGCGTAATAGGTATAAGTTAGTAGAGAATATTTATCGAAGTTTTATTCTGGTTTGTGGAACAGATGTTTTCGCTGATCGAGGAAGCATTATGTCTGCGGATACTCTCTTCGATGAAACAATGCCGATTCAAGTTTCCCATTTTTAGCCAATGAAAACAATAAAGCGCGTCTAATTTCGAAGCTGACAACAAAAATGGAACAGGCTGCTATTACTGTTAAACAATCGGAAGAAGATGCTGATGTGTTGTGTGTTGTGCTCAACATTTGATGTTGTTTTCATCGTTGGCGAGGACGTTGATCTTCTTGTTCTGCTAACAGCATTAGCACAATCCCAAAGTAACATCTACCTTCGCAAACCAGGAAGAGGCAGAATTGCTGAAAGACTATATTTCGAGATAGTTTGGAACATGAAGAAGTGGCTGAGAACATTCTGTTTCTCCATGTGTTTAATGGCTGCAACTCGACATCGTCCATCCTCAACCAAGGAAAAACAAAATTTTGTTCCCTTATTTAGAAAACCGCAGGACTCAGTGCCACTATTAGCATCTTCAAACATCAGAGTGCAATATCAGAACACGTCGCAGACGTTGGAGCACGCGTTCTCGTTGCTTTGTATGGTGGCAACATGGAAGACGAAACCTTGGAAGAAGTCCGCTACCAACGTTTCGCTAAATCTACTATAAAAAGCAAATTCAATCTTGCTTCTTTGCCACCACGAAAGATGTTGCATGGTATCATGCGTCCAGGGCACACCACCAAGTCCAAAAATGGTATAGGATCCAAAAAAATCCAAAAGACTGGGGCCGGAAACTTGGCAGCAATGGGCTCGCTCCACTCACAATGACAGAGCAACCAGCACCCGACAACTTATTGAAACTCATTTCATGCACTTGTCGAAAAGGATGCGGCGGAACATGTGGTTGCAGGAAAGCTGGGTTGAAGTGCTCTGTTGTGTGTGGCTTCTGTAGTAGTCAGTCATGCGAAAATGTACCGGTGGTTCGCATCGAGGACGAAGATGATGAAGATTTATCAATGGAAGATAAATGGATTCTCAGAAGCACCGATGATGATGACATTGAGGACGCAGATTATACTGAAGACGTCAACATCAACTAACAAGGACCATCAAAAAAGGGAAAACGCTAATAATATAATTGCGTGGTGAAGATGGTGTGGAAATGAGTAATACTTTGAATTTACAAAATTATTATAACTATGTAATAAATAGCAAGAAACAATCGAAAAAATCACAAAAATTGGGAGTTCTACTGTTTTTTTGGGAAAAATGTTCATCATTCTGCCGCTGTAACTCGTTACATATTAGACTTACAAAAAAAATGTGAGGAATTTTGTCTACTTTAACTTTGTTAAAGACATTTTCGTCGTTGGATCAACCGTTGCGGAGTTATTTTGAAGAAAACTAATTTTTTATACCTTTCATTCAAGATGGCGGCTCAAGCGGTCCCCCTCCCAAGGTCGAAGACGTGGATTTTTTTTGTCAAGCTAGCATTAAAAATAAGCAAAAAAAGTTAAATTTTGAACAATTATATATATTTAAGGTCTTTAAGGAATCATATGTATGTATAATCATTTAAGTTTTTGATATGAATATTAAACAGTTTTATATTTTTTCAATGGATCAAATAAAAATTAAGTACTGCACAAATTTCAATTTGCAATATCACAAATTTTTTTTCCAACTGCATATTTTGACACCAACCGCACCATAGAATAAATCCTGTTATGCCAGCTCTACTTCTGATGCATTTCCTCAATAAAAATTAATTATTAACGATTTTTTTAAACAGGTAAGACATTTTGTAGTCACCCTGTATACATGAATGCATAAAACAATTCTCTTAGGAAATTACACAAGTTAACACCGCTTACGATCGGCAGGGATTAGCATTTATAATTTTTATTCATCTGCATATTGATATGGTAATTTTATTATAGTGGATAGCATTTACTTTGAGCATTGTAAAAAAATTAGGAAACAAAAAGTGTGCAGAACTAAATTGTTAAAATGGCCTTAACATATTTCGAAAATAATTTTACAAATTTGTTATATGGTTTACCACATTTTAATAGGGAACTTGCCTATAATTTTAAAAATAAAAATAATACTAAAAAACATAGCGTAACGTTGTAATAAAACGTGTACTTCACAAAAAAAATAAGATTTCTAATTCCACGCGATCAGTATGAAGGATCTAAACAGCGATAAAATTGAAGTAGCCCGAAACGAGCTACTATTGACTGTTGCGTCACACCATACAATATTCGGTAGTCGTCGCGCCGGGAAGCAACACAATCAGATGTTTACCAATTCCAATTCCAATTTAAAGTCTTTATTCACAATTAAGTAGATTATTTACAAGTTGTATGGGGTACAGAGTAAGATTTATATTAATATATACATATATACAGAAAAAAGAAAACTAAAAATCAATTCATTCATAAAATACTTAAAAATAATAATACAAACAAATTAACAAAGTATAACATTCTATATAAACATATGTACAATATGGTGTTATTAGACTGTGGTTGACTTGTTAGTGACTGTTCTGATATAAATATATAATTGTGTTTTATAGTACCACTTATTGTAGTTGTACAGATATTTTAAAATGACTGATCAAGGTTTTTAGGCAGAGAAGTATGTATTTTTTTAGCTTTTAGTAATAATTTATAAACATAAAATAGTTATGACTTGATCACGGAATAAAATGAAATAACTACAAAATGCTTAATCGCAACTAAGCATTTTTAGCAGACTTAGTCTTATGTTTGAAAGAATTTAGGAATTCTATATTTTTCGTGTTTTTTTTGTACACACGCGTAAAGTGTCTCTATAGAAGACATTTGCTGCAAAGGAAATGTTGCGCAAATGTATAATTACCTACCGTAGGTATTTTCGTACTATGTTTTGGGGCAAGGGAAATAAGAGACTGTGTCGTGTTATCATTCACATAATAGATAAATGTAAGATTTGAATAGAATAAGTTAAAGGACAAGAGAAACGTATTTGCAATATACTATGTATACTAGAGGTAAACATTTTACTCTTCGCAGACAGTACTGTTATTGAACTTTTATATAATTGTTGCACATTCTGTAGGATACTCTTCGCAGTTTTTTGAAAAGAATCTTGTGTTTGTCTTATAAACTTCATTCTTACAATACCTAATGTATTGACTACATATTTAATTTTCTCTCCCGATGGTGCCGACTGTATTGGCGAAACGCGTGGCAGTATATTTTATTGTATAAACTAAGATTCATTCTTACAATACCTAATATATTGATCACATATTTAATTTTCAATTTTTTTTCATCTCCCGATGATGCCGACTGCGTAGGCGAAATTTGTGGTAGTATATTTTACAGCATTTTGGTGTCTATAGAAAATTACTTCAATTTTAGTAGCACATTGAAAATTGCAACCCTCTGTAGATTCATATTTTTAAATATGAATTTTTTTCAAAAAACAATGGATTTCTTCCTCTAGCTAAGACTAATTTATAGCCCAAATTTCAATTCGATCGGACTTTTCTTTCTTTAGTTATCGTGCTTACAAGAAACGTGACGGACGGACAGACGGACGGACAGATGAACAGACGGACATTTTGAAATTAAAATTCAATAATTCGGAATTCGGAATATTTTATTGCCCGCCTGCGAAAAACTAGTAGATAGACATATAGTATTTAATAATGTACTTAAAAATGATCTTCACACACATGTAGAGACCTACTGCAATATTTAAAATAAGGAGTTTTTGTTTCCGTTTTAAGTATACACTTAAAATTTATGGCGATGCTGGTATTTTTACGGCTGAAATCAAGCGGTCGAGTGCTGGGATCTCCGTCGTCGCTTGTAAATTGTATGGTGTGATGTCACGACTACTCCCGTGCTTTTGAACCTGTTTGAAACGGTTCGCTCGCGCGCGAAACTTTAATAATTTATAACAAATTTATTATTGGGAATTAAGGCGTCATATTTTGCATATCTTATTTTTTAATATTGTAGAACATTTTTGTGAAATAAAAAAAAATGTGCAAGTTCCCTATTGTTACTGTGTACTATTTTTGCATTTACAAACTTCTTGGAATTATTTATTGGAAACTGATTAAATCACGATGAAGTAAAAATTTCCAAGTAGAATATATTAAATGTACTTATAGACTGGTATGGGTATGGGTTTTTCACCCAATATCCAAGTATGCTGGGTGTGATATTTCATGTAATGTTTATATTTTTTGTTTGTCATCACATCACTCATGATGACTCAATAATTCTAAAGATATTATTAAGTAATCATGCAACAAAATAAAAATACCCCTCATATTTTACCTTGTGTTTTTGCATACATTGTTTTTGTCAAGAGTTATTGTCTACATATAGACAGAAATTTATTAATGTACATAGGAATTTGCTTTATTTTGTTCTGAAATGAATAATTGCCACAATAGTAATACTTTTAATCGTTATTGCATGAAAAATCCCATCCAATTCAACTATGCAAATTTCCTACAAGTTTCCGTGTACGCGTGCAGAACTCCATTGGAGAGTATTTACTTAAAATTGCTATGTATTAATTTTCATTCCATTTAATCATCATCCTTTCAGCATTGATAGGAAATGTAAATAAAGTTCTAAGTTTGTATTTACGTGTTCTGGTTGGCAACACGCCAGTCCTTATAATTTAGTTTTGATGTTTTACCTAACAGAAGGGTTTTGTTTGAGTGAAAAGGAAATCACGGAAAACAATTCCCATTAGATATTCAGCTTTCCCTGTCGGTGACGTTAGAAGGTTGGAGATCAAGGTTTGTTTTGTTATTTTAAAACTGAGAGGAGAAAACATTGGGAAATTGTAAAACAACTGAAAAGCAAAGAGTGGGAGAGAGAGGGACTAAGTAAGTATATCTCTAACTCTAATGTGGAGATAGTAATTCACCCTCAATGTGTGACCTTAAGAGTGATTTTTTCTATGTCAATCATGCGTTGTTATTAGAAAATTTAAACCGCCTTCTTCAGCAGAGATTATCTTGACAACAGAACACAATGTGTTTAATTTTAAAAAAATCCCAAACCTACTGCAGAAACAAACTTATGTCTGTCATGGTGGGACTTTGGATTGTGTCTTGGACTCGTACTTCTATTGCTCACATGAATGATATGTATTTCATATATTTTCTCTTGTTATTTATAGATGATATAATCTGAATTAATAATAATATAATATTAGCAAAACATATTAAAGCAGCCAAGCGGTTCAGCTTCTAGCCCATCCTCTTAATGACAGTGGGTGGATTGATGGTCGTTATAGACGTGGTAGGGGTCGTGATAGCAATAAAATCATTGTAGGTACAAATACCGACACTAAAGCTTCGATTAGTGCTGTGGAAAAGGCCTTTGATAGTGTTAATTAAAGGATCCTCCTAAAAAACCAGGTAGAATCCAAATTGTGAAAATGGGACAAAACAAATCGAAAAACATCAACACTTCTGGAGTTCCGCAACGTGGACATCTTTCACCGATTCTGTTTTCACTTTTTATTAATGATGTTCAATACATTTTCAACTTTGCAAAACTCTGCTTTTTGCAGATGATTTGTTGTTTGCTATTGTTGATAGTATCAGTGATGCTAAAAAAATTCAGTGTGATATTGACAGGTTTCATGATTGGAACTCAAAATTTTTTTTTAGAAATCAACATAAATAAATGCAAAATAATAACATTCTTTAAAAAAGAAAAGTAATGTTTATTTGAATATTTCGTGAATGGAAAGAACTTTTGCGGAGCAAATTCTATTTGTGATTTGAGCGTTACTTTGAACTCTGGCTTAAGATACCATTTAGGTACATATCGAGCTAATAATACATGTATTTTAAATGACTTTATGTATGAACGAGAATAAAACAGTATTTTACTGTTTCAAAACAGGGCGTAAAACGAGCGTTTATTCCCTGAGGGATTTAAATTCACTATGGAAATCAATGAACAATACAAACAAACTTACAATACAATACAAACAAAGTTATTTTAAATCAAAATTAATAATAATAAGGTAATTCTCACAGTTCATAACATTTGGTGATTAATAATATTTAGTAATATTTAGTAATTTAAACGTCAAACATAAATAAATATAAAATAATGTCAGACAATCAAATACAAGGATACCCAGATAAATTCAGAATAAAATGCAAAAGCTTCGTGGCCAATTATTGTGCGTTAGTTTTTACATTTCATTTTTTTTTGTAATAAAAATTGTATGCTCCTCGGGAGTAAAGTGTGTTTTAGTCCCTTGCATAAATGCACTATTCATGCCGGGATTAAAACACTCACTTTACTCCCATGGTGCATAAATAACTATTAATTCACTTGTTAGATCAGCATTCCATTGTTGGATTATCTGAGACCCGTTCTATCAGTCTGACATAGACGCAGGTTCGGAAAAGTACAAAAGAAAATAATAAATTTCATTTTATTTAAGTTGCATATTGGTAGTAAGAACAATTATTATTCATACAAAGAACGCTTTCAACTACGGAGAGTTCACTTTTGTTAATATTTTTGAAATCACACCCAACGATAAAATTGTGCATAAAAAATTCACGCACACAAAATTTTTCATAAAATACGTTTCGTATATCACAAAGAGTGATGGCTAAATTCTGACATTGCACATAGTCTAATAGAAATTACTTTAAGTAGATATATGAAATTGTATAGGAAAATTTCAAGCTGATTAAAAAAACTAGGTTAAAAACATTTGACTGTTAGGATAATGTTTAAAGAAATCTCCCAGGGAGCTGTCAGAGTTGGTCTGTACTGCTAACGACAAAGGGAAGCCTACAGCATACTTATTGAGCTCCACGCCTCGTCGAGTACCAACGGGGCTAATTTAGAGGAAACAGCCCATCAATAACACTTTATCTTTCGCTCACTGTTTCAGCGGCCTTGGCATTTGCTTAAACAAATTGTTATAGGAGTTGCATGATCGATCCAAAGTATCTCAGATAGAGTCAAGTGCTATCTTAAAAGCGGACATAATTTAGCCCGCTACAAAGTATCAATCAAGATTATTGAGTATGATTGTATGATTGCTTTACGAGATCGAGAAGAGCGATAAGCATTACATCATTTTATTTTGCGGTGATTTAGGAAACTTCAATTGGGGATTTTAAAATGATTTAGTAATTTGAGGTATAGTTTGCGCTGACTTATCTTGATCAAGGCGCACGCGATTCTGTTATGACTTTTTCCTTTTGTACTATTAATAATTTATTTAAACAGACTATATTTGCATTTGACGTAGTTCTATAACAGTAAAGTTTTGTGTCTGCACTAACACGAGGGAGAAAAATGCGCTCACCCAAACTATACTGACAAAGTCAACAGAAAGAGAAATTTTGTTTGACCTAGTACAATCTGTGACAGGTTTGATTCTAACAAAATTCCCATACAGATGAAAATTGGTACAACATACCTAGAACTTTGCTTCCTGATTTACATACTAAAAGTCATAACCAATTTTTTGCAAATAAGTTTTCAGAAAATAAAGCAATCAAATTTCTATAAAGAAAAAAGTATAACAACTTTTTTCTACAGTCACTAGGAAACAGACACTTTTTCACCGATTTATGACCGATCTTTCCATCTCCTATTGAATTTATTCAATAGATAGTTACCTCGGATACAGTTGTGTCAATAATTATTGTTTTCATGGAACTTATTTACCAAATAGATTTAATGGGAGATGGAAAAACCGGCCCTGAAGTTAGTTACTGAACTCCATTCTGCTAGTCCGGTAATATGATACATTATAACACTAGTGCGGTAATGAGGTTACCATTTTTTTTATTAAAATATTGCAAAAGGCAAAGAGACTGCATTTATTGACGAATTAGTACACTAAAACAAATAAAAGGCTTCGTATAAATTAATTGAATGGAGTCAGCGGTTGATTCTTGGTGAAACATACTTAAATAAAATAAGATTATTAAGATAAACACTTGGTTTTAGTTCCACAAATTTAGACGTTGATTAGAAATAAACAGAAGAAGTCACTGCTAAAATATTGTTGATTACAATAGAAATAAAACAACTAAGTGGTACAACATAAATCATATAAAAACTTCCGTAGCCTACTGTGTAATAAATTAAGTAAACAGGTATTAATATTATTTCATCCAATAAAAATAATTTAACTCGGTTACTAGTCAACAACAAAGAGAAAACGAGAAAAGTTGAGAAGTCCAGTGTATATGAAATTAAATATGATGATTGTGATGCTTTGTATATAGGTCAAAGCAGTAGAAATATAGAAACAAGTTTAAAAGAACATAGAAAATATATATTAGATAACAGAATAACGACGGGATTTGCAGAACATTAGTCAGAACCACTTTTTCAATCATAATAATGTTAAACTTCTACATATGTAAGTAAGGAAAAATCCTAGATCTGTTAGAAATTCTTGAGATTAAAAAAGCCCTACAAGATAATAAACAAGTCACAAATAATCAAATTGAATTTGTATGCTTTTATTTTTAGTTTAGTTTTTAGGCTTTTTGATAATGGTCGTGAGACCGAAACATATGTCAGCTAAATCTGAATAAATTTGTGGAACTAAAACCAAGTGTTTATCTTAATTAATCTCATTTTACTTCACATAAATGTTTATAACAAGTTTGGTTATATAATGATATATGACGATGTAGCTAATAACATTCTTTTTATGACAGTGGGAGTTATTTTTGACAAGAATTTGCGTAGTAATATTCTTTTTTCACAAGAAAATTCTAGACATGTTCAGCAGCGGAGGTTGATTTCCAACCTCCATGTCGGTTTAGTGCCAAAATATCTGCATCTGCACCGGCTAGTAATGACGCTGAAGATCGTCTGAAACAGTGTTCAGTGTATTGTTCTATATTTGGTAGTCTGAGAAATCGAGCAATCCTTTTGGATATAGATCCGAAGGTTGCTTGGTACACTTATCTTATCGGTAACAAATAACAAAACGCATACTTATTATTATTAGTAGGGCTGTCAAAAATGTTCCGTGGGACAGTGGCGTACGCGAAATTAACTAATACGAGAAACAATAAACTTACAATTTATAACAATGTATGTAAAACTGACCCTCTTAACTAGCTTGATGAACTAGCTTGCTTATCACAAACTGGAGAAGATGTGTAGCCATTTTGCAGCATCAGGTATGTTTCTATGGTTGTCTCCATGAGTGATGTTCGCTCTGGTGAAAATATATTCTTATATTTTGAAAACGACCGTTCGACATCTATTGATGTAATACACGCATACGTAAAATAGTCTTTGGATGCACTTAACGGATCTGGGGTTGCACCATCACATATTTGTCTTAATTTGGTAAAACCGGTGTCTTTATTTAACACACTTGCGAACTTTTCTTTAACGCGCTCATTTGTTGCGTCACCTATAGCGTCTAGCAGTAGATTTACTTCGTCCACTATTTGCAGTGACTCCGCTAACGGCAACACACTGTTTTCTAATTTTTTTATGCTTTTATGTAATAGTTTATAGTACTTCGCAATATTTTTTAAAGCTGTTTCAACGGAAATATCTTCGAATTTTGTCTGGCTGTCCTTAATAGCTGCAGCCTCATCTGGATTGAATTGTAGTATCACAGCATTTATTTGTTGGAAATATTCAGCATGATAAAAGGCTTCCTGCAACCATGTTCCCCAACGTGTAAGAATCAGCTGTGGTGATTTAGGAATACCGGGACACTTGCACGGAGACGTTTAGGAGATTTAAGAAACACTTTCTTTGTACTTGCTATTAATGCATCCACCCCTTTCGAATGGTTTCTGCCACAAGATGTAAAGCATGCACTTTACACGTAACATGTATAAACGTATAACCTTGTTCTTGCAAAGAACGGCTTACCGAACGCATTGTCATCAGTCACAAACATCAACAGTTGATTTTTTTGACAGTTCAAATTTTTCTAACGTCTCCAGCATCACCCTGGTAATTGTTTCGCTAGTACACTGACTTAGTGTTTTGCTAGCTAGTAACAAGGAACTGTCGGTTTAAGAGGGTCCAGTACTCGTACTATAACATTTAAAATAGAATTTTTTTTACAATCTGTTGTCTCATTAACAGATAACCACAGTCGTGTATTTTTAATTCACATTTCATCTTATTTACCATGTCTACGTGTACAGTTGGTAGATAGTTACATAACGTTGTACGACTTGCTAACTTCACCTGGGCATTATATTTATTCCAGAACTCTCGAAATGGTTGTTTATCGAGTATGTGCAGCGGAACATCACAGGCAATCAGCATTAATAGTAAATCAAACATAAACTGTGTTGTCGAAGGCACGCCATTTTTTTATTTTTAAGGTGTACACTATTTACGTGAAGTCCACAGTCACGCTTATCCCAGTACATCGAATCTTTGTCGCACGCTTTACAAATTATTTTAGCACCATCATAGAATAAATCCGGGAATTCACCTATGAATTTATTCACTTTATCAGCAAATTGTCGTTTTCTACCCCTGCGTACGTCTGCCATGCTTTATTATTAAATTAATATCAACAAGACAGTACAACAAATAAAATAAAAACACAAAAACAATATGCAATACGGCCAAGTGACTTAATTTGTACACAACTCAAAAGCTAATAATAGACTGGACTGGAAAGAGTTTCGCGGTCAAGGTGAATGCTGGCGTCAGTAAGTACATCTGTACTCTACGACCATGGTACACAGAAACGATTTGCAGCTTTAATGATTAGAATTGAATAGTTACACCACAATGTAGAGAATGTGTGGGTTGTTGATTTTTCTTTGAAATATGCCAACAATGCTTTCTCGTTTATGTTATTTATTTTATTCTCATTATACTATTGGTCAAAACAGAAGAAAGCAGTCATATCTCTTTTTGGACTTCTTATTATATATTCTTATTATATATATATATATATTGTATATTACAAAACTGCAGCCTCTTTGATGTCAGATGGATTTGACTCTCATTTTTTAATTATTTTTACAATTTTTAATGTTTTTTCAGGAAACGCCACTAATGATGTTTCTTGCAGCTTGTAAACAACTTTGAATTGCTGCCATATTAACGGGCCAAAACACAACTTTTTTGGTAGTCTGATTAGGAATCAAGTGCCTACGCAATATTCTTATGTTCGTTATAATGTATTTGATTTTGATGCTATCTTTTGTCGATAATAAGGAATGTATTGTTTTTTTTTTCATTTCAAAAGCAGGAAAATTATTTTTTCGTTAATATGACGTGTTCAGCGGGTGAGTTTTATCATTAATTTGTCATTTACCGACCCTTCTGATTGATGGCATATACTTAATTCAAAATATATGGAAATGAACACTTCTAAAAATAGACCTTAAGAGCATTATTCAAACTGTTTCCTTCTGGGTTTTATGTGGTAGTTACAGACAAAAAGTTAATAGATTAAGGCACTATGAATTCCTTTGTTCTTTTCGTACCTTCATATGTTCTTAATTGTATGAATTCAAGTGGATTTGATAAAGTTCAACGGTTATTATCCCGTTTAAAATTAATTTAATGGTAGGTATTTGATTATTCACTACTAGTTTAATAAAAGCAATTGAAAGTTCAACCTTTTGTAATTTGTAATCAATTTTAAACAAGATACACACAATATTTTCCAAATTCGATGCACGAGAATTCAATGGCGCTTATTAAAAAATGTTAACCATAATTTGTATCGCAGATACAACACAGAGATATAATAATTAAATTGTAGTTTATTGGAGCTTTCCGCCAACCAAGCTGGCATCATTTCGAAACAATTAAAACTGAACTTAAACTGATAACTAAAGCTGGCCAAGGTCACCTGGCCGACAGAGCCGTCATATGACTCATATGTTCACATTATATCATAATACTTGATTAAATACAATAAATGGAAATAAATTTTAACAATAATGTTACATTTTATAAAAATTTGTATAAAACTCACCCTTTTAAGCAGATTACTTCATAAATCCGCTTAAAAGGGTGGTTGTCGTCATCACAAAGTGGGGAAGATCTATAGTATAATAGCATCAGGTATGTTTCTACAGCTGTCTCCGTCAGCGATGTTCGCATTGGTGAAAAAATATGTTTTGCATTTTGAAAATGACCATTCGACATCTACGGATGTAATACAGGCATAAGTAAAACAATCTGTGAACTCACTTAACGAGGTGTGTAGGTGCACCATCACAAATTTGTCTTAATTTGGTAAAATCAGGATCTTTCTGTAATACACTCTCGAATTTTTCACTAACGCGATTATTTTTTGCGTCATTTATAGCCTGTAGCTGTGTATTTCGTCGTCCACTATTTGCAGCGATTCCACTAACGACAACGAAATATTTTGCAATTTTTCTATTGCGTCGTGTAGTCCTCTATAATTGTTATTAATAGTTTTTAAATCTGTTTCAATCTTGTCTGGCTTTCCCTAATAGCTGCAGCCTCGTTAGGGTTGAACTGTAGTATCACAACTTTTATTTGTTGAATAATTCAGCATAATAAAAAGCCGCTTTCAACCACGTTCCCCAACGTGTAAGAATCAGCTCTGGTGGTTCAGGGATACGAGGACACTGTCTGTGAAATGCTCGAGGCCGTTTAGGAGATTTGAGAAATACTTTTTTTGTATTTGCTATTAATGCATCTACCTCTGGAAAACATTTTCGAATCGTTTCTGCCACAAGATGTAACGCATGCACTTTACACGTAACATGTAAAAACCTACAATTGTCTCTTTGAAGAGAACGGCCTACCACGCGTATTGTCGCGGCACCATCAGTCACAAACATCAATGCTTGACTTGTTGAAAGTTCAAATGTTTCGAATGTCTCCAACACCACACGCGTAATTATTTCGCCAGTACACGCAGTTAGTCTTTTACTAGCTAGTAAAAGTGGAAATGTTGGTTTGAGAGTGTTCAGTACACGTACTATAATATTTAAAATAGAATTTTTTTTACAATCTGTCGTCTCGTCAATACATAACCAGAGCCGTGTATTTTTTAATCCACATTTAATCCTATTTACAATGTCTTCACGAACAGCTGGAATATATCTACGTAACGATGTACGACTTGGTAAGTTCACCTGGGGATTGTATTTATTCCAAAACCCCAGAAATGGTTGTTTATCCAGTATGTGTAGCGGAATATTACAGGCTATTAACATTAACAATAAATCAAACATAAACTGAGTTGTCAAAGGCATGCCATTTTTTTTATTTTGATGTTGCGCGGTATTGATATGACGACGACAATTTGTTTTGTGCCAGCACATTAAGTCTTGATTGCAAACTTTACAAATTATTTTGCATCCGTCATAGAATAAATCCGGAAATTCACCGATAAATTTATTCACTGTGTCCGCGTGCAGTCGTTTTTTACCCTTTGGCTCGTTTGACATTATGTATAATTTATAGGTACAAACTCACGCATTAACCTTTCAAATAAGACTGCAGCGTAAATCACTTCTAAATCGGCACGTGTGACGCCAGCGCAAGACCGTGGCTGTACTTCAGCCACCTCGGCCAGCTTTACTGATAACGAATTCTATTTAAACCTATCTATGGTGACCCGGTAATAGTAGAGTTATTTTAATCTACAGAGTATCGTCTGTATTTCTGTTAAATTATAGTATAATTTTTGTCAACATAAACATTAAAAAATAGTTAATTATACAATTAGAAAAGCATGCAATTAAATGCAGAAGGTCAACGTTTAAATCGTGCTCCTGAAATTTGCCGTTTTGATCAAGCAAAGTTTTTGATTAACACACCTCTTACTACTTAAATGTTAATATTATCAAAAAATACCTACTTAATAAAGTCTTGTAAAGTGATATTTCAGGATTCTAAACATTGTTTTATTTTTTAATTACGATGAGGCCCTAATTAGTTATCGATTTTTTTATGAGCGCTTGCACATCTTAAAAAAATTTCGTCTGACGGCGTATGCATCACATTGCATTTAGTTGTATAATTTATTTATTATTAATCTTAAAATTATAAATCCTACACAATTATTTATATGAGAGTAATTGACTCCATGAGAAAGAAAAACTATACAGTGCTAATATTTCTAATTTGCCCGAAACGTTTTTGTCCATACGCCAATGACTTGTTCAGTAAACAAATTCAAAAAGGCAGTTTGTTTATAAACTTTTTGATGTCTTGTAAAAGGGTCACATTTCATATGGTTACCCTCACAAAATAGCATAGGTCAAAACAATGTACCAACTCTGAAATCCGAATATTACACTCCTCCTATTGAAACTAGTCATTGTTTGTGGAGAGAAGTTGGTATATTGTTTCGAGGTTTGCTATTTTATGAGTGAACCATACAAAATATGAGCTTTTTCCAAAACAGTCATAAGAGCGTTTCCTTCTTTAAAGTTTATTTCAAACTTATTTGCAACATAAAAAACGTCGGCACCTTGGACGGTGGTAAAGGGATTAAAGTCATCAACGTTTTTTATGTTGAAAATACGAGATTTAAACTGAACTTTACTATCAGTACCTTTAATATTACACATTCCGTTTTGACATTTTTTAATTTCTAAGTCTATTATTTATTATGTTCCTATTTAACCGTAAGTTGCTAATATTTATGCCATGGTTCTCAAATGCATGATGGAATTACTTGATGCATCTATAATAGTATTTAAAAGTGTCCTATGCTCTTTCATCCAATTTGAATTGTTGATCTATGTTCAACGTACAAAAATATCCACATATTGTAGCAAATCTAAGGAAAATATTTGGATTCCTTTGCTTCTATTCCAAATGTGCTCATAAAGAAACTAACAATGAAAGCCGACAAAGAGTTATACATGGTTGAAGAAACTATTGAAAGGCATAGCAAGCAGGTTTACTTCACATAAAATTTAAAACGGACTTTAGAAAAGAATATTTGACCACCCTATTTTTTGAATAAATATTTTAAAATAATACTTGTTATTATATACCTATACTTGTATCAGTGTTACGATCGATTTGTCAACATAATGCATTTCTGGGTATCGAAAAAAACTAATTCGTTCTCTTTCTCTCAGATTTTAACAAACCGTCCAGTGAGCATGGTACTAGATGTCTCTGAAATCCGCACCGCTTGGCAGGATAGCGATTTCATAACCGATTGTCTATGCTGGCACAACGTCTACAGACAAAGGCACGCCTCACCACCCCTAACAATGTCCTCCGAGGTAACACTTCTTTTGTTTTATTTATTTGAAAGAACAATTTATTGTATTGTTTTAATGCTGTTTGCGTATCTTTTTGTGTTTGAATTACAATTGCTTTTGTGGTTTTGCAAGGAAATATGGAGGTGTGATCATATTATATTGTTCTGAAACTCAATGGATTATACCAAATGGTGTTCTGTCGGTGTTTTTGTGTATCTGTTTAAATAGAGATTTCCGGATAAAACAAAACTTAAAACTCGTGCCAAGATTATTTTGCTCCGGTAAAATTTACAGCGACGGACTATAAGGCAATAGGCAGCGTTTCAAAAATCAACAATGGACCAGGATATTTGTTTCTGCCTGGTCGAATTTAAATTGAAGAAACTAACAATAAAACTAAATGCCCATCAGCTTCAGCAGCACTCAAAAACTAACTTATGATGTATTTTCTAATCCATATATTGGACATACATAAAGAACATTTACAAAAAGAATTAAAGAACACAAAACGAATTATAAGATTATAAAGAAAAGGATTCAACATTTCTCAAATATCTAGTAGAAGAGAACTATTATTTTGTTAATAATAATTTTAAAATGCATACACACATATGCAAGAATATAAAACTACAACTGAAAATTTATTGATCTTTTTCGAGCAACAAGAAATACATTTTTCATCAGTGAAATATAATTTCAATTGTATTGCAGATAAATACTTGTTATAGCAATATTTGTAATCTAACAGTATAAATGAAATTTATTTATTTATTTATTATAGATTAGACTTTGGTATATCTAAATTTATTTTCTAGCTCTGTTACCTGGCACAAACCTGGGCGAATCATCTAGCTCATACTAATAGATTCTACTATAGGAACGATAAAGATATTGGGCAGAATTTATTTTGTAGACCGTCTAATGGATTAATTCAGGATGTATCAGGTAAATCAATTTTAAACGGCATCCCTTATATTTATTTATAACTTAGGATATTACATTACAACGTGCCTACGCAACACAAAAGCTGTTTTTTTCTTAATAACGTATTTTACGACGAAATTTAATATGTTTTTCTCGGAATATAACGATTTGAGTTCATAGCCAACCAATATATTCAATTTTTAAAAACTCGCTCTACGTTTCCAACCATATTAAACTTGTTAAACAGGTTTTAATAAAAACTCTAAGTGCTCTATGATCTACACTGCTCAAAACAATTAGGGTTTCATTGGTATAATACGTTCAGAGATGAAATAGTTTAAATAAAATTTACGTGGCGGATAAATTAGATATATGTTCAATCAAAATTAAATAATTGAAAAAAATGTAACTTTTTTTATGGAGTCGAGTTTTGAAATCAAAAACATCAGCAGTCAATTGAAAAAAATTTTCTGTTCAAATGCTATGCTCCAAGTCAAGTTTTTAGCAAATGTGTCCGCTCTTCTTGAAGATTTGTATCGAGTTTTTGTAAAGTATGAAGTGGGCTTAGACAAATTAAAAAAAGGAATTTTGGGCATTATGACATAAATAACAGAACTGAACTCGCAGCGCGCGGTATACCACAGGTTTTCGTTCACGAAATTTTTCATTTATAATAACCTTATATAATTTATTTATTATTAACGTCCACAAACCGCACTGCACTCAACAGAGACTACGTAATAACAATAAAAGAAATAAGAAAATGTCTTATACTCGCTGCGTATGCAACAGTTACAGACTGAACAGAGTGATCAGGCAAACAATACAATGTTGAGGTAGTCGCTGTCGCCATTGCCATCATGGTTATGTGTGCTTCCCCACATATTACATATACAATTCTCCGCGATTGATAATTCCCCATTGGTGCAAGATTTACATGCAAAAAGTTTAATGAGTAAGTAAACAAAAACTGATAGAAATTTCCAGTTATTGTATTACTATTACGCGCGTTTTTCGGAATATAATACTGGGTTTTAATCAAGATCTCGCCCAGAATTCCTATCCCTAATCATAATTAATCGTTCAAGCTAATATCAATCATGATTGATAAGATTCAGGTCTGGCTTTCAAGTGAGTCATACTATTTATTTGTTTGTTTAATGAGCCACAATAAGCCATTACCTAAATGTATGTTAAAAAATACCTTAATTAATATTACTCTTGATCTAGGGCAAGAGGTGGCGACGTATTGGTACTCAGCGGTGCGTCAGTATGACTTTGGAAAGGAGCCAGATTGCTTACATGCCAACGTTAACGCAGGTGAGGTATTCAAAAGATTGCTGTTAAGCGCAAGAACGCGTCTTCTTTAAAAGTCTTTTTGCAGGTCATTTTACTCAAATAGTGTGGGTCAACTCCCGATACTGTGGAGTCGGGAAGGCTCGTTCAAGGTCTGGTAAGATAGTCGTAGTTGCTCATTACGCACCCCCAGGGAACATATCTGGTGCGTATTTTGAAAATGTGCTTCCCCCCGTCGAGGATTACCCGAGGCTTCCGCCACAGCCACCGCCTAGGTTTATGATGACTGGAAGTACCACTTCAGGATCTAGTAGGAGTACTACAGCTAGTACTTAAATTGTTACAAGCCAGGATAAATTTGTGCAACAGCATTTGATGATAGCAATAACTAATGAAAGGAGACGAAAAAGATAAAATTGTTTGCTCATATACGTCTTACCCCATTACTAAAAAAAGTTATATATCCAGCCAAACACGATTGCAAAAATTTAAGAAATACACTGACAATCGAAACAATTATTTTTAAATTATTTCAAAAGTAAAATCGGTGGTAAACTAAACCACTTCACCATATCACTAAATAAATGCGTTTATTTTGAATGTTTTATATGAAGATGTCCTAAGTTGCTTCATTGGGGTATACCAGAATTTTTTTTTTATTGTCTCAGGAAGTCAATTATATATCAAAATAATCGGTTGCTTATTCGTATTCTGCTGTTGCTAAAATTCCCCTGACACCAATCAGAAGCAACAATCATTCCCAATACGTATTCGATAGAGCTTTATAGCTAGACTGTTCCAACCTAAAGCTTATGACGTAATATAGTGAAAAGAAAAATAATATTTATTAGAAAATATGAATAATCAATCTTTGATATCAAAACAATCGAAACAATCGGCATTTTAGAAAACATAATGGAAAAATATTATTATTACTTACCTTATTTAATAGAATAATTTACAGACTGATTTACGATAGTGTGGTGTTAGAATTTGATTTTATTGAAGCTATGTATAAAAATTTGGGATTTACTTAAAATATTATAAATATCAGGATTTTTTTAACGTAGTTTAAGAATTTGTTGAAGAAATATCATTCATCTGTGTTGAATTATTTCTTTCTCTCTTGATAAAATGATTTAAAGATTTCAAACCGGTTATAAGAGTTTAATCGATATTCAGCGGTTAGTGTGGCCAGCACGCTCCTCCGATTTGAATTGCATTGAGCATGTTTGGTACGCTCTTGAAGTCTCAAACAATATTGATGCTTTAGTAATGCCTTCAGAAAGAATGGGGGCACTTCTGAGCGAAAGTAATTGACAATGTTTTTGGATTTATGCGACGACATTGTCAGGCAGGGACATGCAATCAGGTATTGATTTAAATAGTTTTAGTCGTTAAGTTTTTGCTCTCTTATTTTTTGTTGTGTTATTTTGTTAGATTTGTTAAAAAAAATGGTTTTTAATCCATTAATTTGTTTTTACCAGTTTCTGATTTGATCTGTCATTCGGTTAAAAATCACTGTTGTAATTAAATTCAATATTTTGGAAACTAGAAGAGCTAGAATTGAAATTCAAAAACCTTTGTACAGCTAATATACATGTAGCTGTAAATGGCGACATAACATGATTATACAGTATGTTACATAAAACCCACACACGAATAAAAAAAGCTTTACTAAACATACATTCATATATCGTTCTGTATAACATTTATAGACATGTAATATGGATACAGCTATACATAGTTTTAAAGACAACAGATTGAGTGAAATAACGATTTAAAGAAGTTATAAATCTGTCAAGAATTAAAAAAAGATATGACTGCCCAAACTTGACCTATCTGCCATTTCACTTCAAATTGTTTGCAGTGTAATATGTTGGGCTCCCCTACTTTTCTTGTCCACGCGGCACCTCTGGACATAATATAAAGACAAGGCCAGTTTTCTAAGTAACAAATCTATAAAACCATACTTGTATATTTAAATGATCTAATACAAGTTCACAGAAATAACAAGCAAAACATAAGATAAAAAATAAATAAACATATTTCGTGACTGAATATAAAAATCCGGTCAGGGCAGGACTCATCTGATTATATTTTCAATGCTTTTCGAAGTAAATCTCTAATTTTTGTACATATTTTGAATTTATATAAATCAAACTCTATTACTATTTAGTATATGTCAATGTATTATTTCCGTAAGTTATCAAAGAAAATCATATTAATTTTTTTCGTCATTTTCAACAGATCAGTATTAAGTTGTGTTTCTATGTGGAAAACGTTTTAAAATAATAGACGTTATAAAAAAATACTGTAAATATGTATTCACAATAATTATAAAACAAATTAAAAGAAGATAATGATTTTTATGTTAAATTTCGTTAAACTTTAATCGATACTGTTGATTTTCCATCGTATAGGTCTAATATTTAGTGAGTAGGTAATTACTCGTTAGGATATGCTACTAAAAATCAAAACTAATGCAATCTACGCTTTTCCTATTTACCTACGTAGGTATACATATATCTATAAAAACAATCAAGATATGCTAAACTTATTAAGTCGTCGAAAGCAAAAATTGTAGATAATTTATACAGAAATGTAACTCGTAGTTTTATAAACTTCATTACCTACAACATCAACAAATGTCCATACAATTAAATTAAATAAATTATAATAAATCACAGGCAACACAACCTAAGTTACCTTGTGTGGGAAGGAACACACAAATTTAGAGGCAACGGACACACCAATATCCGAGTATGCTAGCAAAAAAATCCATGAAATGTCAAAGGTAAACATAGGACAATTTTTCGACAACGGCTGGCACTTTTTTGGTCGTGACAGTTTCCGCGGCGAAAAGTGGTAGAGTTTTTCTTAAATGTAACCGTAAAATTATTTTACGGTTACATTTATTTTCTTAAAATGATACTAAAATATAATAAGAACTATCAATTATCTTCCTTAGTATGTTTGTTTGGAACGTTTTAAATACGTTGCGCCTAAAACTTCCCCAAAATGACGTAAGAAACCATTAAGTTACATTATTACTATTAGTTATTTATTTTATTATAATTATTAACAACTTATTGTGTACATATGGATATCTTGACAAAATCGTTACAAAGCAAGTGTTAAAAAGTCGCTCCAACAAGTCAAGTCGATTTTTAAATACATTTCTTTAGTTTTTGCTTGCCTTGTCAAAAAATAAATCGAAGGCAATTTGAACATTTTAATTTGTATTGAATTTAAATAAAATTTCAACTAAAATAATTTTTTTCTCAAAAAAAAATTGTTATGTAACGTTTATGAAGAGTGAAACAAGGGGACTACCGAACATGTTAAGAATGGGTTTTACAAAATGAAAGTATTACATCTAACTACAAATTTCTAACTTATAATTAGAGTTAGCAAAAATGCGCCGCAGGACATAGGCGTACGCATCATAATAAGTGTAATAAAAAAATTAACTAGTAATAAAAGCAATAAACTGTTACAATTTATAACAATGTATGCACAACTTACCCTCTTAATTAGATTGGTTATCACTAAAGCTGCAAATCGTTTCTGTGTATCATGGTCGTAAAGTACAGATGTACTTACTGTCGCCGGCATTCACCTTGACCGCGAAACTCTTTCTCCAGTCCAGTCTATTATTAGCTTTCGAGTTGTGTACACGTTAAGTCACTTGGGCGTATTGCATATAGTTTTTGTGTTTTTATTTTATTTGTTGTACTGTATTGTTGATATTAATTTAATAATAAAGCATGGTAGACGTACACAGGGGTAGAAACCGGCCATTTTCTGACAAAGTGAATACATTCATAGGTGACTTTCCGGATTTATTCTATGATGGTGTTAAAATAATTTGTAAAGTGTGCGAGAAAGATTTGATGTGCTGGGATAAGCCTTATTGTGGACATCACGTAAATAGTGTACACCATAAAAATAAAAAAAAATGGCGTGCCTTCGACAACACAGTTTATGTTTGATTTACTATTAATGCTGATTGCCTGTGACGTTCCGCTGCACATACTCGATAAACAACCACTTCGAGAGTTCTGGAATAAATACAATGCCCAGGTGAAGTTACCAAGTTGCACAACGTTATGTAACTATCTACCAACTGTACACGTAGACATGGTAAATAAGATGAAATGTGAATTAAAAAATACAAGGCTGTGGTTATCTGTTGATGAGACAACAGATTGTAAAAAAAAATCTAATTTAAATGTTATATGTACTGGACCCTCTGAAACAGACAGTTCCACTGTTACTAGCTAGCAAAATACTAGCTCAGTGTACTAGCGAAACAATTACCAAGGTGGTGCTGGAGACGTTAGAAAAATTTGAACAGTCAAAAAGTCAAGTGTCGATGTTTGTGGCTGATGGCGCCGTGACAATGCGTTCAGTAGGCCGTTTCTTGCAAGAACAAGGTTGTACGTTTATACATGTTACATGTAAAGTGCATGCTTTACATCTTGTGGCAGAAACTATTCGAAAAGGTTTTCCAGAGGTGGATGCATTAATAGCAAGTACAAGAAAAGTGTTTCTTAAATCTCCTAAACGTCTCCGTACATTTCATAGCAAGTGTCCCGTTATTCCTGAACCACCACAGCCGATTCTTACACGTTGGGTAACATGGTTGCAGACAGCTTTTTATTATGCTGAATATTTCCAACAAATAAAAGCTGTGATACTACAATTCAATCCAGATGAGGCTGCAGCTACTAAGGAGAGCCAGACAAAATTCGAAGATATTTCCGTTGAAACAGCTTTAAAAAATATTGTGAAAAACTATAAACCATTACATGAAAGCATAAAAAAATTAGAAAACAGTGCGTTGTCGTTAGCGGAGTCACTGCAAATAGTGGACGAAGTAAATCTACTGCTACACGCTATAGGTGACGCAACAAATGAGAAAGTTCGCAAGTGTGTTAAATAAAGACACCGGTTTTACCAAATTAAGACAAATATGTGATGGTGCAGCCCCAGATCCGTTAAGTGCGTTCAAAGACTATTTTACGTATGCGTGTATTACATCAGATATCGAACGGTCGTTTTCAAAATATAAGAACATATTTTCACCAAAGCGAACATCACTCATGGAGACAACCATAGAAACATACCTGATGCTGCAAAATGGCTACACATCTTCTCCAGTTTGTGATAAGCAAGCTAGTTCATCAAGCTAGTTAAGAGGGTAAGTTTTACATACATTGTTATAAATTGTAACAGTTTATTGTTTCTCGTATTAGTTAATTTAGCGTACGCCACTGTCCCACGGAACATTTTTGACAGCCTTAATAATCACTATCACAGAAACAATTGGATGGAAAATACAGACATTTGACACAAATATTTCTTTGTGCATTGTAAGTATAGTTTCTAAGGAATGACGAAATAGTGGAAGAAATATTTTAAAAACATTTTCTTAATTATGCATAAAAGATTAAATTAAACATATATTTTAATATTTTATAAAAAACTTAAAATATTTTTAAAAATATTCCTCCGAGGATGAACATTAAATATTTTCATTGAATATTTTCAAAATGTTTTTATAACTTTCAAAATATTTCAGTAATATTGATAACCATTATAAAATATTTAAAAAATGTTCTATGCTGTAAGGGATTGACACCCTGTATAATTAAAAACAAAATTTACTGAGGTTGTCATACGGTGGGCACATTATTTCATTATGGGATACCGTACAATTCTGATTTAAAAAATAGGTAACTAAATCGTAAACAATATTTGTTGATTTTGTAGGTAACAATCTAATCATTTGCAATCATATATAAATCTTTCACTTATTGCACACCTTATTACTGCACCTGTCAACGTCTGTGTCTCTATATTAAGGCTTTTATTAAGAGAAAAGTTGTTTATAACTCAACTACCTATATTTTAGATAAATTATTATATTATTGGCAGCTATAATTTGATAATTTTCAACCTTATGTTTTACCATCAAAACAAATAACTTGTATTCTCTAAAGAATCTATCTATTTCACCTCTCAAAAAAGTAAGCAGAGAAAAATAACTGAAAGATTGTACAAATCCATAATATATCGAGCTGAACGTAATCAGCTGTATATTAAATATCATTATAGTCTTCTGAAATATGAACTGAATGAATAAGTAGATAGTATTTTTAAAAATAAATAAATTCTTTAAAGCAATTAAGTACCTGGATAATAATTTAAGTAAATTAAGAATGTGAAAGACTCATTTGTGGCGATTATCGTTTGCCTCCAAACATATTTTTCTGAATAAATTAAAGAAACAATTACAAGACGAGTAGTGATTATAGTTTAAAAAATGGACAAACCCCGCTAGCAAATCCAGTGTTCACAAAATCAAAGCATGTGCCTAAAAATAAAGGATAAGTTTTGCTTTAACTCCAAAAGAGGTTGTGATTTGTTGATTTGTTATATAGATATTATTTTATAGCGATGTTTTTAGCAGAGATCTCGCAATCTGTGAAAAGGCGGGCGTGACTTTAGTTCCTCAAAAAAAAAGACGAAGAATATTTAAAATATTCGCAATATCTACAATAAAGAATAATCACCGTATTCACTGCGCAGGCCACGCCCACAGTTTGCAGAATCTCTAATAATCTATTTACATTTACAAGGCTGGTCATTAGGAATAGGCCTCCATGATGTACTTTAGCTCATCTAGATTAAGAAATGTTATAAGCTTTTATATAATGATTTTTTGTTAACAACACGTTGCCTAATCCATGTAAGAATGCACTTATTAATGTTAGCAAAGTAAAAAACTCCTCCAGAAAATGGTATGATAATTGTATAACTGTGATTGCTACTGATTCAAGTTTCTGTTATACCTATTTGTTGATTTTTTTTTTAATTGTTGAAAAGGTAAACGGTACTTACATGATCTAATTTTAGTGAATTTGTTGTTGACATTGTTAAAATTTGCTAGAATCTGTAATTATTGTTGTTAATAAATGCATTTTAAAACTCACTGTTATTTTATTTAATTTAGAGCCATCTGTAAATGAACTTCAGAACTAAATATACTTACAAAATAATGCTACGAAAGAGAGCATAATTACTCGTATATAACAGAAAAACAATGGGTTTTTCTCTGCATTTTGGTACAGAATCGTAAAGTTGCTGTACTTCGTTTCTTTAATAGAGTTTAATAACCATTTTGCTAAAGAAAAATTAATTACCCACTTATTTTTGGGAGAACTACAAAACACAATAAAAATAGTAGATTTTTTTTTTTTAAATTAAATGCATATTATCATCAGTTATAAGTAGTGTATGGAAATGTCTAATTTTAGAAAAAAAATTAATGTTTTGAAATTTTGGTGACATTCAGAATGTAAGTAAAAATTTAAAAGAAAAAAGTTCCCACCCCTAAAGGGCAAACTTCATCTCCTAACCCCTCAAAAAAGTGCATTTTTGCGGTTCTTTTAATTTTTTAGCAAAACGGTGTCCTATGCGAATAAACGAGAGAAATTTTTTTTATAAAAAATGTCCTTATATCAGTAATCATTTCGAGTTGTAATTTGGTCACGCCAACTTTGTGACTCTCACAACGTTTACAAGAAAATTCATGGACATTTTCTCTCTCTACACTTTTTTTCGTAGGGTTTTGTAAAAAAATTCGAAAATCGCAAAAATGCACATTTTTTGAGGGGTTAGAGGGTGAAGTTCGCCCTTTAGAGATGGGAACTTTCTAGTTTTCAATTTTTACCTATATTCTGAACATACCAATATATCAAAACATTATTTTTTTCTTTTTTTCCCTATTTTACAGCTTAATTTCCATACACTATTAATCAACCATCAAGCATTAAACATTTATTTTATAAAATAAATTAAGATGGTGTTTTTATTAGGTGACCAACATAAATACGAATTTAGTATTTTTTATTTAGTGAGCTTTAGAAAAGTTACTCCTCTATAAATAAAAAAAAATTGATGTTTTGTCTGTAATTTCAAATTCAAAAATTGCATTCATTTACTTTTATGTGAAATGCACAGAATTAAAGATTAATTCATTGAACCAGTCATAAATGCTCAAAGATTTCTTCTTTAACAAAATAATGAAATTTTTCACCGATTCTTCCGCCATCTAACAGTTGATAGTTGAATCTGATCAAGAGTAAATAAATACTGATATTTTACGCAAACCAGCTGGTACAGGTTTCGCACATAAACAAAATAATGATGGAAACGAGATTGTGAAAAACGGTGTTGTAAAAATTGTCATCTCTGAATGTTTGAGACTTAGATTAGAGAAATTCTCTTGTCTAAGGTTTGAGAGTTTTTTTTCTATTTCTCTATCATTAACAACTTGTGTCATTCTGCTTGCTATAAGTGCCATCTATGTGTGTAGGGTGGACGTCACACCTATAAAATCTAATTAGGAAACCTTAAGAACTATCTGATGATGCCGATAGAGGGCATAACTCAAATAAAATCCATCACTGTAGTGACAGGGTAAATAAGCAATTAATCAATGAAAATGCAGTAAATATTGTTTATCCACATTTTACATTAACGTATAATAAAACGAATCTAACGGTTTTCGCACATTATTTTGTTTACATTAGGGCCATCTAGTATCAATGGAATATAATACTCAACCGGCAACTAAAGGATATAAAATATTATCCAACTATTAGTAGTACACATGAACACTGATAGATGTCGCAAAATGTAATGGGCCTTTAGCATATTTTTTAAAAATTGTGGATGCTTACAACATTTGACACTTTTCCCACTTCTAGACACCTATAATTTTTAGTATAAATTGCGGAAGTTGCAAAATTCGTTTAGTTTTATCAGAGACTATATGTACAGTCTCTGGTTTTATGAATGAGATAAGTTGTTCTGTGCGCCCTCTATCAATGATCAATGATACTAACAATGCTTGAAATGAAAACTGATAATTAGTTTTTAAAGAGGGATACATATTTATTGGTTAACCCATTTATTTTGTTAACCTCAAAAACTGTAAATGTTATCAAATATCTAAAATACAATGCTCAGAAATACCCTGAAACTAATACAAAACAGTAATCAAGTAAAAAAGAGCCCTTACAGGTAAAATTGTATTGTGTAACATGTCTGCTGTGTGGTATGGTGACTGTGGTGTACGTTTATCCTCATTTTGTAGCTCAGGTGGATATATCGCCCGCGAATGGAGAAAAATGGGATTTGCTTACTGCTGTTTGTGTAGAAAGAAGGCCTATCATTACACCGGCATTGAACGAGTTACAAAAAGAATTTAAACAGTACTTGTTGGAGGTAGAATTTGAAAGAAGCCTAAAATGTGATCATGAACTGAAGCATGAAGCGGAAGTGTAAGTTATCTTGTTTGGTATTAAAAGTACTGTTGTACAATGTTCATTTTTGCAGTAAAAAACTAGAGGAATTAAAAAAAGGAGGTGATATTGATGATTTAGATGGAAATTTGAAACAAACGTCACAAGATTTCGTAGATGCTTGTATTGAGGAGCTTTCAAGGTTTAAGTCCGCTAACAGGATAACAGGTGGGAAAAGACGCTTTCTTCTTTAGTTTACTTTATATGAAATTCCTGTTGTTTTTTTAGAGGCCGACAAAAAGAATGACCTAAAATCTATTAATAGAAAGTTGGATAAACATTTGGTATTGGTTTTAAATCAGAAAATTGGTGATAAAAATATTTCATGTTACCACAAGGTAGCAGGCAAGATGGTGAAACATTGAGACAGGTAAAGTTTTGTGTATTTTTTTTTTTTGATTTCTTGTTTTAATTATTAATTATGTGACTTAACAGACAAATTTTTTAGACTGCCGAGAGAATTTTAAAACAAAGCTGTGGACCTGATATTAAAGTACAAATTTATGGAAACGCCCCTTGTGGTTTTTACAAATATAAATATCCTAGAGAAGTTCGGGATGCAAATGGCGCAGTGGGAGCCAAGGTTGGATATTTTATTTTGTGTTTGCTTTTTTGTTTCAGCCAGTTAGAAAAATATGAGATGTTTAAATAATTAAAATACTCTTATTTTTTAGGTATTCTTTTATTTTGCAAAATACCTTAAAGGACATTTACTGGAAAAGGATTTAGATTTTAAATGGTTGGATCGACAGGAATTGCAAAAAAGTCTACCACCTAATTATTGTAATAGCGTATCCCAGTTTCTTTTAGATGAATGATTAATTTTTATGCAGAATTTGAATTTTTAAATAAAGTAATTAATTTATGTAAATTTGTGTTTATTATTTAACTTAATTTTATTTAAAGGCATAAGTTTATTTCTAAAATTAAAAATTTATATACATATTCATAATGGATTAAGAATATTATTAACCTATTTAGATTGGTACAGAACATTATACTTTGCTTATCTAGCTATACAAAATCTTATGTTTAATATAATTTAGAAAAGTGGAATAAAAAATATATCTGCCTGAAAATGATTAAAATATTATATAATTCATATTTAATATTTTCTTTTGCTATACATATTTCATTGATTACCATTTTTACTTTGGAAGGGATACAATATTTTGAAAATTGTATACTTGGCAAACTCTTAAATAGCTGTTAATAAGAGAAAAATATGGTGATAAAATTTAATATAATATGCAAATTTATTGATTACAAGATGTTTAAAAAGTCATGAAACATAAATATGAGAAAAAAAATTGTCAGAAGTGGGATTCGAACCCACGCCCACAGAGTGGACCAGAACGCTC
This sequence comes from Rhamnusium bicolor, assembly GCA_029963845.1. NCBI lineage: Eukaryota > Metazoa > Arthropoda > Insecta > Coleoptera > Cerambycidae > Rhamnusium > Rhamnusium bicolor. The sequence continues at coordinate 93,272 of JANEYF010001222.1, read as the reverse complement.
TAAACCTACATTGGGTAGGCAAGGAAACCTTGAGTCTGGCGCCTTAGACCGCTCGGCCATCCTGACATGTTAATTACAGCTTCTATTACTTCAACGTATTCACCAACCATTTATATTTATATAAAAATTTTATGATACGTAAATAAATTTAATGTATCTATCCAATTCTGTAGTACATTATAAAATAATAGTTTAAGTTATAACACAGAAACATTAAATTATGTTTCAACATCTACATCTATTTTTAGAATAACAGAATATGGGCATGGGCGCCGTTTGAAGCAATTTTCATGGGTACAAACATATTTAAAACAACCACAGATAGGTGTATATGTAATACCTAACGCCTGAAATTTTTATAAAAAAGGCCTGGTCTGCTTAGCGAGGAAATATCCGGGTTTGCCTAGTACCTACATATCGATGTAATTGTTGCAGCTTTAATACTCTGCCTGTTAACAATTGAGAACATTCGCCTTTAATCTCGTTTTTGAAAGTATTTATAATTTCTGGAAGAGAACTTTCGATCTTACATCGCCAGCTTTACCAGTTAGACGTGTTTTAACGAAGGCGGCGGCATTAGCGGCCTGATCGTTAGAATTAACATCAAGTAAAGCTAGCTCAACTAAAAATGACTGCAATTTACCGGAGAATCATAAAAGTTTTGCGGTAATATTTTGCTTGTCAAATTCAAAAAATCACTACTGTCATTTCTACCAAATTTTCCTCTGATGTAAACTCTTCGACAAAAATCAACGGATCAATTAATGAAATTAATAAATGAAATGACCCATCTACACTTTATCCCTAATTATAAGGAAAAAAACTTTTACGGTTCATTTTAGCGTATTATATAAGTGGAACCAATAAGCACCAATATAATTCGTTGTATCGTTAAATAACTTTAAAAGAGTATCTTGAATTTCTTGTCTAGTTTTCAGTGGCAGATTTAGGATTTAGCTAAGGTGGGGGGAGGGGTGCGCACATTGGTATATTAAGGGGGATAGTAATAGTAACAAAAGTAACAATTTTGTGGCTTGCTACCGTATACCTATTTGCAGAGAAATTAACATTGTAGTAGAAAATCGTCACCACGACCTTTGGCCACCTAGACGACGTCGCTTATCAGTTGATGTGACTACCCTAATAGCACACAACGTCCTAGGGACGTCCATTTTATGTACAGACGTCCATGGATATAAAATGGACGTCCGTATCCGACCAGTAAATGTACAAACTTCCAAGGACATAAAATGGATGTCCGATGGACATTCCATGTTTGGACATTTAATATACCAACTTCAAAGGACTTAAAATGGACGTCTGACGGGCGTTGCTGTTTGAACACAATTTGAAATTGTGTAGAAAATGTTCATTTTGCGAATAGATGAACACTCACGTTTTATAGATTTTTTGCAGGGATAGCGTGATTTGATTGATTTAACTAAGTAAAGTCTTTTCAAATTATTTCCACTAGGTGTTGATATTCTGGTTCTAGTTCCTAAAAAAATATTTTTAGGTTTGTTATGTTTCCTTGTGAGTTGGTATATGGGCGTGTTCTATGTATTCATAATGATAACATTAATTCAAAAATTAAATCTATTACATAAAAAGTGAAAAAGTAAAAACATCTATAAATCATATCTGGATTATAAAAATAACATAATAACAGTATTGTATTGTATTAAAGTATTAAGCATACTTCGTGTGTTATGCACGTAAAATTAATAATATTAATATATGATGTGAAAGCTACAAATGCATTCAAAATTCGCGCGAGTGGAAACGTACATGTTCCATGTTGCCAAGTGGAAAAATAATAAATTCTTAACAATTGATTTCAACATTCAACAGATAATATCTAAACAACTAAATAAAATCGTGTGTATCAGGTATTATCGTCATTTACTATTATTTTTTTTATACAAAGAGATGTTATAGTTACAATTATTACCATCTTATGAACAAAAATGATGCCGTGGCGGGAAATGAAGGTATTTGATTTGGCAACAATGCTAAGTAAGCGTCCTTCTGGAAAAAGTGATGGATGATTTTGGCAGTTTATTTGCTAGATTTTGCTTCACTTTTGGTGTAGTTTGTGTAGTTATTTTGATTTTGTGAAATATAATATAAAATATTACCGCAAGTACATTCTTTAACGCTCGGTTAACTCGACATCTAAAAGACTACTAAGTTACTAACGTTTTGAAGTCGACAGCATAATAGAAGTAGACAATAATACAAGTCTAAATGTGATTTATTCTGGGGCATTAATATGTTATTTGTAGCATTCTCTTAATATTTCTTGGGGCTTGCTACCCACGAATAATTCTAAGGTTGATTATCTAAAAAATACAGTTATCCAGTGTGATACTGCAAAAATAAGTCTTTTGTCTGGTTCTAGTTGTCATAAAACACCCTCTGAATAATTCTTTGATGTAGTCACAAGCGCGGAGGCTTATTTTTCCAATGTCATAACTAGATAAGTTTATTTTTTTTAGATAATCGATAAATTTGGAAAAATGATTTATGTGATAGTGAGATCCAAGAAAGAAAAATAAACTAATATGGGTATTAAAAAGATATCCAAGTAATGGCCCATTATAGGCGTCCTTCGGATGTTCCGTATGGACGTCCGAATATGGTTCAAAGTTGTGACATTTGGGCATCCCAAGGACGTCCATAAGATGTCCTTTGGACTAAAAAAGGCTGTCCATGGGACGTCCTGAATTATCTATAATGTCCGCTGAGGACGTCCATCGGATGTCCATAGGACTACGTTGTGCTATTACGGTAAAGTAAAGTACACACGTTTTGACATCTGGCCAACTACAGTACATGGACGTGAACGTTAGTGTCTTAGGATTATTATTGACGTTGCGCAAACGTCGTCATAAGGATGAAATATCAACGTGCAGATTAGTCATTATTTTTAACATTTTATAGACGACTCATCGTATGGTACATAGTTTAGAAGTATTCATACATAGACATGGCCAAAGGTTGTTTTACATAACCCCGCAATTTTTCAAGATCAGCTCGAGGACAAACCTAATACTTGACAAACATATCGTGGCTGTGAGATAAAGATGCGCAAAGAGTCAGGGTTATTCAGAATGGGGACCGTCATTCGTATAACATTGGTATTAGTGTTTACATGGGTAGACTCCTGCAAAAAGCAACTTTCAGAAGATCGTTGCATTCTGTAGTTCAATGTTTTGTGAATTGTGGTGCAATAAATTTTGGTGGTCGCGCATATCTGTGCCTTGTAATACTTGTCAAGTTGTATATGTTGTTCTCCGCTATTGTGATGTTGACAATTAAAGTGAAAATAAATTAGATTTGAGAGATTTTGGTCAATCTAAGTCAATCTAAATTAGCATATTAAGTTTAAAACCAAAGTAATCATTTTGTGTGACAGTTAAATGTCTCAAATTTGTGTAAGTATCCAAAGAAAATTAAAAAAAAAAAATTAAAACATCAGCGTGGGGGTGCGCTTGATTTTTCGGCCTACACAACTTATTCATATTTTACCATGAACTGGTCTGGGCTGAAAAATTTTGGCACCATAAAACTCTTAAAGTCTACTGAAAACACCACAATAAAACACAGAACGTGAAGCTATACCCTCTCTCTCTCTCTCTCTCTCTCTCTCTAAGTTTAAATGGGAACAGGTGTGGTATTGATTCCAGTAAACGCAAGTGGTTCAACGTCTAACAGTGATGTTTTTAGTTAGAAAAACATACTTTAAAACTTTTGCTAATTTTGGTGCAAAAGTTGGTTTTCCGCACAACGTTAAATCGAAATCGTTGGTTATCACTCATCACCAATAGTCATCACTGTCAGTCGCATACCGATATTGTAGCGACCTTGATTTTTAACTTATTATAGTTTTATTAGCTTATATTTAAATTATTTAGATTGCAAGCTTAATCGCTATACAGCATGTCTCAAAACCGTTTGCAAATTGGGCGTGACTAATAACAGAGAGTTATCTCTGCTAGTAAGTGGGTCATTGTGCAATAAAATACAGTCTAAGTTACGCCACTCCTCTAGCCAATAATGCGCGTTTAAGGCGTGCCATGTGTTATAAAACGCCGCCCTTACGGCAAACTGAGAAGCTCGAGGCGGGGCGAGGCTAGTTAATATGTTAATCACGTGCCTACCTGACTCGCTGATAAGGCTGGTTAGTTCGGCTGCGTAGGAATTTGTGCATATGTACAAAATACATATTGCAGAAGCTCTTGAGACTCGGTATACGTATAGTAGAGGTAAATATTTTGTCGAATGTTCAGTATTGTAAAACTGTTGTAATAAATCTTTCTACTCTTGTTTTCTGGTTTCCCTTAAGCTGGCGCCCCACGGACCCACTTCATCAGTGTACCAATAAGGAAACCCTAGTCGTGGTATGTTTATTACCTTCACTAAAGGGCATTAAACATAACACAAGCCACAAACCGGGTAAACGGTAACCAAGTGATGGACAAAGTAAATTAGCAAAACTATCACACAGCAAAAGTCGAGCTGTAAACAAGAAACTAAAAAAATATTATACACAGGAACCTGGGATACAAAACAATGTGTAAAATCCGTGAAAATTATCTGCACGGTTTGTCATCATGTGAACTATTTAGAGTTTGCACCGTTAATCTCGGTAGATGTGGAACGTACATTTTCTTTGTACAAACTTCAGTCATTCTGAATCATGGACTCCGGTCTAGTTTCTTGATACTGCCTATCACATAATATATAAATGAATAGAGATAAAAGTTTCCGTTGAACTGGTTACTGATTTATTGAAAAATTTTTTGAATTCAAAATGCTTTCTTTACCACAAAAAACATTTTTATCGGAATCTTACTTAAGAAATGAAAAAAAAAAAAAGAAAAGAAAATGCAGAGTAGATGTATTAACACTGTAAGTGACTATTGCGATTCAGGGAGCGTTTTCACGATGTTGCTGTGGATTTTAAAACATTAATAAATGGTGACGAAAGATTTTGGTAGGCCAAGTAAAAGAACAGAAGAACTGGTCGACAATGTTAGATGTATAAGGGAAAACGATCATTCTGATTTAGGAGGTATAACCAACAGACGAAGTTATCTTATGACACCTGCCAAACAGTTTTAAAGAAGGAGCTGCATTTATTTCCCTGCAAAATTCATTTACATCAAATATTGCCATGGCACTGCGTTCAGCGAAAAAAAAATTTTTTTGAATGGTTCCTGAACAATTTAAACTAATGATAATCTGGATAATTTATCAAACAGAATAAAATTACAGCATATATCATACGTGCTACAATACATTTTTGAGAGAATTTTACCACAATAGAATAGTGGATCAAAGTTTGTAACCCTCCTGTTCTCCAGATATCGGAGTTCCCGATTTCCACCTGTTTCCCCACTTAAAAAATTTGGTTTATCGAAACAATCCATAAAATCTCGAATTAAGAAATACAATTTCTGAGGAAATCCAAATAATTACTAAAGTGGTTTTGCATAATGTCTTTGAAAATTTGAAGAAGTGAGCGCGTCTTGTTTTATGATTTACTTAGAGCTTATCCCAGCAAACTTATTGAGATAATTAATGACTAAAATTGACTGGAAAAATACACTTCCCATAGAAATTTACCAATTGGTCTTACTTTTTATTTAAATTTTTATTTACTTTTTTTGTGACCAGAAATCGTCATAACGGTAGAATATCCTAACTAGCTAGATTTTATTAGAAATTCTACGTAATTTATACCTACATAGCAACCTACTTGGTAGCCTTTATTACGAATCTTTAAAGTAATATTAGATCGACAACTTCGATAAATTCTACCTAGCTTATATACTCGATTTCAACCATTTAGTCAATTATACTTTGTAGTTACATTTTCAACCTTAGGGTTAAATTAACGCAAGATGCCAAATTCTTTTACCACAGTTGGAGTACGAATCAAAACAGAAATTTTCAAAATGAGCTTGTATGGAAACGAACTAATGAAAAGGTTAAAAAAATACATAATTATATTTGTTAAGTCATATTCAACAAATACTGTGCTGAAACATTTAGTTTCACAGATAAGGTTTTTGTTGATTCTTGAAAAAGATCTTCGATCATAAACACTGATCGAAGAAAAAGATACATGTTAAATATCAATTGTCAATGTCGTAAGTTTCAGTGCTGTCCTGTCATATTTTAACAATTATAAATCGAAAAGCCCTAAATTAAATTCCTTCTTAGGTATGCAATAAGAAATACTATTTTCCGTATTGTGGGTTGCATATGCCTGGCATTACCTAAATATAAAAGCATATTGTCTGATATAATCGACCACAGTAAACCATTTTGATTATTTCATTAAAGAAATGTCACTTATCAAACATAATCGTTGTCATTTTCATACGTCACTTTAATAATGTTAACTTTTCCATATTTACAGTAACTAGTTTAACTAAGGTATTCGACTTTTAATAACTCAAAAACGGTATATGGTAGGGGTAACATATGGTATATTTTTGAAATCAGGAACAAAGGATCATACCAAAAATTTAATAATATACAGGGTATCCCATTTAAAAAATATATTGTTTTTTTTGTATCCCCTGAAATCTGCACGCTACTGTACTTTTGATAGCATTTTAACAAAATTTAGTCATAATCACACTTATTATTAAAAACTTGTTTTTATAGGCAATAATAACGATGATAAGGGGTGGGTATTGTAATGAATAATCCTGTACAAAGCCACCTTTTTTTTATACTTTTTATAGATCTTTTTATAATAAGTTCTTTGTCAAGATAAATTCACGTTTTATGCATAGGTAGGTAGCACTCATTTTGATTATTCATTTTGAACTCAACTAATTAAGAGCAGGGTAGTTCTTTAAGGGAGAACCTGTAACGCTGGCCAATGCAAATATTTCGTCAGAGAAGTATCAATTGGTGTTTGGTCACTCCTTTAGGTAAGCTAAAAATGAAATGCATTAATGTAAATTTTTCTATATTTGGTACTGAAATCTTACATAATAATATTCTGTTAAAAATACATGTCTATTAGTTTGCCATTTATATGTTAGTTAGGTATATGTTTTTACTCTTTTAGAATCGTTCCATACATTTATCCGTTGTGTACCTTTATCTCCTCTATTGGCGTATTTTGCTCTCTGGCGAAAAATAAAATTATTGCTCAATCCGAATTGGAGTTGTCTGGTTAACCTACAGTTCAGTTAAGTACATATACTTTTGGCTCAAACTACAATTATCATTTTTTTACTTGATAATAAGAATTTTCTTATTAATGAATATTTTAGAGGCCCATGGTTATATTTCGAAGTACAGATGCACAAAAAATTTTCGGCGCATTAATTTCAACGACCGGTAACTTCAGATACAAATCAATTAAACTGGATTTATTTTTGTCAGTGACATTCACTTATTTTCTAACTTACTATGAATTAGGTGTCATTTCAATTTTGTAGTAGGTGACTGTCAACAATGTTGCTACTACTTATGGAGAGTAATACCAAATAAGTATAAAATTTTTCTTTTATTTGTACTTGGAATCATTTGCCATTTGCATATAAGTTCGTATATTCTACCTAAAACTAGTCAACTTGATGTTGAATTGACGTCGACGTGAATTCAAATGTACCTAAATACCAGTGGCCGTCGGTCCATGGAAGCAAGGGAAGCAGTGCTTCCCCTGGGATTATTTAAAAAAACACATAAATAGAACCTAATTATTATTTATCACATATATTAATCATTAAAATTTACTTTTACCCAATTTCAATAGATACGGCCCTGCTTTAATGCAGCTGAGATAATATTGCACGCTAAAACCGTAACGATGACGCACTCGATTAATCGAGCCAACACGAACTCGCGCAACTTCGATATATGTAAGCAGAGACAACTGTCTCTGGTAAGTAGGTAACTTATTGAAATGCATCCCATCCCACTTCATAATCTTGATATCTGAGCTGTACAGCATCGTAATACGTTTTATTTTATAGATTTTAATCTCGATTTTAATATCGATTTTAATATTATACTTAATATTAATCTTCCTAGTATTATTCTCAGCTTTTGTGCTATATTTGTAAAAACTTTTTTGGTGTTTCTAAACCTGTGGTGCGGCGACAAGTGATTTTTAAAACGTTGAATATTAGTGCGCGTGTACGCAGATTTAGAATTACTTATTAAATTTAGAAGCTGGTTCTCGCACTGTGGAAAATATTATTTGCGTTTGTGTGGTGTGCAATTTGTTGAAAAGAGGATTTTCAACATATTCGTTTCAAGATAAACTGGATATTATTAGAAATGGGAAACCAACACCTGATTTAAAATTCTTAAAAACGAAAGTTAAATCATGCTATAGGTACTTTAATATTGAAGTGTACAGTGCTAATCAGTAGTTAAGGGGTTGTGAAAATTTGTGTAAATTGTTTTGTTGGCCACGTGTACTGTTCACAAATGAAAAAGGTGTTTGGAATAAAAATGGCTTTTCAGATTTAAACAACATTCACAAAGTGACAAAAAGGCATGGTAAGTGTGAAACTCATTTGGGAGCGGTGCTAAAAGAATAAACATTTGGAAAATCACGAATTGAGCATTCATTAGATCAGCAGTTGAAAGAAAGTGTTAAAAGGACTTATTGATATTGTTTGTTTTCTCGGCGAAAATGAACTTAGTTTTAGAGGTCATACTGAATCTCGAAGCGTTGCTAATAGGGGCAATTTTATCAATTTAGTTGATTTATTAGCAAAATACGATACAATTTTAAGTAATCATCTGGAACACTCCACGATATTTCGCGGTACATCAAATCGTATTCAAAATGATTTGATTCAGTCGATAAGCAATATTGTTTTAGAAAAGATCAAGCAAGAAATAAAAAAGCTCCTTTTGTTGCAGTTATGTTAGATGAAACAACCAATATTACGAATATTAGTCAGTTGTCAATCGTAGTACGCTACATAAATCCAAATGGGAAATTCCAAGAGCGCGTTTTAGGATTTTTAGACGTAGCAATGCCATGAACGGCCGCAGCTTTATATACTATAGTTTGTCAGATAGTCGATGATCTACAGTGTGGTGCCAAACTTATCGCCCAAAGTTATGATGGGGCCGCTGTAATGGCTGGTGAATTGGGGGGCCTGCAGGCCAAAGTAAAAGAGACTTTTCAGAATGCAATATTTGTACATTGTTTTGCGCATCGATTAAATTTAGTTCTAGCTCAATCTGCAGCGTGTCTTAAAGAGTGCAAAGTGTTTTTTTCAAGTATTAGTGAAATGGCTGCCTTTTTTTCAAAATTATCAAAATGGACACGAGAATAAAAACTTTTTCAAGAAATTTAACCAGTGAAGAGCGGCTTTCAAAATTGTCCCTGTTAACAATAGAAAGTGACTTTGTGAAGATGTCAAAAAAATTCAAACTTTTACGACGAAGTTATTTCCGATATCGCAAAAAAAGGAGAGGCGGATTAAACTACATTGTAAATAGGTAGGTATGTGCATGTTAACTACTTAACAAACTCTCTATTTCGCTGCGGGCTCAATCCTCGCCACCGGCGCTGGCAATGTCGGTAGATATGGTTGTGTGTCTGCGTTTTTTTCATAAGTGTAACCCTCGCCCGTGCAGCTTCGGCTTTGGAATCGGGGGTTGTCTAATTTTTGTGGTTTTTATGTTTTATGTTTATTGAGGAGTGGCGGTCCTACAAGTGTACTTTTTTCTAGATGTCATAACTTTGCAGCTTTCGACATTTGTTTTAAAATGAGTATACGGAAGCCACGTCCCTTTTCTTAAAATAATTTTTTGCCTCGCTTCGCTCGGGGCCTCGCGCTACCCATCACTCTATATCACAAACTGCTTCCCCTGTATCAAAACTCACCGCACGCCCCTGCTAAATACGTATTGGTAACCAAACATACTGTGCAACTACAAGGAAGATTTATAAGTAATTTTACCTATCTTAATTAAACTAAATTTCGACGTCGTCTTATTCTCCACTTATGTCGATTCCACGTCGCATCAACGGAAATTTTACTTAAATATGGTTGATTCGAATTTTGCGACTAAATTTATTATAATTAATTTAGGTAGTCTCGACGTCAAATGAAACCAAAATGTTTTCCGAGACATTAATCAATAAACAAACATATTCGTTTTTATCTACGTTACGTATTTCTTTCCTTATTTCTTTTTTAACCTAAACTTGTTTTAACTTTCGTCTGATTTATTATCATATTAATAGTACAATCAAAGATATGGTTTCGAAAATTCATAGGTGCCCCTGACGGTGTTTTTTGTTGATTTCTTAGGATGTTGAGAATATTTTCATTGTATGAAATACAAAAACCATTTTACATTTAATTAAAAAGGGAAACTGATGAATTAAAACGAAGTTGTATATGCGGAAATAGTTTTGGGAAGTCAACATTTTCTGGTGGTGAACGCCGAACGCAGGGTTAAGAAAGGAGGAGCCTGTAAATCTGGGGGTGGAGTCTGTGAATATAGGGATTGATGTTTATTAGGGATGCTGCGGTTTACGCCGCTTAAACCTTAACTTCTTGTCATTTATTATCACTGTCACGTCACCTCACAGTTTATCCATCATATCTCTATATCCTACCATATAGGAGGCGTTAACGAATTATTATTAAAATTGCTTTAATTCTTTCATAAATTTTGCGAATTCTGTTGGAAAAGAACTCGAAAATTATATTTAGTGAATACCATATACGAAGTTTTTGTTTTTGTGACTAAAACTATGTGAAAAGTGTTGTTTCTGTTATTTTTTCTATAACAATGCAAGAGCATAAATCGTTTCTAATTAAGGACCTACTAGGAGACGTACTTAGCCAGTCGAATTCTAATGAAGGTAATTTTTTTAGTGAAGATCTGTTTGTACGTACCTGATTTAAAGGAAGGCTTTATATAATTTTAACATGTGTAATAAAAAAATGGAAAAGTGCAGTCAACGTTGCCCACTGGGCATTCATTTGACTTCATAAATTATCGAAAACCACGTGATCAATTAGTTCCCTTTAACAGCCTTGTCTTGTCGTGCTGTCAGCGAAAGGTGGTTGAATTCGATTCCTTAGACACATAGGTATGTGCAAAAATCTTCATCAGGTACTGCTGTAGTAAGAGAGCCACAAAAATCATGAGTTAAATGAATAATTTGATCATGTGGTTTTTAATCATTTATGAAGGCTCTGTACAATAAATTAATAATTAAGGTTGTTTGACCTCAAGAGACATCCTGCATATTGAAAAGTATTAAATAACAAAAGAATACTTTCAGCATTTAGCATTTACAACTTGTTTTATCTGCCACAGTTTATAAAAAAAAGGCTAATGGAAAAAATTTATCTATTTATTAGTTCATACAATGCCACTAACAATCTTCCAGCAAATGTTTAATATGATTAGATCACTGTTTACATAGAAAAAAGAGTAAACTACAGAATTTGCATAATTTCAGCATAATTTTTTTGGATTTACGTCATTTTAAACTCATCTTCATAACCCTTCTTCAGTATTTATCGGAGTGTAATCTACCATGGTTTTTAAATCGCCCTCTAAAAAATAATCACACGACGTTATGTCAGGAGAATGTGGTGGCCAGTTTAGCGGAGCATCATATCCTCCACTGGTTCATTTATTTGGGAATATTAGATTTGAATGTTGTCGGACATATGACAGATGGTCGGGAGTCAATCGCACTTGGTTTTTACCAAAATGTTCCCGGTTTGATCCTCGGTAATGGCAGTGAAATTAACTGTGAGAGAGATTACTTTCACTGTGCATGAGTAATGGGTGTGTATCTATTTTCTCTAAATGTGTACCCCTCCCGCACGTTAATTTAGTGATACTATATGTGGTGTGATATTATTATTATCATGTTATTATTTAAAATGCACATGCCTAAATCAAGTATCTTGGAAAAGTACTTTTGGTAAATCCTTCAATAAATTATGTAACGCATTTTGATGGATTTGTCAATTATTTTCGCCATATAGACAATATGATGTAATGATGGGGCCAACGATAAAACTATCGATTCCTGTCCACATTTAATCCTAAATTCATGTTTAAAATTTATTACTTTAGTTTCATGTCGGTGTACAGATGGCCATTGTGCAAATTTGTCTGTCACGTCGTGGATGAACCGACAGAAAACTGAACTCATATCTAGAATCTAGATCCAAAGGTAAAATATTTTGTAGAGTTTTAATATAACATGGCTAAAGTAGTGTTCTTTTATAATTCTATGAACAATATCCTTAGATATTCTTATTTCCGTGTTCTGTAGGTCTTTTCAAAAACTGAAATTACCTCACCATTCTATTTTGCGTGATACAACCTGTACATTCAGCTCAGTGTAGAGAAAATTTCTGAATTCGGCAATATGTACATTATGATATATTTTTGTTATTTTCAATTTAAAGCCCAATATCTTATTAAAAATGAAAGATAACGATAATATATTATTATTGCCGAATGCAGGAAGAAACTTTCTTTAAACTGATGCTAAGTATACAGGATATATCACTTAAAATAAAAAAGTTGAGCCAAGAAGCTAATTTCGTAGCGAATTCGCTGTTTCAATTCCTCAATATTTGGTGACTCGTTCCAGTAAATTTCATTCTTCATGTAACCGCACAAAAAATACAAGAGTGCTAGATCTAGTTATCTCGGTGGCCATTAGGATGGTCACAAAAAAATCAATGTTCGAATTTTTGGAGGGGGGAGCTAAAAGTAGCCTCATCAAGGTTGCGTTTTCGGCTTTTTATGAAAACTGATTTTTTATGAAAATGCCTAAAAACATTGCAAGATTCAATTACATCTGCTCTCCAGATTTTACTTTATTTATTTTTTCAATTTGTACATAACAAAGGGTTTAGTTAAAACTGTTTTCAAGCAAAATCCAAATTGAAAATGACGGATTTAGGAGAAAAGAAAAGCAAAAAGGGTATAAAAATGAGGAGAAATAATGTTCAAATGCATTTTATTATTTAAAGTTGAGTTTATATAAAGGAAAGAAGTTATTATTATTATTTACATTTACATTAAGTTGATAATGGCTTAGATAAGCTGGCTTTTGAAGAGTCAGGAAAAATTTTCCTACATTCAGATACAATTTGTAACAGAAGCTGCCGTTGTTCTTAGTCTTTCGTCAAACAGGATTTGAAGTCCTGGATCTTTGTCCAGTAAATCATCCACTTGTTCGAGACTGAGCTTTGCTTTCACATCCCTATCATCATAATCTTTTTCTTCAAAGGAAATTAATTTTAGACTTTTTTACAGCCATGCTTGTTTTGATATTTTTTTTCTAAAGTTTCATCAAAAAATGACAATGCGACTTGCTCCGAATTGAGATGATTTATCATTTTAGACAGTACCTTGTTTGCACGTTCTTTATCAATTTTTCTATAAAGTGGGTTTGGGGGCGTTGAACCACGCTTTTACATAAATATTGGATATAAATAAACAAATGTCTGTGATAACTTTTATTTTCTATATCTGTTAATGAAAATTGATCCCTGAAAAGATATCTTTTGAGAAAATAAATAGCCTTTGCCATCCATCTAGCGTGATGAATAGTTATGAAAAGCTGAGGATTTATAGTACCCACTACTTGCAATTCATAAAGATATTTAGTTAAAACAACTGTTTATTTTATGTTTTATGTCTTATTTTGTATTGTACAATAATGTATTATTTGTATTTTATATAATACAAAGGAAACAAAAAAAAATATATCAAAAGTAATTAAATTAGGTATTTCTGTTGCCATTTCCACTTATTTTCCAAAAAGGGGGATTTTGAGGATTCGGATCATGTCCGGTCTTGGAAAATTATGGAACTTCAAATATAAAAGTTTTAACAAAAAAGTGGTAGAAGTAAAACTTCAAAACACAACATTTCCTATGAAATGAAACAAGAATCAATTTTCTAAGACGAATGGTTTCATTTTATGAGGTAAAAACGAAGACTTTTTGCAAAAAAATCGGTTTTTACAACTTTAACCTCGATCCGGCACTGGTTAACGTTTTCCAATTGTGCTAAAACTTTTCAAATCTTATTTTAAGGGGGGTCCCGCCGGCATTACGATGAAAATATTTTTTCCTCTATACCTTGTGACCACCTTAGTGGCCATTCAATAGATCCCTGTTACCCAAACCATCTATTTGGGAATATTGCAGTTAAATATCTGCATGCTTAAGGGGCCTAGTCGGGAAAAAGCTTCGGAAAGCTGTGTCACTCTCTAGAAAGTTTTTATACATGTGCCGCTGAATAATTTTGCTCTTCACTATACCTTCACTGGATGTTTTATTCACCGACTTCATTGAGGTGCGATTCCCGATAGAGGTAACACTTCCTTGCTCCATTTGTAGTGACAAAGATACTTATAGAAAATTAATTTTAACCAAATAGTACGGAATAAGAGTTTGAAACTTGCTGAGCATAATTATGAAGATTTATTCTAGAAGACATGTATGAATTTTACCTCGAATTTTACCGATTGATATGATAATTCAGGAGCCAATCACTTTCAAATTTCACTTATATTTACAGTATAAATTTTCCCTACATAAAGTGAAAATTAATTAAAATAGATATACATGTACCCTCTAGTACACTTTCAACTACTGATCCTCCAAATTTGGTGTAATTTGACGAAACCGTATGGAAGAAATAAATTTTGAAAAATTACCTTACAAACACTGGTTTGGTTAGCCCTCTTAATGGGGCCAGCGAATCAGGACATTAGCCTCATTTCACCATACGTTGTACTGAAAACATTTATTTAAATTTTGACGATATAAACAAATGTACGGGAAGTACGACATGATTATAATATCTATAAAATTATTCAGCGAACGTTTTTTTTATTAAATTAAAGTTCCATATTTTTTCTTCAGATGAGAGTGAATTAATGATCAAATGAGAAACACAAGTCAAGTTTACTCAGGATCAGGCGCCACATAAAAACAAAACGAATCTCTTGCTAGGAAAACTTAAGGCAGCCGGCACTTCAGTGTTTAAATTTGCGAATAAAAACATTTGCATAGAGCTTGCCCAAGTTTAGCCCCAAGGCCAAACGGAACACAAAGCGGTTTATTCATTATTGCAGGAAATAAATTGCTCAAAACGTATAGAAGACAACAGGGGTCTAATTGGAGATCCTCTTGGTGGGTTTGTGTAAAAAATGAGACTCCTACTGTGCAAGTGGAAAGCGCGCCTTAATTATTGCCTTGGGGTGGATTTAGAGTTTGAGATTGTTCGTCACTGACACCGCGCACTCTTGACTTTTCTAATTTGTTTTGTCAGTTTAGAGAAGAATGTAGACAAAACAAAATTGTTCATAATAAAATCACAAAACAAAAACGTTTCTTTAAATATAATCTGACATGTTAAAGAAAGCAGTAAAATATATGTAATTCTTTTTCCAACATCATGAATCTAAAAAGCACGTTTTGACGTCATTAATTTGTTTTCAATAAGACACAATTCATGTTACAGTATTTTTAAACGCCAATATCGCATTTGTAAGTGTAACCAAAAAAAGATACAGAGATAAGAACATACTTTTATTTTCAATTTTAAACTATCCAACCATCATCCACATCAATTTAAGAGATAAAGAGTCATACTAACCTAATATATTAATTTCATCCCCGATTACCCCTGCCAAACTTAATATAACAAGCAAACCGCCTCTATTAATCCCTGTTCATATTTCCAGACTTTCCAGAATCCGACGCAGACAACATGGAGCGGCAGGAATGCGAGAGTGAAATGACCGGCAAAAGCTTCTTCGGGGGCGGTTCTGAGAGTCAGTTGGAGGCGGTCAAAGGTCGCAAACCGCGAAGGAGAAGGACAGCTTTCACGCATGCGCAACTGGCGTACCTAGAAAGGAAATTTCGTTGCCAAAAATATCTTTCGGTGGCGGACAGAAGCGACGTCGCGGACGCTTTGAATCTGAGTGAAACACAAGTCAAAACGTGGTATCAAAACAGAAGGTTTGTATGAAGCATTTGTAGTATTTACGGCTTTAAATTTATAGTTAATTAGTGTCAAATTAACAGGAGGATGAAACTGCACCATGGATGAAACACACTTAATTTGACACTTATGCCTTACAGAACAATTTAATAAATTCAAGAAACAAACTGCGCAGTTTGCTTTTTGAATTTATTAAATTGTTCTGTAAGGGCATAAGTATCAAATTAATTGTTTTTCATCCATGGCGAACCTAATGCAGATGCTGATAGTATAAAATTTGTAATAAAGAAAAAACAGTAAAAGATAAGATACAACATATCTATATATTTGAAATCACAAAAAACTACAGATATCAAAAATGTAAAAAAATATAAGGTGTTCCGTTTAAAAAAATATAACTTAGGTTTGTCTCGCTTTTATGAGATCACCTGTATATTCTTTGCAGGCATTCTAAAACGGCTCATTTTATTTAGTACCAGTTTTGTTCAAAAGTTTTTTTCTAACTCGAAAAATAAATAAAATATTGGGGTGAGATGCAAAACTCGGTATTTGTTTGCTTCTGTCAGATGCAGAACTGCGTATATGCTATTAACCAATCATGATGCATCTTTATGTACCACGAGGGTCAGTACATCTTTGCTGCCAGAACTGTTGCTGTCATTGTTTACTGAATTTAGAATCTACACGGTCTTGATAATTTTGAATTCAATGAATTTGAATGTGCATTTAATAAATAAAATGTTTTTAATTAGTAAATTTTTTTTCTATTACAGCTCTTGGAGTTTTACAACTTAATAAATTTCGTGGTTTTTAATATTAAATTAAATGTAGCTATTTTCCAAGTGTATTATAAAGTGTCAAAAGTGTGCTCTATTTTTTAATAATCAACTAATTAACAGGGCTGTCAAAAATATTCCGTGGGACAGTGGCGTACGCGGAATTAACTAATACGAGAAACAATAAACTGTTACAATTTATAACAATGTGTGTAAAACTTACCCTCTTAACTAGCTTGATGAACTAGCTTGCTTATCACAAACTGGAGAAAATGTGTAGCCATTTTGCAGCATCAGGTATGTTTCTATGGTTGTCTCCATGAGTGATGTTCGCTTTGGTGAAAATACATTCTTATATTTTGAAAACGACCGTTGACATCTACTGATGTAATACGCGCATACGTAAAATAGTCTTTAAACGCACTTAACGGATCTGGGGCTGCACCATCACATATTTGTCTTAATTTGGTCAAACCGGTGTCTTTATTTAACACACTGTCACTTTTCTTTAACGCGCTCATTTGTTGCGTCACCTATAGCGTGTATCAGTAGATTTACTTCGTCCACTATTTGCAGTGACTCCGCTGACGACTGTTTCAACGGGAATATCCTCGAATTTTCTCTGGCTTTCCTTAATAGCTGCAGCCTCATCTGGATTGAATTGTAGTATCACAGCTTTTATTTGTTGGAAATATTCAGCATAATAAAAAGCTGCCTGCAACCATGTTCCCCAACGTATAAGAATCGGCTGTGGTGGTTCAGGAATGCCGGGACACTTGCTATGCAATGCACGGAGACGTTTAGGAGATTTAAGAAACACTTTTTTTGTACTTGTTATTAATGCATCCACCTCTGGAAAACCTTTTCGAATAGTTTCTGCCACAAGATGTAAATGTAAAGCATGCACTTTACACGTAACATGTATAAACGTACAACCTTGTTCTTGCAAAGAACGGCCTACCGGACGCATTGTCACGGCGCAATCAGTCACAAACATCAACATTTGACTTTTTGACAGTTCAAATTTTTTTAACGTCTCCAGCACCACCCTGGTATTTGTTTCGCTAGCACACTGACTTAGTCTTTTACTAGCTAGTAACAGTGGAACTGTCGGTTTAAGAGGGTCCAGTACTCGTACTATAATATTTAAAATATAATTTTTTTTTACAATCTGTTGTCTCATCAACAGATAACCACAGCCGTGTATTTTTTAATTCACATTTCATCTTATTTACCATGTCCATGTGTACAGTTGGTAGATAGTTACATAACGTTGTGCGACTTGGTAACTTCACCTGGGCATTGTATTTATTCCAGAATTCTCGAAATGGTTGTTTATCGAGTATGTGCAGCGGAACATCACAGGCAATCAGCATTAATAGTAAATCAAACATAAACTGTGTTGTCGAAGGCACGCTATTTTTTTTATTTTTATGGTGTACGCTATTTACGTAAAGTCCACAATCACGCTTATCCCAGCACATCAAATCTTTCTCGCACATTTTACAAATTATTTTAGCACCATCATAGAATAAATCCGGGAATTCACCTATGAATTTATTCACTTTGTCTGCAAATGGCCGTTTTCTACCCCTGCGTACATCTGCCATGCGTTATTATTAAATTAATATCAACAAGACAGTACAACAAATAAAATAAAAACACAAAAACAATATGCAATACGCCCAAGTGACTTAACGTGGACACAACTCGAAAGCTAATAATAGACTGGACTGGAAAAAGAGTTTCGTGGTCAAGGTGAATGCCAACGACAGTAAGTACATCTGTGCTCTACGACCATGATACACAGAAACGATTCGCAGCTTTAGTCATTAGCTCGTCGCTTCAAAAGATTATTGTAAATATTAAAGCAAATTTGCCTCGCTTGCTCCTTCAAATTAGCCGATTTCTTCTTACTGAAAACACTGATGAACTTTGATTCTCTTTATCAATGTAATCACTATCACTTTCTTTTTGACAAACACAATAAGATGTAGACGTAGACGCCTATCACGTGCCACGATCGAAACATTTTTACATTAAGTATGATAACCTTCTTAAATTATTTTCAAAAACATACCAGCAAATAAACATATATAAAATAATTATGCTAAACAAATTAGTAACAAAACTGAACTATCTGAACTATTACATAATGTAAGTGAAACTCCGCCTCGGTCGCGTGCCGACAAAAACAACAATTATCTTTCTCGCTTTAATGTAAGCAGTGCAAAAGACGGAAGATGTCATGTGTTAGATATTTCTCGCTCTCATGTCGCGGCTTACCCCGCACATCCTGTCACTAAACCGATTTTTCGCACTATACCTAATTTATGATCATATTCATACTGTTTGACCAATTTTTAATTTACATTTGCAATAGTTGCAAACAAGTATAAATTCTAAATTTCTTATTTAACGGTGATATACTTATGATTTCTCTTCTAAATATTAAATGCTGATTGACAGTTTACAAAATTTGATTATATGGAGCTTCAAAATTGAATAAAAATCTAGAAAATTGTGTGCCCTAGTGTTTGTGTAATTGATTCACTGACCTGCTACTTATCAAACAGATAATTGCAAAACATATTTAGAACCCATTACTTTGCATGAAGATGATTTTTTATTTCTTATAGATAAATCATATAATGACGTTATATGTTTCAGAACCAAGTGGAAAAGACAAAATCAGCTTCGGTTAGAGCAGCTTCGGCATCAGGCTACAGTAGAAAAAGAACTTCTAAACGCAGGATCCTTACGTAAAACTGCAGGGGAACCACCGCCATGCTGCCCTCCCTCTGGAATAGCAAGATATGGTGCACAATCACCGTGCAGTTTTCTCAGCTCAGCCGCTGCGGCAATTTTTCATAACGTTACCTACGTACATGGCTGTCAATTGTAAAAAATGCACAAATTTTCTAACATCGTTTTTGCAAGAAAATGTAAAAAATTACGTGATAATTAATTTTTATCTTAATCTTAGTTCAAAAGAACATTCAACGTTAATACCAAACGGTTCATTTGATAACATTCCAAAAACTAAAAAATTTGTCTGATTTGTATAACTAATCATTTTATAAACAGTTGAATTTTCGAATTGTTCCACGTCAAATTAACTGTGGTCTATATGAAAGCTAAGTACTTTTAAAATTATTTAAGTTGTTTCCAACAGTTTATCGCACGAAAAAATACGATGATATCTAATATATGATACAAATCATTGATTCTTCATTTCAACTACGAATATCTGAAAAATTGTGGAGTAGAAAAAATTGAATAAAATTCCTGACGTGGGTTGGAACCTTTGATCTGAAGCTAACACTGACGTAGTATTCTACAAAACAACAAAAGACCATATACTGCATTCGACGCGCGTTTCGCCAACCAAGTTGACATCATCTGGAGATGATTAAAACGAACCTTATGCTAATAATGCATCCTATTTATACCTAAATTATCGTTACGGTTCAGTAAACCGTGACTCACTAATCAATAGAGTGGACTAAATGGGATTGGCACTCTGTCACTATTCATATTATTTTTACACCTTGTAATTTCCAAACTTTCAAATACATCCAGCTGTCTAGTATTTGTTACATTCCTAATTAATCTTAAATTGCTAGTATTTATTTTAAGGCTGTTCTCAAACACATGTTGGACTTATCTGTTCTACCATATTTGAGATGAGCCGTATGTTCCATGAATCTAGTTTGAATTGATCGTCTAGTTGGTCCGACATAATTTTAATTACAGTCGTAAATTACAATTTCGCAAATCCCCGCCTTTTCGTTTGTTTGAATTTTGCCTATTAATGTATTGCAGTTTATTTCTCGATGTCTTTAAAAATTTTACCAATACCACGGGTGAATCGAGGATCGTGTAGAATCGACCCAACTTTCGGATTTTCTCTTTCATTGTGAAAGGCCGATGAATTCCGGAATGTTTTTAAAGTTACGTTTCCTAATTACTTTATGAATTAAACTTACAGAATATCTATTACTCGCAGCTACATTCTTAAGAAATCAGCGTTTTCTTTTTCAAACCTCTCCTCATTGAGGCGATAAACTAGAAAATTAAGTCTGGCCATTTTGTATTTAGTACACTGGTGAGAGTCCTTAGGTATATACCTTAGAGTACTGGTATCTTTTCTGTATACAGGGTGGGGCAATAGTGCGTCCGATTTCGATATCTCGAGTTCTATGATGCTAGGAACTTGATTTAAAACCATAAGTAAACAAGACAAAAAAAAGTCTATAACCGGAAATTGTTTTCGAATATACATGGCGAGCCTAGATGATTCTACAGGGTCAAATAACATTTCTTTAAATGAAATGCCATGTATCGGGTGATTATAAAGTAAGGGATATATTTCAACTTATTACATAATCTTAACAAATCAAATTAATAACAAAAAGTAAATGGAATCTAGTTGCTTACATAATGGGATTTCTGATGTCAAACACTAGTTACCGCAAATGCTCGATATGACCTCCATTTTGTTGTTGTAAAATTACCAACCGTTCGTCCAAATTGTATACAGCACTATTCAACATTTCTGGTTCAATTGCACGAATTTGCTCTCTAATACTGTTCTTTAATTCCTTCAGCGTTGTTGGCCGTGTTCTAAACACCAAATTTTTTAAATAACCCCACAGCCAGTAATCCGCTGGGTTAATATCAGGGGATCTTGGTGGCCATGAATTTGCAAAATGTCTGCTTATAACACGATCTTGAAAAACTGCAGTTAACAATTCTTTAACTGGTCGGTAAATGTGCGGAAGTGCTCCATCCCGCATAAAAATCATGTTTTCAATTCCTTCGTGCTCGTTCTGCAACTGTGGAATTGCATAATCCCTTAACATTTGCAGGTATCGTTCACCAGTAACAGATACGGCCTCCCCATTCTGTATTTCCTCGAAAAAGTATGGACCAATGATGAAATTAGCTGTGAAACCGCACCAAACGGTGACTTTCTTGTCATGAAGGCCTTGCTGAACGATTTCATGTGGATTTTCTGTTGACCATATTCGACAGTTTTGAGTATTAATTCCACCATTAAGAGAGAAATGGGCCTCATCTGTCCATAAAATACGGGATAACCATTCGGGTTCAATTTCCATCTGAGCCAATATGTGTAATGAAAAATCGTACCTGAGAGCAAAATCTGCGTCCTTTAATTCAAACAGCAGTTGCAGTTTATAGGGATACATTTTTAGGATTTTCCGTAAAATTTTCCAAACCGTGGTGTATGGCATTTGCAATCGTTTTGATATCGCATTCACACTACTGATTGCTAGCGGATTAGTACCGGTTACGTTTTGATTTTCCTGAAGAACTTCTGCAACTTGGACATCATTAATCCTATGTCTTCCTGACCTCGGAAGTTCTTTTACAGACCCTGTTCTTTCAAAATTGCTAATCAAATTACGATACGCCTTCATTTTGCACGGCCCTGCTCTCAAACCCATTTTCGTTCGAAATCTTCGTAATCCAGTAGTGTAATTTTTACCGCCTTCATAATAACATTGCACTAAGCCAATTCTTGTTTGCTGATCCATATTGAAATTGTTACATTTTACGTTACGCGAGTTTTATTTTGAGAACAATTCTCTAAATTACGATTATTTCGTTTGACACTTGTATCAATAGTTGTCACGACAATTCTTTTGTTTTCCATAGATACACCAAAATCCAATTATTGAGGCAACTAGATTCTGTTTACTTTCTGCTACCAGCAAAATTTCTTAAAACTATATAAGAATTTAAAATAGACCCCTTACTTTATGATAATCCCATATATCAGAACATTTTTTGAAACCTTTGTGGCCTCCTTTCACTCCTGTATTATTATTGACTTTCTCCCAACCTTGGATGTAATGATTTTTTTTGTTAAAATTATGCCATTTACACGTGTATATTAAAAAAATCACTACAGCCACAATTATCTTCTTACTTCAGCAATCATTTTTGATAAAGCATTTCTAGAAAGTTTTTTTATAAGGACCATTACTATACTGATCAAGTTGTCTACCTTTTTGTAATAGTCCTCTTTATCTAAAATAACAACCTTATTACCCTTTTTCACTCAGACGTTTGATAATTTTCCTATCCTTTGTGGATATTGACTTTCTATTTACTTTAGTGACAATATTGGATTTCTGCAAGGTTCTTTCGCTTACAACAATGTCACCTAGAATGCCTTCAGAAAAAAATCGTGTCCATTGTATGTCTATTGTGAACTACTCACTGAAATTTGAGTAACTTACCTTAAACAGTTTTAACTATTTGCTAAGTTGTGTCTCTTACGAAAAATTTGATGATATCTGACAAATGAAGTGAGGGATCAATACATGTG
Source organism: Rhamnusium bicolor (assembly GCA_029963845.1). Classification (NCBI taxonomy): domain Eukaryota; kingdom Metazoa; phylum Arthropoda; class Insecta; order Coleoptera; family Cerambycidae; genus Rhamnusium; species Rhamnusium bicolor. The sequence goes on along the minus strand of JANEYF010001222.1, from coordinate 70,130 downwards.
ATTCATACTCATATAGTAGTTTGTGATCAATATCACCATTATCTTCACAATTGATTTACTTTATTATCGTCATTTTGTGTTGTCATAAAAAGTGAAATTCTTAATCATTTGTTTAAATTTACTTCTTTCTAATACTAATTCACATGAGAGTTGGAAAAATGAAATCATCATTATTTTATAAAAAATATTGTAAAAAATTATTATCTGATTTTAGTTCGTTGTTTCTTCTAGTCATAAGTCAAAATAAATGAATGCACGATAAAAAAAATAGAAAAATGTGTTAAATTAAAGAATATGTACTTAATTCAATGACAGCTGGTAGATGTTTTATTTTTGTTAACTGATTATTTTTGCGTTAGGTTGTATTTTATATTTATAACTGTTAATCGATATTTATTGTAACTTATTTATGTTAGAAATATTTTTACTAATAAATAAAATTTATTACATCGATTCTTTGTTTTTTTTTCCTAATAATTAACATTTGGTGTAGTGTATTACACAGTAGCGTAGCAGAATAATTGTAAAGAGGGGATTTGCGTTTAAAAATAGTTATTTCAACAGAACAAAAATTTATTTATTGAATTTATCAACATAACAAATCTTGAAGGTACATTTGTTCAAATTAGAAAATGTTATACAATATAACAATATTAAAAAATACCGCTAACTCCAAATCAGTGGGTAATAAATGAAGCCACAACTTCGTTTGAGGCTGTTGTTGATTGTTACGCACAGGAAATTGTCGAAGAAGACGGCTCACTTGAAAATCCTTCTGGAAGCCCTTACTTTATCGCCAATGACGTCCTCATATCCCTCAGCAACGGTGGTCCATCGCTATCCTTCATGCGTCTCAACATCTGAATGTCAGCATTACTGTTGGCAAACAAGGGGTAAATGTTGTGCGTAAACGATGTTCCGTATAACTGCTGAAATTTGGCAGCTGTACAAGAAGAATCTACGATGATCAATACGTTTTGGTCGTAAACTGAAATATTTTTCGTACAATTCAATTCCTTCAAAGCTAGCCACTTCTGAAGTAACTGTAAATATACGTCTTCTCTTTGTCTTCGTATCATGCAATATGGATCCGGTGTATTCAACGTCGTCAATAATCAACGTGAATAGTTCTTCACGTCGACGTATATCATTAAGACCAAATATTAATGGAACCACCATTATTAATCAAAAGTAAATCATCATTTTTCATTAGCGTTAGTCTAAAACCTCATGACGTTATCCATTATCAAAATTTTTGATGGTTTGATGATTTATATCCATCATTGGGACATTTCAGAAATGAGTTTAACTTTCCATGTTTTAAAATGTCCACATTTTTTTCAACTTATAGGGTACTTTTAAGCATGGTATAAGTTAACCAAAATGTTGACAGAATCTTGGCCTGTAACAATATGTAAAGAATAGATATAGGAAACGTATAATTTATTGTGAGAACTTTTCAAAAAAGTCAGCTAGTAACTCAACTTACAGAGCTATCTTCTTTGTTCTCAACCGACGAAACAATGCATAACACTCTCTAAAATACATACGTGAATTAAATTTTATGTTTAGTGAGTTTCAAGAAATTATAGAATATTGTTATCAATCGTTCATTCAGTGGCGGTTCGTGGGTCAAGAGATAGGGAGGTCAATTAGAAAAGTTTACTGTATTACCTACCTTTTAAAGTGATTTAAATTCCAAGTCGATCCTCCGGTCTATTTGAAATGCAAAGTGGTCAATTACTTTTTCATTAAAGTTTTTTATCTTCTTTATTAATGCCCTTTCTATGGTAAGCATAGCTAAAGAAGATAACCTTTCCTGACCCATGGTATTTCTTAAAAATGTCTTTATTCTTTTTAAGGTGGAAAAACAACGTTCACTTTCGGCGGTAGTCATAGGGAGAGTACACAAGATTTTTAACAGTTTGACACTTTCAAAAAAAGTATTGCACAAATTATTGTTAATAAAAAGCTGTAACAAAGCAACTGCACTTTCACTATTGGAAAAATCTTCTCGGCTATATAATACTTCTAATTCAGTTTTAAGTTTCAAATGATTTATGACTGGATACTCCGTTTTAACTAATTTAAACATATCTTGAGGAAAGCTTTTTTTATAATCTTTAAATCGATATGCGTGAAATAACTGACACACTGCTGAATGATTACTGAAGCCAAACCTGTTTTTGATCTCAGATGTAATTATATCACAAACTTCTAATGAAATTCTCCTTTTTGATTCTTCCGTTTTACATCTCTGGGCAGACTGCATGGATGTCTCCTCCAAATAGTTATTCAAAATTTTATTTCTGATATCTTCACTTTTACTATTAAAAACGCCAATACACTTATTTACTGTTATGACATCGATATTACATTTTTGTAATTGATTGAACAATATATCACAGTGAGGCATAACTAAATGAAAAAAATTTAACCAGTGAAGAAAATGTTCATTTTGTAAGTAGTTTTTTAAACCAATAGCTTGGTTTAGAGTGTTGTTTTCTGATTGATTATCAATAATTTTTTCTTAACAATCTAATAATTCTGTTCGATAGGTATAAAGTCTCTATGCACTTTGTATTAAAATTCCATCGTGTTGGAGCCGCTTTAGGTAATCTCACCTTAACAACATTATCTAACACGGCTGTTCTTTTTGGCGATTTTCCAAAGAATGAAGAAAAGCTATGTAAATTAGCAAAAAAAAATGTTTATGCTTTTATCCTGACTTGATGCTGTTTGTAAAATTAAATTTAGTTGATGAGCGTAACAATGAATAAAATTTGCTGAAGGATAACTTTTTTTAATTTTGGCTTGTACACCTCCAAAAGCACCACTCATTACTGATGCTCCATCGTAACTTTGTGCTATAAATTTTTCAGGACTTTCATTAATTTTCAGACATTCTAACTCTTTTAAAATTACATCTGTCAAATGCTGCGATGTCGTTCCTTGAGACTGAATAAATTTCCAAAATCTCTCACATACAACACCGTCTAAAACGTATCTAAACACAAAAACTACTTGTACTATATTGTGTCCATCTTTCAGTTTCAATATATTTTGTACAACACTCATATTTAATTGTAAACACCAAAAACACTGTTTTACTTAATTTCACGACAAGTAGAGATTTACTAATAAAATGTTCACAAATAAAAACATTAAAAACAACGCGATAGAATTTATCGACCAACGCGTACCTAGTCTACATTAAGACGGCTGACTGGCGACTGGCTTTACTAAGCTTCGTGCGTTACCCTATCAGGGTCGTCAGGGATATTGTCCCCGCTAGTGTTTTCTGTCTCTTTTGTTTTCTGACGATTCGCGCATAAGTCAATTTCACTATAATTCGTTGTATATTCGGTCCGTAGCTAGCTTTGAGGGCACGTTATGGATTGACCCAAGATTTTCAAATTCTATAAATGAATAATGTAATGATCTAGATATTTGAATAGTATTGTGCATAGAATGAACTAGAAACTTTAATATATTTTTTAAGAATATTAAAAATATGTATATATTATATATTTTTAAACTTCAGAAAATAAATAGCTCTATTTTTTTATTTGTATGTGGGAGGTCATTGACCAAATGACCCTATAGAAGAACCGCCAGTGCGCTCATTATTGACAATCAGATGGCAAGGCAATATATTGCACTAAGCAAGAGGATATTAATCGTTACCAATTCTTTCATTAAAAAGTTAGTTGCATAAGACATTAGTGACATTGACACAATCCAATGATTGGGCTTTACTTTAAATAAGTAGAAGTTGACAGCTCTATGGCCGAATATGTATATGACAAATTTCTTGCGCATGTGGCTACTTGGGTCACCTTTAACTGTCAAATAAGTACTGGGTACTTTATGATTTATTTTACTACAGAGTAAGATCCAAAAGTATAAGTTTTCCCTTCCTCCTTGAATATTGAGCTGTTTGAATTATTTTTTAATTTTGCGGTTGTATTCTAGGTTAGATTTGCGACCTTTTGAGTGAAAATTTAAAATTGAAAAGTCAAGATTGCGCTCGGTCCCCATATTGGAATCATTCTCCAATGTCCAATGTAGGCGTGCGATATTGATATTTCAATTTTGGATTTTTACACAAAAGATCGCAAATATCTATCTGACAATACGATCGTAAAATAAAAAAAAAATCAAGCCGTTGAAAAATTAGAGAGGGCAACTTACTTTTGGACCTCATGTAAGTATGTAAGTATAGCAGTTTTACACACATTAAGCCATGAATGACTGGAAATTGGAGACAGCTATCATTAAATATCTTGGTAAATTCCCTTAGAATCCACAGCAATGCAATAACCATATATAATTTTTAAATCTGTAAATGTATGTACTGTTATTGATATTTGACTAACTATAGCTTGTTTCTCTTTATAAGAGTACTGGAAAATAATTTACTTAGGGACTAAAAAGTCTGTAGTCCTGTTGCCAACCACGGTAATGAATGTTTTCTATTTCACATTGGTTGAGATTTTTCTGAAATTTAATCATGCTGGTTTCGGGTAAGCTGTCAAACGTTCAAATAAATTAATCGTAGAAAAACTCCCGCACCATAATTATATTTATTCCAATTCATGAACTCGAATCAATGTTGAACTCTTTGAATTATAGAAAATTACAAACCAAACTCACTTTATAAATCTTTATAACTGTTAACTGACCATCTGTTCAAAGACCATTCTTCAGAATAATCTGGATTTGTAACACGTGTCAATTATTGTCAAATTAAAGGATAATTGGGCTGAGATCACCCTCCACTTACTAGTAACACTACTAATTTGTATACACAAATCCCTTTGGCAGTATGAGTTACAATACAAATATATACAATAAGACAGAGGGGTTGTTGGCAGGAAATGGAATGGAATAATAGTATGTATAACCAATATTAACTACAAAAAGTGAGAATAACCTGAGGGTGATCCAAAGAGATTTATGCGTAAGTACTTCCACAAGAACACTTTAAAAAATAAATACGTAAATGGCACAATACAAAATTGATCTTATTTGAAAAAGACAATTGATTTCAAATCTACAGTAGGAAAAAAGGAACTTGCTTTACAGTCCTCTGATTAAATTAATGTTAAATAATTTTTAAGTATTACCAGTATGTATCAATGGATATTATATAAATAAATAATAAATGTGTTGACATTCTATAAAAAAAAAAAATATATAACTAGGGCTGTCAAAAATGTTCCGTGGGACAGTGGCGTACGCGAAATTAACTAATACGAGACACAATAAACTGTTACAATTTATAACAATGTATGTAAAACTTACCCTCTTAACTAGCTTGATGAACTAGCTTGCTTATCACAAACTGGAGAAGATGTGTAACCATTTTGCAGCATCAGGTATGTTTCTATGGTTGTCTCCATGAGTGATGTTCGCTTTGTGAAAATATATTCTTATATTTTGAAAACGACCGTTCGACATCTACTGATGTAATACACGCATACGTAAAATAGTCTTTGAACGCACTTAACGGATCTGGGGCTGCACCATCATATATTTGTCTTAATTTGGTATAACCGGAGTCTTTATTTAACACACTTGCGAACTTTTCTTTAACGCGCTCATTTGTTGTGTTACCTATAGCGTGTAGCAGTAGATTTACTTCGTCCACTATTTGCAGTGACTCCGCTAACGACAACGAACTGTTTTCTAATTTTTTTATGCCTTCATGTAATAGTTTATAGTTCTTCGTAATATAGTTTAAAGCTGTTTCAACGGAAATATCTTCGAATTTTGTCTGGTTTTCCTTAATAGCTGTAGCCTCATCTGGATTGAATTGTAGTATCACAGCTTTAATTTGTTAGAAATATTCAGCATAATGAAAAGCTGCCTGCAATCATGTTCCCCAACGTGTAAGAATCGGCTGTGGTGGTTCAGGAATACCGAGACGCTTGCTATGAAATGCACGGAGACGTTTAGGAGATTTAAGAAACGCTTTTTTTGTACTTGCTATTAATGCATCCACCTCTGGGAAACCTTTTCGAATAGTTTCTGCCACAAGATGTAAAGCATGCACTTTACACGTAACATGTATAAACGTACAACCTTGTTCTTGCAAAGAACGGCCTACCGAACGCATTGTCACGGCGCAATCAGTCACAAACATCAACACTTGACTTTTTGACAATTCAAATTTTTCTAACGTCTCCAGCACCACCCTGGTAATTGTTTCGCTAGTACACTGACTTAGTCTTTTGCTAGATAGTAACAGTGGAACTGTCGGTTTAAGAGGGTCCAGTACTCGTACTATAACATTTAAAATAGATTTTATTTACAATCTGTTGTCTCATCAACAGATAACCACAGCCGTGTATTTTTTAATTCACATTTCATCTTATTTACCATGTTTACGTGTACAGTTGGTAGATAGTTACATAACGTTGTGCGACTTGGTAACTTCACCTCGGCATTGTATTTATTCCAGAACTCTCGAAATGGTTGTTTATCGAGTATGTGCAGCGGAACATCACAGGCAATCAGCATTAATAGTAAATCAAACATAAACTGTGTTGTGGAAGGCACGCCATTTTTTTTATTTTTATGTTGTACACTATTTACGTGAAGTCCACAATCACGCTTATCCCTGCACATCAAATCTGTCTCGCACACTTTACAAATTATTATAGCACCATCATAGAATAAATCCGGGAATTCACCTATGAATTTATTCACTTTGTCAGCAAATGGCCGTTTTCTACCGCTGCGCACGTCTGCCATGCTTTATTATTAAATTAATATCAACAATACAGTACAACAAATAAAATAAAAACACAATAACAATATGCAATACGCCCAAGTGACTTAACGTGTACACAACTCGAAAGCTAATAATAGACTGGACTGGAGAAAGAGTTTCGCGGTCAAGGTGAATGCCGGCGACATCTGTACTCTACGACCATGATACACAGAAACGATTTGCAGCTTTACTTATCATTTTTTTAATAATTCTATAACGTCTGTGTTAATCAAATTCAAAATATCTTATACATAAGTCGTCGCTAGTTTGCGCTTATAAATTCAAACTTATTTGCGTATAAATACAGCGTTGTTACCAAATGATGCGTGTAAATATTTATCAGCATGGAAACGTGTTTTCAAATAACAAATTATTACAGGGATAACATGAAATATAAAATTTGTGAGTTTATAATATGGAGACCGCTCTCTAATATAAACGATTGGTGTAAAAATAAGTAAGTTTCTAATATTTTGTAGGTACCTACGCTGTTATTAATGTCAAATCCCCCAATTAAGTCAAGTATCAGAAGCTTTCTCTGATTTTGGTTAATATAATTATTTATTTATTCATTCAGCGTGACTGTGCACTAAATCTAAGTTTCTTTGGCAACCATTAGCATGTAAATCAACCAATTTGGCATTCATGTTATTCCTGAACGTGCCTTTGCAGTTCTATAACAACTCGGTTATGACTCCGCGGGCATCCGTCTTGTGATACTCCATTGGCGTAGAAAACGCAAAAAATTCAATTTTTTCCTGAAGTTGTAGATTAGTTAAATCTTTAGACGAACGAAAAATCATGTGGTAAAGTGCAAAAGAAAATACTTAGTTTAGAAAATAGCAAATGGGAATAGTCGAAACAAATTTATGGTACTATTACTCAACGGCTAGGCATGGGTTCCATCATGTGTCCAAAGTAATCCTCAAAAACATCTGTATTCAACAGTACAGTGCTAATAAACCACTTTCTACAAAGCCATCAACACTATCAATACAAGTTGTAAGTAATCGGCGACCTTTTCCCAACGGTGGTTTTATTCCTGTGCATCAACTAAGTAAATCAAAGATATCTAATAATGATCTGATACCGTAAATACAGCTAATAACTTCAAAGATTTTTTTTTGCAATGTGGCTACAAAAATCTAAAAATTTTGAATGTGTTAAAGATGTTGAGTAGCTGTGTGGAAAATAGTTAAAATAACCGAATGATTCTTTGTTATCTCTGTGACAAAATCTGATGTGGTGAACGCAATTTATAAATTAAATGACGAAATATATATATATACATATATATATATATATATATATATATATATATATATATATATATATATATATATATATATATATATATATATATATATATATATATATATATATATATATATATATATATATATATAAATATATATATATATATAATTTGAAACGGGAATTTTTCCTCGAGACATGCCATCGTAAGACCACTCTTTAAAAAGGGGGATTCCAGTACATCTCGAATTATATACCAATTAGTCTACTTCCAACTTTTTCAATAATATACGAGATTATAATATATAATATATTAAATAATTTTCTAAGGAATATTAATATAACTATGAAACCTAACATGGGTTTACTAAAGATAGAAGCCTAGATATTGCACTTTTTTATCTTATAAAAACAATACCATAAGTTATTGATAACAAATTTACGGCAATGGAACTTTACATAGACGTAAGTAATGCACTCCACTACATCACAATATTTTATTAGAAAAATTATAGATATGGCATTCGAGGGTCTGCAATCTGCAGATAATGGATTAAATCATACTTGCAGGAGCTAAGTTCCTGTAATGTCAAAAGAGTCTAAAACAGTCTTTGGTGTTCCACGAGGTTTCAGTTTAGACCCACTACTCTTACTGGAACTCATCCTTAATGTCATACACAGATGACCTGAATGTATTATGACAAATAAATTAACAAGCTATAATGGTGTTCCACAGAGGTCCGTTTTAGGCCTGTTACTACTTATTTTATATACTAATGGCCTAGACAAAGCCCTTTCCGGAACTCTCCATATTTTAATGTTATACACAGATGACACGAATATATTAATTAGGCCAAATAAATTAACAAACACTAATGTGTAAAAGTTGTTTCGGCATATGCTCTGTGTATGCAAAAAAACAAACACTATAAATAATGAAAAAAACCGTATGCGTGATAATTAGATACCTAGGTCGAATATCATCAACATCATCGGAAATAACGTTACTATAAACAACGATTTTGTTGATTCTTCACTTCGATAAACCTTCTAGGTAGATAGATATTGACGTTAGCCTTGAATGGTCAACATATCAATAATTCAGCAAAAAACTTATTGTCTACTTGCTTTACTTTACGTTCATTATCAAAACAGATTTTGCGACTTATATTTTTCACTCACACCTAAGCTATAGTATCATATACTTGGGTCTATGTAAATATTCCAACCAAATTTTCATTCCACAGCAGTACGCACTTCGTACAATTTGTAAATTGAAATATACCAAAACTAACAGGCAAGGTTTTCAGAATCTCAAGATCTTTAGTGCAACAGATGTTTGTATTTACCCCTAATATGTTTTATACACAGAAATATTTGTAAATTTGATACGAACAAAGTAAAAAATGACTACAAAACCAGACATAAGAATCTACTTGATTCATTCTACAGCACTGTACCTCAATAGATTTACAACTGACTCTTGCTTTGTAAAGTGATAAGAAATAACTGCTTAGCCAAAAAATGAATCTCTGTTAATCGTATATACCACCAATGTTTCATCATTGTACGCCACTGCCTCAGTCTCCGACATACACACCGGGTATAGTTTACCCTCTAGTTACGCGACAATTAACATATCATTTCAGTGTTGATTCGTTACGGGGCCTCCCACTGACGCGTATAATGGCCACTGATTGGTATATAAATCCCTTCCATAATGCTGGGAAGCAGGGAAATGTGAAAAACCTTTCAATTATGTTTATTTCGTATTCAAAGGCATCTCTGATTTATTTCAATTAAGTTTGTTTAGATGAAAAGATGATAAAATTGTACAGTTTCAATGTTCAAATGTGTAATTTTCGTATTAAATCGGGGCAAATTGGAGGTTTATTTTGGTAAAAAGAATTGTAAGGCGTAGAAAAAATAAAGCTTGTATTTATATTTTACAAAAGTGTCTCATTGGCATAACTATAAAGATAAAAATGATGGATAATCAAAGTTATTAGAAATATATACTTAATTGCATTGGAAGTAGACTGGTGGCTTAAAATCTTATGAAGAAACCTATGAAATCCTTCAGACAATAATTGTTGGATTTATGTATGCATTCTAAGATAAATAAGCTTTAGCTCAATGCGATACATTAACACTTTTAATTGAATGTATTGACAAAACCTGTTAACTACTTTCTTTGAACAATTACATATCTTTCAAAATATCATACCTGCTTAGTGGCTTTAAACCAGTTGTCAACTTTCGTTGACGTAACGATCTAGTTTATAATTTATATCATATTTAATTTTTCATTATAGTGTATTGCATTTATTGTAACTTATTAGGAAATAAACCGTATTATTATTATTATTTTTTTTCTCGGAATATCAGCTGCCGATCTTCAGTTCCGAGAGCAGCGTAGGCTTTATCCCTCCGAGTACACCGATAATTAGGACGACAATTTTGACTGAGTAGCCTGGGTACAGCACTTGGAGCTCGTACCGGAGATAGCGTTATTTGGTCTGTTTCTCCTTCTCCTTTAAGGTGATGTTTTTCTCCGCCGGTGCCGAGAACTCGATGACATACATCACCTTGAGTTGATGGTATAGGAGGACTATGTCAGGCTTGTTGGCTTGAATTAGCCTGACTGTCGGGAACGAGTAGTTCCCGTAAATCCGGCATTTCTCGTTCTCGACAACGGACTCAATATCTCCGGGGATGTAAGGCAGCACTGGTGTCTGGTCTACCTCGTACGAGTGCCTTAAATGGTAGTATAGCACTCGTAACGCCGCGTTATGTCGGTGGATGTAGGCCGAAATTGCATATATGGGGCATGCAGAAAGTAAGTGCATGAGCGATTCCGGCGCCTGACGACAGGTCCTGCAGTTAATGTCAGGAACCTCTACACGCCACACACGGCTACGGTAGACCAAGGTGTTGATAACACAATCCTGGCAAGCCATCATGAATCCCTTGGTCTCTGAATTAAGTCCGGCTGATCTTAAAAATGCGAATGTTAGCCTGGTCGATAAACCCAACGTTTCTATGTTCTTATAGAAGACACCATGCTGGGCTTTATCGGCTTGCTGCCGAAACAGTTTTTCCTGTTCTGCAGCTCTGATTCGGACTTTCAGACGATTTGGCTGACTCTACATCAGCACCTCGCTGGCTTCCTTGCCTGATGTCAAATAGAAGACCGAGTTCATCTGCGGCTCTTTTTGCTGCCTTGAACAATCCTTCTCCCACTCTTACAGTTTCGTGATGTTTCACAAACCGTAAGAGGGGATCTGAGCTGGTGAGGATGTTACATGACATACTCAGTACTACTCTGCCATGCGTATACTCCAGTCTCAAGAGTCCTCGGTCCCCCCGTTGACGTGGGAGGTACACACAAGGAACGGACGATCTAGGATAAACACTTCTGTGAATATTCATCATCTTGCGGGTATCTCTGTCTAATTGGCGCTGCTCATCCACAGTCCGCTTTATTACTCCCAAGGAGTAGAGCAGAACTGGAACGGCAAGCATGTTAGTTGCAGACACCTTGTTCTTCCCCAAAAGTTCGGAAGACCAAATCTTTCGGAGGCGGTGTCTGTACTTGCCGTGGAGAGAATCCTTTATTTGTGTTACATCCTGGATGTGTTTTTGTTGCTCACCCAGATATGTATAGGTCTCTCCGGCATCCAGATGTCTTAGGATCCTTCCGTCTGCGAGCTGCGCATCCTCAGAGAATTCCCCGCATCATCCTCTCTCGAGGTGGACGACTGCACATTTGCTCGTATATTCTTCGACCACCCTAAGAGTAAAAACTCTACCAGTCGTCTTATATTCCACCACACTCTGGATCCGAGAAGCGTGTTGTCTAGCCGACTGTATCTTGCCTTCGATTCTTTGTACACGCCGCTTAGCTTTCTCGACCCCGTGATTTGTTGACCTCTCATGGGGACGAGTTGCTTCGCGGCGTTGTACACGGCACAGTTGATTTGCCAGATATCTACCTCTTCCAGAATTTCCTCATCGATGACCGCGTCCATTCTAGCCAGGTCTTGTGGCTTTAGGTTAGCCCTGGTGTTAAGGCTAACCCTCGTCCTTAAGTCTACACCGGTGAACTCTAAAGGATGTTCCCCATCAGCTGGTAATTGCCGCGGTGGGACTGCGGTTGGCAGTTCTTCCAGCTGACGGGGTGCCCTTACGTAACCTGTCCTGAGCAGAAAGGATACTTGATCTCTCAGATGTTGTTGAGAGAAGGCGAGATGCTCTGGATGCATTTTGCACCAATGTGCATGCATTCGCGCCATGCATCCCCTTCGCTCAGGTTCGCTACTCTCGCGGCAGTTCAGCAAGCCATCCCGAAGCTCCCTCGACCACTTAAAGCGTCCATGTTCATTGCCTTGGTTGTCAACGTTGAGACCATCCGGTAAGGCCCCTCCCACCTGTCTCTGACCCCCATCCGCTTGGGGTCGATTGTGAGGGGCCCTTCTTAGATTGTAAGGAACCCAAGCTGTAAAGGTACCAGGGTGGTTAGCCTTGGTACCCCCGGCCGACATTAGTCAGGCAGAGTTACCTCTGCCTGTCCAGGGTGCACCAACGCGGAGGTTGCCGGCCCTGCACCCCTATTATTATTATTATTATTATTATTATTATATTTTTTTTTCGGTTGCCCGACGCTGGACAGTCCTCCCATGGCCTCCGACGCCTCACGGGAGACGCGCCAGCACATTAACCTCAGCCACTCCTCACATCCCGCAGGGTTAGTGACTGTAGGTTCCGGAATCGTGTGCCCTAAGCAGACGGAGAGAACCAAGAATGACCGCCTTCTGCATTTGGCCTGCCAGCCACTCAGCTGATCTTTGGCAGGCCGGTATGGTCTTCAGTTTATTATTATTATTATTATTATTATAATTCGACTAACATTGCAACCGTTTTTACAGAGATAAATTTTTATAAAAATCAACAGTAAAAATAAATGATTCCTAGCATTTCTTCTTTCTTGTAACGCAGAAGCTGAATGCTGGCCCACTTCATGTTTCTCATGGTGGAAGAGACTTGAATAGGGAGCTGGATAGCAGATATATAAAATAAGCGCAGAATAAAACTGTATCAATTTTACCCATCAATGCTTTTTATGTCCGCTGGAATATAGAACGGAAGCTATAAATTATAATATGGATAATTCTGATAATAGAAACATACATTTCATAGTGCAATTTGTTTGGGTCATATCTACTCAAATGAAACGAATTTATCAATATATAAGTCTTATATGAAGTCTTAGATCAGTGAGATCAGGTTGATATCATTTATACTAACTTTTCCAAGGCTTTTAAAAATTGTTTTTGTTTTTAATTTTTTGTCTTATCGGTAGACTGTGGTCCTACTGGAAGGATAAGCCGCTACCAAACGTTCATCCTGATAGCAAGACGAAACACTTGTATGAATGTCCTTTCGGAGACGCTGCAAGCAGGACATAGTGTAGTACAATATATCATTAAATATTTTTGTACCCATGCTATGTTACGTAATTTATACTTTATGTTTTGTATTTCAATTTTTTTCTTTCTCTATTTATATTGTATCTACGCTCTTAGTTGTATCTACCCTTATCCTGTGAATGGACCTTGGTCTGTTGGATATTGTAATAAAATAAAAAAAAAAAAAGGATGAATAAATATAAAACGTATCCAAAAGTCACACATTAAATATCTTCCTTGTACTTCACAATTCTTCAACAGAGAGAGTAGCATCAAACTTCAGACTTTTTTTTCCAGTTTGCTCCTTCTTGTTCGAAATATGGGTACCAGACTGAAGTCGATACATATCAGAAATTTTAACCAGAAAAACTGCATAAAATCTTACCCAACTCTAATTTAAATCCGTGGTTTAGCGATAAAATTAAGGGGAAAATGGATATCGTTTGTCGTGAATAACATCTTATTTTTCGAATACCAGAATAATCTCTCAAATTATGATCATGGTAATGATGCGTACTTCAGGGAACCATTTTGGAGCCATTGTTGTGCTACTCATGCAATGAAATTATTCATTTACCTACTTAATACCATTCCACAAAGTTTTTTCCTTTATTCTTTATTTATTCTCAAAAGCTAGGTCTAGTGCATTGGAATAGTATTTTGTTGGTAAAATCTCTATGTTTCTGGATTGCCTACGGCAAGAAACTTAAATTATTTATTTGTATATTTGCATTTGTAATTCCGAGTTTTAGACTGGGACAATTTATAGAAGTATTCATTTTTATTTCCAATAAATTACGTGTTTAAATACTACGACTTGCCCTGATTTGTTTCAGCTGTTTTTCTTGTATAATTTCGTGCTATGCTCTACATAAATATAAATAAATAAAAATATTTTATTACTCAAAAAATGCAGATATACACCTATTTTTGTAAGTAAGTAAGTAAGTAAGTAAGTAATTTATTAAATAGGCAAGCCTAATATAAAATAAAAATACAAATACAGCGTATAATAATATAAACTAAAAACACTTAATTGTGTTTATCAAAATTTTAACAATATTAAAAGTGAGACTTAGATAAACATAAGAATAAACATAAACATAAAAAAAATACTGTACTTTATATAGCAAAGAAATATACATTCTCTTTAAACAATTAAATTGGGTAGGTTGTACAATTCAAATATTGAATATGGCTATAAACAATAAATAACTGAAATTCGTACTTAAAATCAAATATTCAGATAATTACAACAATATATTGATGACATTTGAGTTAGGTTCATCGGAAAGACTTTAGTAGTATTTTAAATGATCAATTAGTTTTTGTTTGAAGATATTGACCGATACAGAATTCTTTATACTATTAGGTAACAAGTTATATTCATTTACACCTTTGTAAAATAAAGTTTTTTGTGCTTTACTTAATTTTACTTTTTTTAAGAATAATAGACTTCTACCTCTGGTTTTATAATCATGCACTTCACTGGTATATGTAATAAACTGCTGAAAATAAGGTGGCAACTGATTATTTATAATTTTGTATATAAAGATCATTGTAAAATATTTTAAACGAGTATTCACTGACATCCATTGTAGTGTTTCTAACATTAAGTTTATTGGAGTATACTTGTTACATCTCAGAATAATGCACATTCCTCTGTTTTGTAGTTTTTGTAATTGTTGTATTGAATTATTATCAAATAAGTATAAGATACTAGAACAATAATCAAAATGAGGTTGAATAATAGATTTATAAACTGTAATGTTTGTCATTAAAGACAAGTTTTTCGATGCTCTTGAGAAAAAAAAGGGTTTTTTGATATTTTATTTTTTATGTATTTGAATATTGTATTGTATTTTGTTGTTATAATCATAGCTTTAGTTTTATCAATATTTAATTTTAGTTTGTTAGTGTTTAGGTATTCTTCAATCTTAATAAGTTCATGGTTAATTTTTTCCACGGCCGCGTCTAAATTTGCATCTATAACGGCTATCAGTGTATTGTCAGCAATTTGAAAGCGGTTTGTTAAATAATTTTCAAACCAGCGAAGTACAATTCCATTAATACCATAATATTTTAGTTTTTCTAATAACAGATGTTTGTCAATTGTCTCAAACGCTCTCTTAAAATCAAGAAATATTGCTACAATATATTTATTATCATCGACATTCCGAATCCACTCTGAAATGGTTAATTGTAAAGCCGTTTCGCAAGAATGTTCTTTTCTAAATCCTGAATGGTTTAGAATAAATAAATTATTGCTATTAAAATAACTAAGTAGTTGTTCATATACTACTAGTTCTAAAATGTTTTCTGTTGGTGGAAGTGTATTGATAGGTCTAAAATTAAAAGAATCATTACTGTTTTTAATTTTTTCTATAGGAATAACTGTACTTATTATTATTTTTTCTGGAACTATATCGGATTGCAACGAAGCATTTACAACTTGTAGTAAAGCTGGTCCTATTATATTAAAAGATTTTTTAATCATACCCCCACTTAAAACTTCATGAAAATTCATTTTGTTGTCAAGTTTTTTAACTATTTCACCTAAGGCATTAAGATCTAATAATTTAAATTCTGTAAATTCAGGGAGTAGGAAATTATCATCAGCAGTCCATTCATTTACAATCGGTATAGCTTGAGAAATATCTCTCATACTCGATACAAAATAATTGTTAAAATTGTCTGCTATTTGTTTTTCTCCTTTAACTTCAACTAAAGAATTGTTTTCATCCCTAAACAAAATTGTGTTATTTAACAATGATTTATTTTCTGTTTTTACTAATTGTTTTCAAGTTTTCCACATCTTTTTCGCATCAGTCTTATTAAGATCTATTTTATATTCATAATATAAAGTTTTTTTAATGTCCAGCAATTATACCATCTGATTTCTAAATATTTTGTATTGGTTCCAGTAAGTATCTTTTTCTGTTTTATTCTCACATCGTTTAAAAAATTTGTATGTTTCATCTCTTTGCTTAGCCAAACTTTTAACTTCCGTGTCATACCAGGGTATTTTGTTATTATTATAATATAGTTCCTTACATATTTCTTTATCACCCGTACTATCTGAGCCGAAAGTCGGGTTAGTTACTTCTAGTGGCGGAAATAATGTGGCTTTTGCATTCATCCCTATAAATGAGAACTTAACCAAGCCCAACTCGACAGTAATGAGGCTAAAATAAATTTAATTGGAAAGCATTTCAATGCTTTTGTCTATCGAGTGTTCTGCTATGCTGTTTTCCTTTTTGTTCGAAAAACCTTTAAATTTAAACATAAATTGCTATAGCAGGAAGGTTTTATGAAACATTTTTTTGTTATTCAGCGTGGATTAATTACATATCTCTCAATGTGAGAATTCCAAGACGAGTTATTCGCACGCTTATGGCTCTTTTTCGGTTACGAAACTTAAAAAAAAACCTCTATATACAAGGTCTAGGTATAAAAACTTTCTGCGCAAAATTCGAAAATGTACTTAAATTTTTTCGGAAGTCACATATAAATGCACAGCATCCTATATTTTGTTTTTCTAAATGAAATGCTATATACAAGATGGTCCGGTTTCTGAGGCATAAATTTCAGGAATGTGTAGCGCAGTGGCGGTTCGTGGGTCAAGAGATAGGGAGGTCAATTAGAAAAGTTTACTGTATTACCTACCTTTTAAAGTGATTTAAATTCCAAGTCGATCCTCCGGTCTTTTTGAGATGCAAAGTGGTCAATTGCTTTTTCATTGAAGTCTTTTATCTTCTTTATTAATGCCCTCTCTATGGTAAGCATAGCTAAAGAAGATAACCTTTCCTGACCCATGGTATTTCTTAAAAATGTCTTTATTCTTTTTAAGGTGGAGAAACAATGTTCACTTTCGACAGTAGTCATAGGGAGAGTACCAACAACTCCTATATAAAGTAGGTGTTGAGAGTACACAAGATTTTTAACAGTTTGACACTTTCAGAAAAAGTATTGCACAAATTATTGTTAATAAAAAGCTATAACAAAGCAACTGTACTTTCACTATTGGAAAAATCTTCTCAGCTATATAATGTTTCTAATTCAGTTTTAAGTTTCAAATGATTTATGACTGGATACTCCGTTTTAACTAATTTAAACATATCTTGAGGAAAGCTTTTTTTGTAATATTTAAATCGATCTGCGTGAAATAACTGAGACACTGCTAAATGGTTACAGAAGCCAAACCTGTTTTTGATCTCAGATGTAATTATATAACAAACTTCTAATGAAATTCTCCTTTTTGATTCTTCCGTTTTAAATCTCTGGGCAGACTGCATGGATGTCTCCTCCAAATAGTTATTCAAAATTTTATTTCTGATGTCTTCAATTTTAGTATAAAAAACGCCAATACACCTATTTGCTGTTATGACATCGATATTACATTTTTGTAATTGATTGAACAATATATCACAATGAGGCATCACTAAATGAAAAAAATTTAACCATTAAAGAAAATGTTCATTTTGTAAGTAGTTTTTTAAACCAATAGCTTGGTTTAGAGTGTTGTTTTCTGATTCATTATCAATGATTTTTTCTAAACAATCTAATAATTCTGTTTGATAAGTATAAACGGTCTCTATGCACTTTGTATTAAAATTCCATCGTGTTGGAGCCGCTTTAGGTAATCTCACCTTTACAACATTATCTAACACGGCTGTTCTTTTTGGCGATTTTGAATAAAGAAAAGCTATGTAAACTGGCAAAAAAAATTTTTATGCTTTTATCCTGACTTGATGCTTTTTGTAAAATTAAATTTAGTTGCTGAGCGTAACAATGAATAAAATTTGCTGAAGGATAACTTTTTTTAATTTTGGCTTGTACACCTCCAAAAGCACCACTCATTACTGATGCTCCATCGTAACTTGGTGCTATCAATTTTTCAGGACTTTCATTAACTTTCAGACATTCTAACTCTTTTAAAATTACATCTGTCAAATGCTGCGATGTCGTTCCTTGAGGCTGAATAAATTTCCAAAATCTCTCACATACAACACCGTCTAAAACGTATCTAAACACAAAACTACTTGTGCTTTATTATGTCCATCTTTCAGTTTTAATATATTTTGTACAACACTCATATTTAATAGTAAACACCAAAAACACTGTTTTACTTAATTTCACGACAAGTAGAGATTTACTAATAAAATGTTCACAAATAAAAATAATAAAAACAACACGATAGAATTTATCGACCAACGCGTACCTACTCAACATTAAGACTGCTGACTGGCGACTGGCTTTACTAAGCTTCGTGCGTTACCGTGTCAGGGTCGTCGGGGACATTGTCCCCGCCAGTGTTTTCTGTCTCTTTTGCTTTCTGACGATTCGCGCATAAGTCTATTTCACTATAATTCGTTATAAATTCGGTCCGTAGCTAGCTTTGAGGACACGTTGTGGATTGACCCAAGATTTTTAAATTCTATAAATGAATAATGTAATGATCTAGATATTTGAATAGAATAGAATGAACTAGAAACTTTAATATATTTTTTTAAGAATATTAAAAATATATATATTACATATTCTTAAACTTCAGAAAATGAATAGCTCTATTCTTTTATTTGTATATGGGAGGTCATTGACCAAATGACCCTATAGAAGAACCACCAGTGGTGTAGAGTATGATATTTTTTCATACTCTTCCGTTACATATTAAATTATGACTTTTGTTAATGAAACTTCAACATCCTGTATCCAAGTTATTTTACATAGTCTACGCATTCCTGAAGTTTGCGCCTCGGAAATTGAACCAGCCTGTATATCCAGTCAGTTGTTATTAGAAAATACATGGTTACCTAATTATTTCAAATAAAACCCTTTAAGTAATAATTAAGATTAATCTTTAATTATTTTTCATTGTTTTGTTCCTTAATAATATCCCTAAGGGGGATTTTACAAATTTAAACGAATTTATAATTTTTATGTTAAACAAATATATCTGTTTCATGTAGATTCTGGAAATACTTGTACAGTTTTTGGTCTTATTAAAAAATTTCGTTGTAGTTAAAGTTGGCTGTGACTGTAGCAGACAAATATATGTTTTGGAAGGTAGATTTGATGACGTGATCAACGGAATGGCCGTCTTCATAACAAGAAATGACACCTCTTGATTTTTTCCTTCGTGGTTGTGCTAAATCGGAAATTTACAAATTATAACAAAACGCAATTAACGATGGTAAATATTGCTCTCATTCAATATGGATAAACTAGTCTAAATACCTTTTAGAAAATTTGCTTGATAATTTTAAGACTGGTAAAGATTACTGTGACAAGAAATGGTGACAAACAGAAACTCTTCGATAAAGATAATATTGTTGTTACAATCCTGTATTTCTAGAAGTTTTGGTAGGCATTTACTTTTTAATATTCCATAAATATGCTACTGAGCCTTAGGGTAAGTTGCCACGTATATATAAGTTCTCCTTAAAATGCATGGAAAATGTTTATTTTAAAAGATACGATGTAAAAAGTTTTTATTTTAGAAAATTGACTAACGTAGAATACAACATTTATGTTCGTTGAAAATATTAAGTCACATTTTTTTATGGAAAATTAGCAATTCAGTGTTTCTATCTATAGTCATAATACATATATTTTAAGACATTAAAAACATGACATTGTTACGTGTGATTTACTCCATTCGTCGATATTTTTTCTGAAGTAAAACTGGTACCTTAAAACTGGAAATCATTTACTTCCCGTCGACCACATATGCCAGAGGAATTTTTCGACCAAAAATTAAAATTTTGACAGCTCCACGAATAAAAAAATTCTCAATTTCTTCGGGATTTGTTATAAACAATTTGAGAAAAATCATAATATTTGCAAAAAAAACCTTATATTTTCCTGAAACGACTCATGAAAAGATTTTATTTTTGATCATTTGAATCATTTTTTTAACTTGTAAGAAAGTATAATTTTTCCGTGTAGATTTACTTTAAACTAACTTATTTGGAATCACATGTTTTTTTTTTTGGTAGCTCAAATAAAAAAGCTTTATAAAGTTTATCTAATTGGAAGTCTAGGCCTAGCCTAAGCCTTTGAGAATTCATTCATATATAAAATGTTAAATAATTTTGCATATTTTAAGTTAAGAAATAATTAAGTGTACGTAACAAAACAATATTTAAATGTGCAGTTACTAACCTCACATAAATATTTAGTATTTCTAGGATTCCAATTTTCCCATCATACTTTGACCGCCTATTACTTTCTTTTCTGATGTTCTTCTCTGATGTGGAGAACTTTCATTTTAAAACCCTTCTTTGTCATTCTTGGTACAATATATAGCACTACATCTCGGTATTTTTATTGAGTAACACCGCGCATTAACTAATATTATACAACTAAAACTATGCGATTCTACTGTTGTCTATTAAAATCTACACTGAACGACTTTTAACGTCAACAATATCCCTTCAAACTTCAATATCTTTCAATACCTTCAAACTACTTATTCAAACTAAGCAACAACCTTCCAATACAAATTAAAATACACAGTAACTAAATAGGTTGTTCGTCGAGCAGTTTCCAACCGTTTGAAACTGTCAGAAGCATGCCACCTTGTTATAGAGATGTGCTTGTTCAATCAGAACGTTTGATATTGTAGAGCTCTCATAATAATCGCATCTCTATAGTCAGAAAACTATCACAAATCGTCTCTACGAACAAACCTAATATAAACAAACCGTGAATTTGACAAATATGGACCGCGCGTACCATGTGACGGATCATCACATGAAAAAAATGACATACCTGTGGCCAGACTCTTTACTTAAGGGGCTCTAAACTCTATTCACTTTAACTTTGCAGTGATGGATTGGACTTAAGTGAGTGAAACGTCCAACTATGACCGATGCTTATGAAATAAAATAAACATGAAAATGAACCGCTATAGGAACTTTGCACGTGTGTACAGCCTGCCCTCTCCATATCTGCATTACCACTACTGTATTCATGGTTTTCAATTCCTATAGACCGGTAGATTAAATTTTGGTTAAAATTTCATATTTATTTTCTTTGTATTGTACAAATATTTTACACCTTTTTAGTAATGTTATCTACATAGGCACCAAAATGAAATTCATTCCAGTTAGTGTGAAGTTTACTTTGCCATACTTAGAAAATAAAACAATTACATATGTTTTTTATAATTAATTATTTGTTTTTGTACTTATTAAACATCTACGTATGTTTAAAATCATACCAATATAAAATATGGCATAAATTTATATCCTATATTTTATTTGAAATGTTTTTTGTGACAAGTGATAAAACATGTCCGTTTTTCTAATCTTTACTCTGATTGTGGTAATTTGTTAATATGGGGACGCCTTTAAAATCTATTTCCGCATTTTTATCTCCTAGAGTCTTGTATCCTTTATCCCCATTACCTAATCTGTCTCCAAAATTGTTGTCAGTGACCCAAAGCGCCAAAGTAAACAATAAAGAAACTAAGAGAATAGTAAGGTAAGAAACAACATTTTTTTAATTTTTTTTTTATTGAGAACTGTTTTGTTAGTATACACGTAGAGAAACATACAGCGTTGACCAAAAATTATGACACCACTCTTTAAATTATTTAAAACAGATGTTTACAAAAAAATTTTTTTAGTTTAATTTGAAAAATATAAGACCATAACATAAAAAAAATGTGTTTGTTGTCATAGGGTAAATCATGTTGTTAAAAAATTGGAATTTTCAAAATTTGCTGACACCACAAAGCAATTAGTTGAACCAATACAAATAAAAATTACCGATGTATGCGGGATCGATAATGAAATAAGCAGAAGGGAGGACATTGTAATAAATACTCCAAACAAAGAGAATATTGTTAAAAATGGCTTGGAAGATCCAAAACATCTGAATATTTTGGGAAAAGGGACCTTCGGAACAGTTATCAGAGGAATCCATGAAGGTTAGTCAACGTTAAGAAAAACTTATTTTCTGCATGAAATAAAAACGATTTCATAAATTGTAATCTGACAGATCTCTCCATAGAAAAAGTACGTTCATCAGTGGCGGCTGGTAGATTTAAGTTGTACCATATCTCAGTATTGGAGCATGGAACCTAAATAATATTTGAAGGCAGGAATATCAGTACTAATTGAAGGAGTTTTGCAGGAAAAAAAATTAAAAAAAAAAGAGAAAAGTTACAAAAATTTGCAGCCTCTTCAGATTCCTTCTAGACCATTAGTAAAATCTTTGCAAATTGTTTTTTTTTTCGTAATCAGAAGGAAACTTTATCACCCCGTTTTTTTTTGGTTTTTGAAAATTTTGTTTTTTTGTAAATTTACACGATGAAGAACTTAAAGTTCAAAGTGTTCAAACTTTACAAAAAATCAGAATTTTCGAAAACCAGAAAAAAACAGGGTGATAAATTTTTCTTCTGATTACGACAAAAAAATGGTTTGCAACGATTTTACCAATGGTCTAGAAGGAATCTGGGGAGGCTGGGCAACTTTGTAACTTTTTTTTTCTCAAATTTTTTTTCAATTTTTTTCTGCAAAACTTCTTCAATCAGTACTGATAGTCGTGCGTTAAAATATTGCTTGGGTTCCATGCTCCAGTACTGCGATATTGTATAACCTAAATCCACCAGCCGCCACTGACGTTAGTTTCCCCAAAATAAATTAGCCATTCCATACAGGGTGCGTGCATAAATTGTTCCAGAGTATGTTTAACACTTTCATATATTTCTTGTTAGTAAAATTACGACTATAAGTGTAGAAATCATTCAATTTTCCTCGTTTCTAGACAAATTTGTAGCAGTGAAAGTGATGAAAAATACGCATACTTTGAGAGAGAAGAATGCCTTGTGCTTAAACCACGAAAATATTGTTAAAACTGTGGAAATTATAGAGAATGAAAAAGAAAAGTTCTACTTGATTATTATGGAATATTGTTCAAATTCTATACAGCTGCAAACATTGCTCGAAGATTTTGAAGTTGACTTGAACAATAAAATAAAAAAAATTCGCTGTGGACATATGTAAAGGTTTAGAATTTTGTCACAAAAACCACGTTTTACATTTGGATATTAAACCGCAAAATGTACTGGTCTGCCAAGACATATGCAAAATTTGTGATTTTGGCAATTCGGTAAAAACTTCAGAAATAGATAATTTCCAACACCAGGTAAGAAAAAATTAAGAAAATTTATTTTCTTTGGCAATGAACAATTTTTAGGGTACAGTATTTTACTCGGCTCCTGAATTATTGTCTGGGAAAGACCCAACGGAAAAAAGTGATGTATACTCTCTGGGAATACTTTTGTGGCAGCTAAGATCCAGAATTCCACCTTATAATGATATCGATAATATCGAAACAGTTATATACAAGGTTCGAGGCTACGCCAATTTACACCAAGAGCTGATTTTATAATATTAGATTAAACCATTGAGATTTCTAATGGTTTATTCTACTTTTTACTCGATGATATGAAAAAAGTCAATTTAAAAATAATGGCATTTCTTTCACCCACAAAATTGTTTAACAATCTGTTTAATCATAATATCAATATTTTAGGTGGTAAAATATAACTGGCGTCCTGAAAATATTTCTCCAACTGATGAATATTCCAAACTTTATCAGATGTGTTGGAGTCTGGATTCTATGAATCGCCCATGCATTTACAGTATTTTGGAGATATTGCTGAAAATGATTTTATAAATAATTTGTTGTTGCTTAAGTTGTTGTTTTATGTTTTTACTGTTTTTATATTTTTAAATAAATTTGCTTACGTAATTAATGGTAGTTCATCTTTCATATGTACAGTGTGGCCACGCATAGCCGGAGGACTCATATTGGAACCTATGGAGCTTCACAGCTCCAAATATCACATTAAAAATTAAATTTCTCATTTCGGAATAATCACTCTGTTTCTGGTATCAAAATTATTTAAAAAAAACACCTCTGGCTGACCTTTTTGTCGTAAAAATAATACAAAATGCCACAAATTAATAATTAGACAAAATCTAAATTCTATAGTGAGTTGGAATCTACGATATGATGCAAATACGTTTGTGGTTTTCCATAAAACACCAAAACATTTTGACGTGCGTTTCGTCAACCAAGTTGACATCATCTGGAGATGATTAAAACTGACCTTATGAAAACAGTGTATCGCATTTATACCTACACTATAGTTTCGGTTCGAAGAATCGTGAATAAAGTGTACTATGTGGGATTGGCCCTCTGTCACTATTTGTACATTTTTATAGTAGGAGAAATCGTTTTAGTGACGGGACGTGCGGGGTAAGACGCGACATGAGATCGGGAAATGCCTAACACATGATATCTTCCGTCTTTTACACCATTTAAGCGAGAAAGATGATTTTTGTTTTTGTTGGCACGCGACCGAGGCGGAGTTTCACTTACATTCTGTGATGTCTCAGGTCCCCACTTAGTTTTGTTACCGATTTGTTTAGCAGTGCGTTGTAGGAGAAAATGTAAATTATAAGTAATAATTTATTTTATCTGTTTATTTTTAATCTTTTGAAGCGACGAGCTAATGACCCTAATTTGTATGATTTAGATATATTAGGTGAAACAGCATCTCTGACTAACGTTTTCCGTTCCACAATACACAAACTGGAGACAGAAGGTGCCCTCCTAAGAAAACGACGATCCGACATCGGTCAATCGAAATCTCTGTACCCACCGGCACCGTTAGCAAAACTTTTAAGAATTTCAGTTCACGACGCGTATCAGAAAAATGAAATCCCAACTACTGACGTGGTAGACAGAAAACTAAAAGAAATGGATTATCATCTAAAATATACCAAAAGAACTTTAGGAACTTGGCTGAGAAAAATTGGATTTAAACATCAAATTATGTATTAATAAACGCATGGCAATTATGCAAAGCAGACGAATAGTGAATTGGCGAGATTCATATCTAGAAGAGAGAAAAGAACTCAGAAGGAAAATAGACCAATTTATTACCTAGATGAAACTTGGAATGATACTCATGACACCGTAAAAAAAAGATGGACTGATGGATCTAGGAAATGTCAATCAATCTCATTATCCCCTAATAAAGAGGCTATGGATCAGTTGATGGATGAGTTGATAATGCATTGAAACTATACGGAAAAAACATGGAAGACTGTAACGTCGATTACTACAAGCACATGGAGGGAGAAATATTTGAGAAATGGTTTGAAAATACCCTAATTCCAAAATTAAATCCGAATAGCATTATTGTTCTTGACGATGCGAAGCAGCGTTCGAGAAAATTGTATAAATTTCTTAACAAGAGTTGTACTAAGCTTCAATTACAATTTTTTTTAATAGAACATGAACACTAATGTGAGGAAAATTATAATAAAGCACAACTCTTAGAAGTCCTGCAAACGAAAAATTATGAGAAGTATATTATAGAAACTGTAGCTGAGAGATATTTATTTATTTATTTATTTATTTATTTATTTATTTGCATACACTGCTCAACAGGTAAACCCATTTCTAGGGCAGGAAAATACACAAAACAAAAAATACAATACAGTATAAGTATATAGAAAAGATATTTAAAGAGAAAAAAAAAGATTGTATAAAAATAACAATAAAACATTGTATAAAAATAACAATAAAATAATTTCAGACAGTTTAAGACGGAAAAAGAAAAAAGAGAGTTCGCCATCGAATATTACGTCAAGGTCAGCAAGAGTAGAAGGTCGTTGAAGGACTGCGTTGTCAATACTGTAATTAAACATAACAGCCTCGGATTTAGTTGTGTAGGTCATAACGTTACACTTAGACACATTCAGATTTAAGTTGTTTTCAACGCACCAATTAAATAAGTTTGAAAGGTTGTTTTGCAGAAAAACGCAGTCCTCCAAACAAAAAATTACTTTAAAAATTTTGACATCATCAGAGTAAAGTAGACAGGACACATCAATAACATTCACAATATCGTTAATGAATATGTTGAATAACAGGGGACCGAGAATTGACCCCTGTGGGACTCCGTATGTAGCAATATATTCGACAGACTGGAAACCATTATACGCAACATATTGCCTTCTATCCGAAAGATAAGCATGACAAAATAATAACAGAGACGGCGAAAAACCAAAACAGACATTTTGTTTAGCAGTATGGAGTAATCCAGTTGGTCGAATGCTTTCGAGAGATTTGTATACATATTACGTCAAGTTGCCTGCGTTGATCAATAGCTTCAGAAATAGACTGGGTTATGCATAACAGATTAGAGGTGGTAGAACGTCCTTTCATAAAACCATGTTGGTACACCGATATTTGGTTGCTAACGCTATAGTAAATGTTATCATGGAGTAAAATTTCAAGGGCCTTTGAAAAATTACATATGATAGATATTGGTCTAAAGTTGCTAATATCATGTTTATCACTCTTCCTAAAAACCGGACAACAGTTTGTAACACATAGATTAAATAAAAACGTAAGCGGGTGTGCAAAAATACTAGCACAGTCTTTTACTAAAAATGCAGGAACACCATCAGGCCCAGTCGTTAACTTAGGTTTTAGTTTTTTCAGAGCGTTAAGTACCTCATTTGCATCAAAGCACCTGATATTAATTGTGGAACTGTTGATTGCTTAATTGTGCGTAAAATTGAAGTTGGTAGAAGGTGGTAAAAATGAGTTACTGAAAAAAATCTGCGAAAGCATTAAGTATCTCTTTAGGATTGTCGAGATGCTTACCATTATAAGACATCTGAGTAGAGATGTTGGTACATTTATTTTTGTTTTTAACGAATGACCAAAATTTACCAGGCTCCCTTGTAATATTTTTTTCGGCTTCCTTGATATGGTTAGCTTAAGCAACTTCAATATCTGTTTTCATTGTATGTCTAAGTTGTTTGAAATTATTCTGCGCAACACAGTCATCTGTTCGCTTAAACTTACGCCAATATCTTGCTTTAAGCTTAATATTTTTTATTATATTGCCATTAAACCAAGGCGGATACAGTCTCTTTTGCGGTGCATTAAATTTAGGGACACATATATCAAAGATATTGTACAATACAGTCGATCATAAAACGCCTTGCAAGCAGGAAAGATATGATCGTAAGATTCAACAAAAGACCAGCCTTCATTCAACAATAAATCATACAGCACCTGAAAATTTGCTTTCCGAAAGTTATAGCTATTGTTTGCGTTAGTCGGAAAGTTGGTTTTAATGTTAGAGCACAGAATCCTATTTGATTCTGTGGTTAGAGTAATAGTTAGAATCCAGTAAAATGCTTAGAGCAGGGTGGTAATTGTCCTCACGCGTTAAAATATCATCAGATTTTTCGACAATACATTTGCTATTACATATAATTAAATCAAGAAGTTTATCATTTAGGTTATACACAAAGTTCTGTTGCTGAAGATTTAATACGTTCAAAAAATTATTTAGAGCTGATATCTTACCGTCAATCTGAGAATCTACTAAATAAGATGCATATTTCGGAATAATAAAATCCCCTAAAAGTAACACATTATTATTTTGAACATATGGAAGAAATGAAAGAAAGTCGAATAATTTTTCACACTCATCTGCACTTATACCTGAAGGAATATAAATAACAAATATGTAAACTGCGCAGTAATAAAAATTAATTTTCACACCTAATATATCAATAAGGGGAGATATTTGTGCCTCAACTAAATTTAAAGTTAAGACAGAGGAGTTGAAGCTGTCATCAACCCCTAGCAGTACCCCACCACCTCTTGCAAAACCTGTAGCCGTAAAATTTCGATCAGCACGCATAATATGAAATTTATTGTTAAATATTTCATTATCAAGTACAGAAGAGTCAAGCCAAGTTTCCGTAAGAACCACAATATCAAAATGCGAACAAGCAAAGGAGTTATAGATATCTGATAATACATTTTTTATACTGCGCGTTTTTTTATAATAAATAGACAATTGCTTTGCACTTCGATTATTATCCGAGTCTGAGATACTTGATGCTTCGGAGTGGTTAACTGGCGCAGAGGTAGTGGGAGAAGAAATATCGGATAATTGCTATTGACCGTGACTAGATGATAAGATATAATTTCTAATTATCTCACAAGCACGTCTATATACTGTGCATAATTTAGTATCCCAAACCGCGTGATCTACTCTAACTTTGATACTTTGCTTTTCATTGAGTTTAACGGAGTTAGAACAAGTTAAAGACATTGACTTACAGGTTTTAACATCATGACTTTGTCCGCACCTCGGACACGAAATAGGATTATTACACGTTTTAGAAGAATGATGAAATTCGCTGCAGTTATAACACCGATATACCTCAAATGCATCAAATACAGCACAACTGTCATAGTTTACAGATATGGCCACAATGTGTTGAGATTTCCGCCATATTTCTGTATTATGAACCCCATGGAATTAATTTGGTGTAAACTGAAGAAAAATGTCAGAAAAGGAAACACTTCTATAAACAAGTCGTACAGTTAATTCAAAATGAAGTGTCGAAAATTAACAAGGAAGATTGGAAGAAAAGAGTAAAGAAATTAATTACAATTGAGGATGATTATTTAAAAATTGCTGAATGTCAAATAAATGGTGGAAATAAATTTCTTATAAATTTGAATGAGGCTAGTAGTTCATCTGAACATGAAGAAGAGGGTGAGAAGAGCGAAAATTCAAAGGAAGAAGCAATGTGAGGTGAGGTAAAGGTAAAGTAATGTGATGTGAAGTGTAGAAGTGAATTTTGTGATATCAACCGTATTATTTATTTTTGTTTTTGTGCTTTTGCAGTTCGGTGCTTGAAAAATAATTTTTTTCAGGATGTTATTATTTATTAATATTATTTTTTTTTCATTTTGACAAAAAATACCTCTTTCTGTTTTTATAATAGTAAAACCTTTCATATTCGAATTTACTTTCAGTTTATTTATTGAGAAAAATTTTTGTTTCTGTTACTATTTTGAGAGTATATTTTTTGTTTTTATTTTGTTTTTAAAGGTTTCTTGTTACTTTTTAAAGAATTTCTTTATCCTAGACTAACATTCCATACCCATCCTTTCCTGGCAAGAAATGCTCATACTCCCTCACGGTTTTTGATGGGTAGTAACAATTTATATTAAGCGAACTTGATAACTGCAACTACTGTATGTGTACTCAATACTTTAAATTCAATACTTTTATTTCAAGTT
Source organism: Rhamnusium bicolor (assembly GCA_029963845.1). Taxonomy (NCBI): domain Eukaryota; kingdom Metazoa; phylum Arthropoda; class Insecta; order Coleoptera; family Cerambycidae; genus Rhamnusium; species Rhamnusium bicolor. Next base: position 40,481 of record JANEYF010001222.1, on the reverse strand, counting down.
AATACTTTTTTCTACAATTGTTAAATTGTTGCTAGATAAACTGAGCACAAAAACCTACATTGACAAAGTAAACGAGCGAGCAATACAGATAAATCTAGCTCTGCGTTCTGTAGCGTCTTGTCCCGCACGTCTCGTCACTAAAGCGAATTCTGCTACTATACACTTTAATTTCCAAGCTCTTAAATGCATCCAGATGTCTAGTATTTGTTACAATCCTAATTATTCCTAAGTTGCTACTATCTAGTTTTTATAGTTCTCAAATGTATGTTGGACAACACTGTTCTACCATATATAAGGTGAGCAATATGCTCCTTGAATCTAGTTTGAATCGATCGTCTAGTTTATCCAACATACACCACGGGTGAATAGAACATCGCATAAAATCGACATAAATTTTGTATGGAATCGACATATAATAGGACAGATAAGTCTAGTGTTGCCCAAGATGCGTTTGAAAACAACCATAAAATAAATAGTACCTAGCAATTTAAAATTAATTACGTGGATGCATTTGATTACAAAATTACAAAGTGTAAAAATAGTATAAATAGACACAGAGGGTATAAGGTTACTTTTAGTCATCGTCAGATGATGCCAACTTGGTTGTCGAAACGCGCGTCCAGTACAGTATGGTCACTTCTAAAATTGAATAAGAAAATCAAAACGACGGAAATGCGTTCTATAAATACAAGTAACTGAATATTGAAGCATTGTTTTAATATAATTCATGTTGTAAATATTCATTTTTCCGATTTATTATTTATTTCACCCACTCTGACTCTACACAAAGACGAACGCATCTCCAGCAACATAAAAATATTCGTGCCTCGAAGGATAACGAGGCAAGTGGGGAAAGGACAATGGACCGGGCGCCTGCACAGAGGAGTCAAGTGGACACATAGGGCCATTAGAAGAAGCTCGTCCATGGGGATCACACATAATGGTCCTGTCGGTTGGAGGGCCATTAGGGCCGCCGGTGTTTCGACCTAGTCTATTCATGGCTCACTATAATAAGAACAGTATACGTTAAGCGTAGCTTGATTAATTTTCAATGGATTTTATGTACCAATTGGTTTTGTTAATGTTGCACGGACTTTGTTGTGACGTACGAAGTAGGGACAGTATTTATCTATGGCTTAAAAGTTGGAGCTTATGTTTATCCTAAAGTTGGAACGTTGGGATTGAATTCTTTATCGCAGGTAGCAGTGGCAGCGTAGGGGATACGGCGCGAGCCATAGAGATATAATGACACACGGTACGAGACCACACCACAGGTGTTAGCTGTTTGATGGCTGTGGATGCGTGTGGTGATTTGTCTATTGTAAAATGTCACGCCGAGAGCTTTGCAGTTTGTGAATCGATAACACAGATATTTAACATGTGTCTAAAAGTCGAAAAATCGAACTTTTGTTTATAACTCGAAAACAAAAGACGGTAGCAAATTTTTGTTTTCGTCAATGTCTCAAAAAACGAGATGAAGAACGTCTCTTCCATTTTCCTTTGTATCTCTTACAGTTACCGAGTTATCCTATAGAAACATCGAAATTTGCCCACTCTGTACAGAGTGATTTTGTGAGACTTCCCAACCTCCCTAAGTTAACTATTATTATTATTATGAAAAAATGGCAAATACAAAAATTAATGGACTTTTTAATGTAGATTTTGAAAATCATATTGGAAGAACAGTGGAAGCTCATATACGATGGCTATAGTTATAAATTTTATTTTTTTACATATCGCCATAGAACACTTTCTCACGAACATAATGATAAAAGCGGTTGATGGGTCTGTCTCTAATGCTAAGGGCGATATAAGGGAAACATTGTGTGAGTCCCATACCTATTCATTTTCAAAACAGGGTGCGATATTCACAGAGGAGACTACTGTAAAAGGCATCTTTATTATGCGGTATTTGGGCGACATACTCAATCTTTACTTTGAACCAAACAAGAAGTCTAGAATTAATACCAAAGTTCCATCTTTAGTCATAAGAGTGTTTATGGCGTTGTAGCACTATAGCTATAACACCATAAACACTCTTTTTAGCCATTTATTCCATAATAAAAGGCTATTCGTGATGAGGAGAGGAGTACCAAAGATTGTGTGCTCACAGGTTTTAACTGTTTGTAAACAGCCATACAAATGATGATATTTAGTCAAATATTTCACTTCATGTAGTTACAAATAGCTGACCCAGTCATAAATAAACTTTTGGTCTAACTTCAAAAATAGGCGACATATTTTAAGTGGCCTGCTTAAAACAAACAGTCTGTATACAGACTGTGTACTGAATCATTAGACGTAGTACATTAAAGGAAGACTGAAAATTGACATCGTATCGCGGACAATGTGCACTGTTAATGGCACAACATCTAGATGGAAAATTCTGCAGTCCTAATGGTTACGTTGACGCGCGACGGTTTATCTGTCTCTGGTTTATATTGTAACGTTGCCATTTAAGAGACCCTTGTCTAAATGATTCAGTATACAATCTGTAATATCTAAGGATCAATTATTTGCTTTTCTTTGTACGAACTGTATTCAGCAAAAAATTTTGTAAATAACAAAGCGTAAAATCTGTGAAGAAGAAAAAGTATCAACTTGTTGATATTAGTCTACAAATAAAGGTGTAATTAGTTCCTTGTATAAACATAAACAAGTCATCAAATAGGAAAATTGAAAATTATACATTACTCCCTGGAATTAGCCGTCGTTTATAAAAGGTTTTGTGACTGAATTGTAGCCACTTAGGGTAGATATAAAGAGAAAGCCTTGTCATTTCCTCGACAATTGCAGCCTGATTGGCCGTAATTTGTGACGAGGCGACAGCGCTGTTTCAATTTGCAGAAATTAGACCTCTAACGAGAGTATTACATCTGCCCTTTTCTGGTCCGGACCGGCTCATTGTGTTTAAAAGAAAAAGTACACTTTCCGCATTCGGATAGACTGCGACATAGTAGGCTAGTAGGCAGACGTAAGCCATTAATTGAGTGGTAAACAACATGTCTACAACTCATAAAGGCAAGAAGCAATCTGTGACGCAGTGTCTTCGTAATTGATGGTCCTTGTTTAGGGTGTGATTTATTTCGTTGTAAAGAACTGACTTTATTCATTTCCATTTCATATCGACATCTCTGTTTTAGCATGGCATTAACACAAACATATTTCTTTACCACTAGAAATATATTCGTAGCAATCAAGAGTTCTCGTATAAAACAATTGAATTATATACTACTGTATTTTCTCTAAGCGCGAAATAATGACATGCGGCATTGGCAGGTGTACGTCTAAAATCAGAAATTATGTTAAATATTAATTAGCAGCGATAAATATTGTCAAAAGTGAAGATTAATGAAGATTTGAAGTTAAGCTAACACATCCGGTGAGTCCAGACCTTTGTAGTTTTTTGACATTTAAAATTAATAAATTGATAGATTCAGAGTTCCCACCAAAAATAAATAGTCCAATCCGTGATTTTCCAGGTTTTTCGTGATAAGAATAGCAGTTTAACAATTCAAATATTTTCATATAACAAAAAACATAAAAAAAATGACTAGTAACAAAATATGTTTATGAATACACGGTGCAAAAAGGATAAACAAGCATAGTCAAAGCCTGTACAGTTCTGTACATACAGCAACATAAGTTGCCCTTGTAAACGACGCAAAATATGATGCTGAATTTCATGCTAATACAGAATACATTTTAGTCCCATTACCTTCTGGCGCAAACAAAATTTCAGTGCTCTACTATATACTCTGCAATACATACGAGTTTTTTTTAGATGGTGACTAGACTATACCAGTACCAGTAAGTATTAAGACATTAATCTATCCTTAATGTTCTGTATTTTCTTGGTAGGTTTGCTATTTCAAACAATAAATTTGAAATATTTTCAGCTTTACCTAGTCCACTCCTGTCTTTGTTAGAGGGAGAGTGTAATATATTCTATTCATTTTCATATTCTGAGCATCAACAAATCTTTATAACTTATCTCATATCTGTTTGGCTTTCATTTAAAGCAATATTTCTTTTCAAAGTAAACACTTTATCATATAACTTGGCCTTTTTTGTTCTCTTTTTATTTTGGATTTGTCGACATCCCAGAAATAAAACATGAACTTCTACCACAAATAAAACATAAAATAATATTAAAAATTTTATTATAATTGATCTAACAGTTGTATACAAAATCTACATACTAAAATATGTACAAAAATAAATATTTACAACACAAAACAAAAAGGTGAGACCTAATTGCATAATTTATTGACCACCAGCATCCTTTCGTTCCTTGGGCACCAAAACGTAACCTCCACTTTTCTCTTTTTTCAACTTAAGCCTGAAAAAAATGCACTTCTCAATTACAGTTTTTCGTCTAGACACATTTTGCCTTGTTCAAAATAATCAGTTTGGTTGCAAATAATCGTCCCATCCCCACATCAAATAATAACTCTTCAAGAGTTATTCATTACATAAAATTATAGAAAGTCTTATTGGAATTATCAATTTTGAGTACAGTCTTTTTAATTTTATGACATATAGACAAGGGCTTACGTAGATGACACACTTACTTGAAATTTTCTAAATCCTCAACAGTTTCTGGCAAAGACTCCCTTTTGTTTCGGGTAGAGGCAGGATCAACAGGGCCTCGAGAAATGCAGCTACTGCCAGTATTATTAGGGGCAAAATTTGGCTTACTCCTTGAAGGGTAATTATCAAAGGCGCTATCATAGAGCCTACTCTAGAAAACATAATCGAAGCTCCTACACCAGCGTTTCTCAATACTGTCGGGAAAAGTTCACCGGTGAATAGATACATAGCTGGCATTGATACCTGAAAATTAATATTTTAGCTACACAAACTTTTGATCGTTGATATAAATTAAATACATTAGTTGTAGAATTTAAAAGATGGTTACAATCAAGGCTATATCAAAACAAATAAACTTTCAGCTAGACTAATTACCTAGAAAGATAAAGTTTATGTAATATAAGATATACAGTGTGGAAATTAAGTAACGCATAAATTCAGTAATTCCGTTGCTATTAATTTTTTGGAAAAAAATCTCGAAGGGGTATAGCGATCTTAACTTCAGCAAATATTTTCAGTCTATTTTCAGTTTTTTGTCATTTATTTTTTAAGTTATGACGTCATCGACTTTTTTTTTAAATGACAACCTATATTTTTTATTATTGATTTCGGTAGTAGTTTTTATTCCGGTTCTGACCGAATAAAATTTTCAATATGTTATATTTGAAAAAAATCGAGAAAAAAACAGTCTTAAAGTTCAAATAACAAAAATTCATTAAATTGGGAAAATTTATCTAGTTGCCTAAGTTTGACGGAAAGTTATCGACGGCACATTCGTTTTTATTTTGAAATTATACAAATAGTTGAACAATCGAACTAATGTGATACACCGGCAACTAGATGAATTTTCCCAATTTAATGAATTTTTGTTATTTGAACTTTAAACTGTTTTTCTCGATTTTTTTTCAAATAATAACATATTGAAAACTTTATACGGTCGGAACCGAAATAAAAACTACTACCAAAAAATCAATAATAAAAAAATATAGGTTATCATTTAAAAAAAAGTCGATGACGTCATAATTTAAAAAAATAAATGGTATAAGAAACTGAAAATAGACTGAAAATATTTGCTGAAGTTAAAATCGCTATCCCCCTTCGAGATTTTTTCCAAAAAATTAATATCAACGGAATTACTGAATTTATGCGTTACAAAGTTCAAATAACAAAAATTCATTGAATTGGAAAAATTTATCTAGTTGCCGGTGTATCACATTAGTTCGATTTTTCAACTATTTGTATAATTTCAATATAAAAACGAATGTGCCGTCGATAACTTTCCGTCAAACTTAGGCAACTAGATAAATTTTCCCAATTTAATGAATTTTTGTTTTTTAAACTTTAAGACTGTTTTTCTCGATTTTTTTTCAAATATAACATATCGAAAACTTTATACGGTCAGAACCGGAATAAAAACTACTACCAAAATCAATAATAAAAAATACAGGTTGTCATTTAACAAAAAAAAGTCGATGACGTCATAATTTAAAAAATAAATGGCATAAGAAACTGAAAATAGACTGAAAATATTTGCTGAAGTTAAAATCACTATACCCCTTCGAGATTTTTTCCAAAACATTAATATCAACGGAATTACTGAATTTATGCGTTACTTAATTTCCACACTGTATAAATCAAAAAGCATGAAGGTTTTATTTAGGTTCCACAGGGACCTATTTTAGGGCCTATGTCATTTAATACTTAAATATATATTGATATATCTATTACACGCAGATACAGACCTCGTTAGACTATTGTAAGATTGTATTGTAGATTGTTTTAGTAAATAATTAGCAGTTTTAAGTGCTAATTATTTAATTTCTTAAATTGAACAAAGAGTGCTACTTACGGATATCCCGATTATACCTGTCGCTGCAAAAGCAACTCGAGGCCAGTCTTGCACAAAAGCTCCTTTGGGAACAGCTAAAATGGCCAAAAAGCATACGGCGGTCACCAGATGAGCAACAGCAATGGTCATCCTTCTTCCACATCTAGCTACCAATAATACACAGAAAACTGTACCGGGTAAGGCGATTAGTCCCCCAACAGCTACTGTGAAGTATATATTCGTGCTGACATGGCCCAAATACTGAGAGAATGCGTAGAACGTAATGCCGCATATTGTCCTGAAAATTCATTGACATATGGTTGGATTTCTACTTTGTCTTGATCAACGTAAAAATCCAATTACCAATTTAGACATAACAAAATACTTCTTTGCGTAATTGGCTTGTGCTGAATAATGCGGAAAAAGATGATTTTTTGGTTTCTGTAGGAGCGATGTTGGACAAATCGGTCATAGCAATTGCGATCTTTGCGGGATCTATTTTATTGCAAACAGCTGCTCTTTGTAGGATGGCCATAGCCTCCTCCTTTCTTCCGACAGCGAGTAGCCATCTGGGTGATTCCGGAATACACCTGATATTAAAATTAGGTAATATACTGTTATACTGCTGTTTAAAAGGGAGTTTTGTGGGTTAACTTACCAAATATATAGAATATACAAGCTGGACAGTGCGGAAAGAGTAAAATGAAACTGCCTCCAATCCCTTATGACATAGGCTAGACCAGCCATGATGGAATTGCCAAACCCGAAAGGTATCTGATATAAGATCGGTACGATAGTCCTCCATTTGCCTCCAACTACCTCCATACACATAACGAATGAGGTAACAACTGTTCCACCATTCGAGATGGCAAGCAAGAATCTTGCAAATATAAAACCCCAGTACCAAGGTGTAAAAGAGGCCACGATTCCAAAGAAAGTCTGAAGAAATATACAGATCATCAGGACGGTTTTTCTGCCTCTCCTGTCTGCCAGGACGCCAAAAAATATGTTACCTGGAAAAGAAAAAAATGTAGAAAAAGTAATTTTTATAAATACATTGTGTTAGTGTGACGTCTCATATTATTATACAACCTACGTACTACTGTCATGAAGCACTGGTTGCCTATACATCACACTGCACCTTAACCCTAATACAAATCAACAATATAGATTTTCTAATATGTTGACATTGTACATAATCAAACATGTTCTTTGTGTCTAAATTAGTTACTGAAAGTTCTTATAAATATTCCTCCAAGGGAGAAATAAAATAAAATTCTACGCCGTGTTTAACCCTCGAGAATGTCGTCTTTATTGATACATGCTTTAAGTGTCAAGTTTCAATGTGATGTGTAGACAAGTGGTGTGTGTGCATAATTCTGTGATGTCAAACATAATAGTCCATTGGGAACTCTTTTTTTAAATTTGTAAATATTTGTAAAATGTGACACTGATTATTTTATGCAGTGTTGCAATGTGAGATTATCTATTAACACCAATTAAAATACATGTGTTACCTATAAGCACTCCCAGCATTAGTGAAATTTGAGACAAATCTATCAGACCTTGGTGGCCACAAACCAAGTCCCACTCTGATATTATACTAGAATGAAAAACTGTCCTATTGTAACTATATCCATCCAAACAGGGTATTGTATTTATCGGATTATTTTCTATATCTTTCATAGCACAATAACCGCTATTCAGACCCTCCTAGAAAAAAAATATTTCCAAATATAAAAATAATAATATTTTAAGTATGTCTGTGAAATAAACAATTTACTGGCCATGACGCGTATACAAAGAGTTTAAGTTTTTACCTGCTTTAGTGAAAAAGTATCATTTGGAGCCACGGCTTGTATCCACTGACTTTCTGAAAATTTTGAATATTTAGCAGACGGCTTACACCAAAAATGAGTTGGAGGCGCCAAAAAATACAATACTAAGAGAGAACCAGGCTATGGGGAACTTAAGTAGGGCCATTAGTATTGATATTTTAAACTGCCATTTTCCAAAATCTCCTATGGTGGCTTTAAGTAAGTCATCATTTTTATGTGGAGCCTCTTCTTTGTTAACTTCATCTAAAATGTGCATACACCAAAATGTTATTACCTACATTAGTAGTTACATGCATATATTTTCGATACATTTCTTGCAGAGAGAGATATATTTGTACAAAAAAATTGGCACTCACTTGTAGTACCATAACTGGGGAATTTTTCTATATCGTCCAAAACAACATTTTCTTTTGACATTATTTTACCTTCATTTCAGTTTTGTTATCATTTTGTTGGATAATATTTAAAGGTCTTTTGTACAATGTCATTTTATTATAACCTATTTTGACTTACGTGTCATTTTGATACATCAGCTAGCATAGCAACGTAAATAATCTGTGTATGATTACTTAAGAATATATGAACAAGAAAACAGTAAAAGAACTTAAAATTAAAAAAAATAAGCGCAGTTTTGTTAAAAATTAATTAAATGGATAAAAGTGTAGACCATGTAATAATTGATTATATTTTATCATTAAAGATATAGTTTTAAGAAAGAAATTGACTAGAGTCGGTGAGGGGCATGCTGTAACTTACAAAGACTTACTCTGCTATATCATGTCTATTAATAGTTGACTATGGTTCTCAGCTTACACTTGCATCATTAATTAAGCTTCTATAGTATCCTCTGCTGAACTTTTACGCCTGAATGCAAATACACTCGCAAGAAATGACTAGGGATATTTTAAAAAATCATACAAGACATAAAAGAAATTTTTGTATCGTAAATTATTTTTTTCGGAAATATTTGTTTCTTTTTATACAAAATCATTAATTTTGTGACATATTAAACACTTACAAATACTATATTTTTTTTCCTAAATCAATTTAAAAAACAAATATGTATATTTATAAAAATATCCCTAGTCATTTCTTGTGAGTGTAGTAAGGTGTATTTTGAAAAAAACTTTCTACATTCAAAGACGTAGTATTTGAATATGCATAATATCATCACTTTCACGTCTATTACTTAGGGTCTTGTTAATATTACGCAATTTGCCAATTGTCAGATTTTTACTTAAAACGTCTTTAAATTTCACGGTAACAAGAACGCCATGCCATGATCTGATAAGGTATGTAATGGCATATTAACATAGTTCACTATTTCAAAAAGATGCTACATAAAAAAAACAAACAAAAAATAAATAAAGTACCTAAATACGCACTAAAAGCACAGTTAAACTAATGAAAGTATATATAACCTGCAACACAATAAACACACGAAACAAGTCCACAGAAAAGCTTCCACTTCCTGACAAAACGTGACTATTCCTGCGATTGCTGCTACAACACTGACTGCTTCGGGATAGAATCTCAGGATACCTGCGCTTAGAGGCCACCGATTACTGTGCCTAGCGACAAACTTTTATTCTAATTCTGATATGCGCAGTTCTCGGCATATGTCATGACTTCGCACTCTTATTGCTGCTCGCTAGACTGCATTAAAACGAGCTGGTTTAATTTATCATATGCCATTAGCCACGGAAATCAAATTATAAGTTGAAAATTTGGGGATTATCCTAGTATTCGAGATATTTGGGGTCCACGCAAAAGGAGATATGTGGCTTTGCTTGAAGTACTTTCCTTCCCGTATTAGAAGAACAGAGCCGACTTCATATTTTCGACTTGAAATTTATATTATTCAAATAAAAATAACATGTTAAAAAATTAAAAGCTAGATTCCTGTTAGAAGCAATGGATATGATGGCTCCATTTAGTCCATTTATATCATGTGTAAAACTACTAATGTGGCCAACTAACAAAGACCGATTGAACAAGTTAGATGGACATAACAGTGTGAGTGTATTGTATCTGGCTGGTGAGGCAGAGACCGAGCCTGTCCCTACGTTCGTTGTGTGTGTCTTATTCCATCTTATTTCATCCTAATTCGCAGCCATCGCTCATATTCTTTTTCTACTGGCCACACGTGACGCTAGACATATAATATCTAATAATAATAATAATGATAAATGGTTTTTATTGGCATATAGAAGTACAACAAATAGCAGAGAATTTACAAAAATTAAAAAAAAATGCCAAAAGGCAGAGTTTGAAACAAATTCCATTCTTACACTCAACCTCACAATTAATAAAAATATCGTTTACAGCTAAAACAAATTTGCATAAGTAAAGCAAGCTATAGGATACCTACAGAGGGTACATAAGAGAGAAATTTTTTTTTTTTGAAAAATTAATAGTATTACAGTAGCAAATATATACAAGCATATCAACATATACAGATACATAGTTATATACATAATAAATATTTCAAATTAATACATTTATTACACAAAAAGGAAAAAAATATACTAATAATAATTATAATAGTAGATCATTTGTTAATGAAATTTTATTAGGTTTTTACGCAGCATAATTTTTAGTTTCTTTTTAAAATCATTAGGAGATATTGCTGTTAATTCAGGAGGAATTTTATTATAATATTTAGAAGCATATGAGAACGAACTTTGGAAGTGAGAAGTTCTATGTATAGGTATTGTTAGCAAACCTTTATGCTTGATATTAATATTGTGTATGTGATTTTGTTTACCAATTTTGTGCATTAGACAACAGATATGTAAATCTTTTCTTGGCCGTATGTTCAGCCAGTTTAATTCCTGGTATTTTGAGGAAATGTGATCGTATTTCCTGAGCCCAAAAATAAAACGTAGACAAGTATTTTGAATACGTTGAAGACGTGTGGTTTCAAAAACATTTAGAAAAGGGCCATATGCTGCATCTGCGTAATTCAAACGTGATAGGACCAATGATTCGCATAATATGGTTCGATTTTCCACATTTTTTTAACAAATTCCTACTAATATATATATTAATTTTAGTTTACTAAAACTATTTTTTACAATGTGTGTGACGTGTTCAGAAAATTTAAAAGACGTGTCAATATATAATCCCAGATTTTTGGAGACGTCACTTAGCGAACCTTAATCCCATCAACACTTGCCTACACGACACTTTACGCCCCAATAGCATTATTTTTGACTTGGAGGGGTTTAGAGTAAAACAAAATTTTTCTGATACAGAAATTAACGCCTGCAAATCTTGATTTATTTTCATAGATGCATCATAACAATCTGTTTTCTATGGTACTTAATAAGATTAAAAATTCATAAGAACTTGCTACAGAAAATTTATCTTAATCGACTTTTTTTATAAGCAGAATTTCTATGACTGGACCAAAGTTGTTGTTCCAATTTTTTGTTTTAAATGTACAAAAAACTACAATAAAATTTTTTATTTTGTAGTAATAAACTTAAATTATTTGATAAGCAAGAATTGTAATTAAAATCACTCGTCTATAAAAATACGTTCAAATAAAGAAAATTAACTTTTTTTAGTTTTTTTAGTTAAAAATGATATTTTCCGTGTTTACTAGTGCGACAAGAAAAAAGACGGCACTCAGAACGACGCGCGACGTATCTATTATATTCTCCTTAAGTGCTTTTGTTGCCGGAGAAACAAATTACAACTTGAATGATTAGCAGCACTTGTCAGCAGTTTACTATTTAATTCTATTGATATACTCTAACAATGGATTTGAAAAAGGTACTCACCTGTGTTTGAAGACATTGAATAAACAATAATTACGTTAAGGAGTAACTAAAACAGTGAATGGATACTGAAAGAGAAACCAACTACCACTCTCAAATGTAACCGAGAGAAATTCCTTCGTAGAATGTGAAAGCTGGACATCAGTAATAATAATTATAATTGAAACACAGAAACAATATAAATATTATTATCTTAGTACTGTTAGAAGTTAGAAGGTTAATCACTTTCCATGCTATATATTTGCACGAGAAATAGACAATATTTTACCTTCGTTTAAATAATTTTTATACACTTAATGCCATTGACGTCACCTCTAATATTTCCAACGGGGGCAGAGCAAAATTTTTTTATAAACGTATCTGAACGTTTCTTCAAAGTGAATAGCTAGGTTTTCATTATGTCTCTCTTCTGGACTTTTCCTTGGAACAGGTACTTTTTTAAATAAATATTCAAGTAAATTTGAAAAAATACAAGGAACTGCATCAGGTTTAAGTTTAGTTTTTGTTGGAATTTTTTTCACAGTTCCGTCTGGTAATATAAAAATATCCTCCCTAATATTATCATTTTCTGGAAAATAAATACTACAAACAGAATATTGAGGAGACCAGTTATCTCGGGGAATAACTTCCAACCAACCATTTACTTTTTAAAATACCATCGTTTGAGAAACCAAAGGTCGATATCATAGATTCCCCAGCTTTTAAAGTGTTATTTAATTGGATTTACGTCCAGGGACAGAGCAGGTTTTTGGTATTATGTAATAAGTTTAAAAACTTACACTTTTATAAGTTTCCGCTACAAAATAGGCCCCTACGGACAACCATTTTAAACACTACACCTAGATACATAACCTACTTAAATGTCAAATACACACTATTTTTAAAATAATTTCTCATATAAATTTAAATAACATAAACGACAGCAAATTAAACAATTAAGAAAATATAAATATATTGTAACGTAAAATAATTATTTACGACTAAAACTTAATGAAGTTGGCCGTGACTTGGCACTTTACGGGATCAAGTTGGCCGTTCTTTATCAGTTTTATCACTAATTTACGGGCGCAATATTAGAAGTTACGTATCACACACTTTAAATATCTTCTACACAAACACAGGATACAACCTATTAACTTTTTAATAAATAAAAATAACTAATATTAGTAAAAATCACTAAAATTTGTTGGGCACATTAACATAACCAAACAAACAAAATGGTGCGGAGTAGACAACCATGCGGTGTTGTACGATCTCCTATTTCATGGCCTGTCTGGAGTTGGCCGTGTAAATCGTAATACTTACTTGTATAGTATTCCCAATTGATATAAAGTAATTGTTTTATTGTTTACCTTTGTTTATTCCTTTATCGGTGTCCGGTGGTATTGATGCTTTTAATACTTAATAATAATTCTCTTATAACTTTTATTTTGACGAAAGAGAGGCTTAAGAGAGGCTACGGTCTTCCATGAGTCAAGAAAGACTATCAGTTCTAGTAACTATATCCATAGAATATGAAATATGTGAGGCAAACGATTTGAGCAATGTTATTAAAAGAAATTCTGAAACCAAAGCGCAAAATGTTTACTTTTGATAAACTATACAGTTAAAAAACTACAGTTCTAACACACTAAATAAAATAAAGTTTTGAAAACTTTAAAAACATTTAATTTATTCAACATGTCTACGACTCTACGAGCACATCTTCCACCTATATCATGTGAAGTACCATACTCATCAGCTTAAAATCACCACCTTCTCATATGCTCCCTTTCTAGCACTATTTGTAGTAAGGCGTGCTAGAAAGAGAGCAGAGAGGAAGGTGGTGACTTTAAGCTAATGAGTATTGTACCTACCTAGCTAATTAAGTTGTTAAATATGTATTTATTTTATTTTAGTCTGTTTTACTATTTGTCTGCATCAATTTTTAATTATGATAACATTAAAAGGGATATAAAAAGTGTATTTAAAGGGACAACAAGGGTAAATCTGCATACGGACGGCAAGTATATTAGCGGCGCCCCTGGATATTCGGTCTTGTCCAAACTGTGCGAGACCGTATTCTGGCGGTTTTTCTATAACTTCGGCGATCAAAGGTAACAAATTGTTACTTAAATAAAGAATTTTATTGTAGGTACTTTGCATATCGATAACTGAAAAATTGCAATAAAATTTATTTGTGAATGTTAATTTGGCCATTTTTCTTAAATTGTTTAGCATTGTAATTGATTAGTTTTCATTATAGGACCTACCTATCCATACAATATTCACAATTTGCCAAACGACAAGACGGGGCAGCTGCCCCTTTCCCCTATGGCGCCGCCTATGCTTAGACCTAGTATGATCTGTATATGGTTGTAGGTAGCACTGTAAATAATTATTATGTCTTTACTACTGTTTGTTTAAAAATCACTTTACCTTGACGGCTTTTATTTAAATTCCTGGTCATAAGCGTAGTTATTAAAGTCTTAAAAATACATTATTTAATACCTAAGTAAAGTATAAGCTCAATGAAGGAGATGTTAAACTGTTTCTATTCATTAAGGTTTATGAGTGTGACAAAAAACACATAGGTACATAGGTACGTTAAGTAGGTATTTAGTGAATGAATTACAGACATGCCTTTATAAGTTTTATATGATTTCATAAGTTCGAAAAATAACTTTCGTAAGAAGACACTTAATAAAAAAGCATTAAATCTTTGAATTAAATATTTAATATATAATTTTAATTTACTTTTTAAAATGTATTGCCTTGATGGAATTTAAAATTTTTTCTACAATTTGCAATATACTCTCTATATGATAATAGACGAACTAGCGTAAGAATTACCTACTTATTGAATTTTCTATTCGCGGTGTCATTGCGGAGTTCAACCCTGAATTACTTTGCAACAGTGATTACTGCTTTCGCCCATAGATGGCACGACAGATACGTTAGTCTGGCATTGACATTAAAAAATGTTGATATTAATTTTACCTGATTAAATTTTATTTTTCTATTCCAGATATCACAGACTATTGTAGCACAGAATCAATGTTTATCTTTTTATCTGTGTAATGAAAAGTATATTCCATATTTCCAAAGAGTTTTAAGTTCCACATTAAAGAGAATGAATTACCTAGATGTACATACATATTTTTTGTGAAATGAGTAATCTAATCGGTCATTTATTTTACAACAAAAACTACATAGGCACTAGAGGATAATTGATAGAGTTCAGAGGTCGTGTTGGATAATTTGATCGCGATTCTTAAAAAAATGACGAATCTTGTAAATTTTGCGACTTTTATTGAATTTTATCGGAAAGCTTTCGCTTTCACAGTGTAAATTCAACTTTTACGATTCTCTTCACATTATCTGCCGCGACATCTGCCAATAGTCTACTGGAACTAACAGGTTGATCATTATTTTATAAACAAAGATATATAATAAACAAAATAAATGTATGTTTTTTGGGACCGGAACATTTATTTGGCAGAAGTAAACAAAAGCATTTATTTATTTATAAAATAAATGAGGAAGGAGACCAATATCATATTGTTAAATACCTACGTTTGGTTTGAACTCTCGCTAACAATAAGTTCAGCTAATGACAGATTCTCACCAATAGATGTCTCTGTTGCTATTTTAACTTGGCTGCATTATTTTATGCACTTTTGATTACAGACTGTGGAGAAATAGTTTTAGACATCCTTACATTTTTGAACCCCAGCCCCCTATGTAATTCACTTATATTTAAAGCGACAAATGTCTGTACGGACCTACGTAACTATCTACATATGTAAGGGATCAACATTTTGTGAGCAAGAATTTTTAAGAACGGAATAAGATATAATATACAGGATGTACCAAATTACTTGATTTTGGTTGTTTTTCTCCTACTTCTAGACCTTATAGAGAAACAATTTAGGGATGCATTACAGGAAGTGGGATATCATACAATCTCTCAAAAGATCATCCAATACGTAATTGAAGGCATGCAACGTTGACTTGAGAGAGTAATTTGAGTTAGGGGAGGTAATACTCGTTATTAAATAAAAAAAATATCATTTTATATTCTTTGTTCATATCATGTACCCAAATTTTCGTCGGAAAAATTGAAGTTATCCTTCTATGTTTTTAAGAAAAAAGTTTAGAAAAGACATGAAGAAAGAATTGTATACGTTTTGTTTACACTGAGAAAAATTTTAATTAAAAATATACCAGTCTTTGTGCTGGTTAGTGTAGATCTCTTATAAATAGAGACAAATGAGGGTTAACGTGCTTGAATTCACCACGAGAGGTGCTAGTGTACAGAAAGATCAATGTCACTGAACGTTAATATTTAATATGGCTTTTTAACGCTAGTTTTTAGTAATTTTTATAAAAATGAGCTGAAAACCATTTAACACAGAAGGGGAAAGTAGTAATTTACTTGCTAAGTAGGGAAATTATTGTACCTATCAGAGGTGTCTTATTTCATTAAAGTTAGGTTATATCAAGCATACCATGATGAAAACAACGAATGTGCATGATTATTATTCACAATTTTCTGTAGTAGACTCCTTTGATAACGCATAATCGTCAGGATTAAAATGTTTATTACAAACACAAGAATGTTTCGAAGGAGTAAAGTTATCTCTATCAACCACTGTTTTAGGCGAGTTTTATCTCTCGGAAGCATATGTCCGTCTTTTGTTTCCGAACAAAAGGGAACTGCACAACACTGAGGCACAATTAACAAGGTTTTATATTTGCTGGTGTACGAAATAATTATAATAAAACACTATAAACTTTTCCCGCGCCTAACAATAACTTTTGACACGACCTTACTCGACCAATGGCGCCAACTAGTGAGTCTGAAAATGTTAGCCCTCATTAGAGACAGAATCAAAAGAATGAATGAGGGCCAAATCACAAGTAAATTGATGAGTATAGAGTGAATGGATTTAAGAGGAAGATAAAAAATAATAGGCACTAAAATTGCAGCTGTTTGTTGTTGACGAGTCTATCAAAAAAACATATCGCAAGAGGTAAAGAAAAATATATAACTACCCTCATAAAAACTTGAGTTATTTAAATTAACTTCAAGTCTCTAGGAAAAAAATACAGTACTACATACAACACATATTAAATATGATAAATCAACAAAAAGTAGGTTAGTAAGTCATACTTATAAGTGATATTTACTATATTTACAATGTTTACGTGTTTAAAACCATATTAATACACGATATTGATATAAAAATACAGATTTAGTATATTCAGGCAAGCAAGTACTCAATCTAGACAACTTTCATTCATTACATGTGAGACGTTTTGAAATAGTAATATTAAAGGTACAAACCTTGACCCAAATAAAGCAGTCAAGATCACTTGTTGATTTATTTGATTCGAATATTGTTTTTATTAAAATCATACATCATATATTATTTAATATTTATGTTTTGTGGTTTTATAGTGGATTTTTTTGGTAAATGCAATGCTGAGAGAGAAACCTGCTTCAGTATTTGAAGAAAGTTGATTGAAGGCTCAGTCTAATGGCAGCAAGAAATGTAATGATATATCGTATTTCTTAATGTTGCCCTTTAATTTTCTATAATTAATAATAATAATTATAATAAAATATTATACACTTTTGGCCAACCAAAAACATAATTTAGTTGGGAAAAATTCCAGGACCTGATACAAACGATTCATCAGTAAAAAAATCCTTTAGAACGTTCTTAAAAACATATTGACTCTGAGGGTGGTTATTATAAAAACCTGTTATAATTTGAATTAATCACATCGTTCTGTTAATTATTTTGTTTCATTTGTTTTTCTGTTGCATGTGTTGTAAGTTTATACTTACAACATAAGTTCTATATAGACTTTATTTAATCAAAATAAAATCGCCAACCTTCGTCCTCAATATTTTAATATTACTTTCTGTAGGTGTTTGATTTCAATTGTGCTTGTACACCAAGCCTCATTATTACCATTTTTCCACGAAAGAAATGTACAGTGGTGTTCAATAAAGTATTGTACAGCGTTTGTACTTTGTAAACTTATACCTACCATTTTCCAAAGCTCAAAAAGTGTTGTACGAGATTTTAATAAATAATCGCTACGTTTTTAGATTGAAATGACATACATTTCAAATATTAACGTTTATTTTAACTAAGTTATTTATGAAGATACATACATCGCAGTACAATACTGCATTGCACACATTTATACGCTTTTTTGAATGGGAGTTTTAAACTTAAGAAAGCATGGAAACGCTGCATATAAAAAACAAGCTCTTCT
This sequence comes from Rhamnusium bicolor, assembly GCA_029963845.1. Classification (NCBI taxonomy): domain Eukaryota; kingdom Metazoa; phylum Arthropoda; class Insecta; order Coleoptera; family Cerambycidae; genus Rhamnusium; species Rhamnusium bicolor. The sequence continues at coordinate 22,164 of JANEYF010001222.1, read as the reverse complement.
TATCCATAGAAACTTTTTAGTCTCTTATTATTGTGTTTCAAAAATGATTAATATAATATGAATAATAAATTTAAATAAAATTTACTATGATGGAATTTTAAGCGAGTCCAGCCCTGCATGAACCATTAATTTTTTAATAAATGTGTATTTCTTGTACAAAAAATGGAAATGCTTAATTAGTGTAAGGTATTTAAGTAACATTAATAAAATGGCCTTATTTGTCGAATTTGAAATTAGGTAAATCAATATTTTTGAAATTGATCGGAGAATAATCTTAAATGTGTCAGCAAATATTATGACATTATATTATACACTGGTGCATTACTTGTTAATCGTTTACTAACATTCACGACTTAATGCACTAATGCAACACTTACAGCACTAAATGTGTCTCTATCTCTTATTATTAATATGAGAGGAACAAAGAGCCAGATACACTCAATGTGCACTAATATGATGTCGAAAACGGTATAGAAGAGTGTAATAAAAATACAGTCCGGCTTTCGAAAGAATCACGGAACATCCTCGGCCTTGATCGCTATTCTCGATGATGTCTTGACATCAATTAATTCTGATAAAGTAACTTCTTTGACCTTATTAGATATGTCAAAAGCTTTCGATTCCTTAAATACTGAACTGCTAATAAAAAAGTTAAAATTCTACGGGATAGAGGATAATATCCTAATGTGGCTCACGTCTTACCTACTAAATCGTTTTCAATATACATGTCTTAACACTACAAGTGGAAGAAGACTCTCTAACGAACGTTTGAGACTCTCGGGAGTGCCCCAAGGCTCGATCTTGGGGCCCTTGCTTTTTAACATCTACACCGCAGACTTGCCACAAGTCACGAAGTACTGTTCCATGCACATGTACGCTGACGATATACAACTTTACCTTGCTTTTGATGTGACGAAGCCTGAGGAAGCCCAAACCAAAGTTAATCATGATTTAAATAAAATAAAAAATTGGACTCTTCAGAATTCACTCCTATTAAATCCAAATAAAAGTAAAAATATAATCTTTGGCACTGCAAATAAATTAAGAGTTCTTACTCACTTTCAATTGACAATATAATTATAGAACAAGTTGACAAGGTGAAGAACTTGGGGCTAACCTTTGATAAAAATTTAAACTTTATTCCTCATATATCAGAAGTCCTTAGAAAATGTTTCTGCTCTTTTAAACAGATTTCAAGTTTTAGAAATATCCTTGATAGGGCCACTAAACTACTGTTATGTGAGTCCTTACTCTTATCACACGTCAACTACTGTGATTATGTTTATGGGCCTTGCCTAAATTTATCAGAAGCAAACAAACTTCAAAAAATCCAGAATATCTGTATTAGATTTGTAACAAATAGTTCTATCTACGAGCAACACCACATATCAGGGAGTTACAACTACTAAAAATAAATGAGAGACGCTTCCTACATTTCACCTCACTATTAAATAATGTCATCCTAACGCAAAAACCTGTTTATCTCTATGATAAACTAATTGCGAGAAATGTTATGCATAACCAAAACTTGAGATATGCAAACGACCAATTGCATACAATAAGGCCTAAATATGAAACATTTCGATCATCCTTTACCTACCTCTCGACTTATGTCTATAACAATCTACCTCCACAGCTACACAATAAATCAACAAATGTACTAAAACGTCAACTAAAGTCTCTGATTTTGAACGGCGAATTAAACATAAATTTAAAATTGTTTTAGACGGTGATAAAATAGTGATAAAATTTAGATATCATATAGATAAATACTGTTTTTGATATATATCATATTTTCATATACTGTAGATATACGTTAGATATACACATATTGTAATATTGGATATTATATACTGTACTATCATATGCTGGATAAAATCATAAGTTAGATATTATATACTGTACTAATACTATACCAATGGCATCCTAGGTTAGTAGTTTTGATATCAGTGTATACTGTACCACTAACCTTTTGTGTTAAATTCCTTCTATTTTACACAATAAAGACATTTATTTATTTATTTATTTATTTATACCAAATATTATCCAGATACTCAAAGCTGTTCCAGAAATATGACTTAACTAGAGTTTTAGACAAAAACCATAAAACTCACTATATTTCAAGGACGGTTAATATTCAAGGTTACGTTTGGGGGTGCTCTATCTCCCATTACCCTACGTCACTCACCCTGTATATGAACTTATCATTTATTTGGATTAAAACACTTTTATTGATATTAAATATACCTTTTTTGTATGTAATGTTGTATAATTTTCGTTTAGTTGATAGTTGAACCACTTGTTTCATTAAATAACTGATTTGACAATAACGTGATTTTTATTTACATTTCCAAAATAGAGTTTTCTGTTCTTAAAATAGTTTGCCCAAACCTGACCTACTCAATAAATTTACCTGAATACTACCCTGCGTAAAACTAAAAACTATATAAGCATCTTGGAAATAATTCCTGCAAATTGTTTTTATTTATCCTTTTTATTGTCAACATGCATTTATTTAATTTTCGCTGTCTAAATTTTACAATGGGAGGTAAAACCCAAGATGGAACACGAAAAAGTTAATGGGAGCGATCAAAATTATTTCATACGAGTATCGATTTGGTCAAAAATAGACGTTTTAATAAAAATACCACGGGGAAATTACGACGTTCCACCTTTGGCAACTTACCTTGATCAGAGAGTGCTGTGAAAAACAGCTGAGAACTGCGGACTTCAACCTCGTGGGGTGAATGACTGAGCGCGCGAGTTTCGCTTCCAGGGTTGCCGTCCTTTTCTGCATGTGAAGAGGGCAAATATTTTCAACGGTGTATTTTGGAGTGTGGATGTTATTATGAAAGTTTGTAGGGGTTGTCAATTTAAAAAAAAACTGATTTCACGCAACAATTTTCGGTTTTATTATGGATCATGTTTTATTCAAAGGAATAATTAAATCTAGAAGTATTACAAATAGAAGATTACAAAAATGTCGCAACATGTCGCTGAAAATTGAACAATAACGGTTGATTAGCTTCTAATTTCTTCACTTCGTACACAGCTCAAAACTGAATGGTGTTTTCATTTATTTTAAAAAATTATGTGAACGTTTACACCTTGTCAACACTGACGTAGTTTTCCAAGAAACACCAAAACACCATATACTGCACTCGGCGAGCCTTTCGCCAACTAAGTTGGCATCATCTGTAGATGATTAAGACAGTTTTCCGAAGCGGAATCGAATAAATACATCAGTACGGCTAAACTCGGCCCGTAACGGAAATTGTTGTGGATCTGCACGAAAGTTCTACCTGACAACCCTCTATAGTGTACCCATTGCTCCTGTCTAGTTTTGTAGCGTTTGGTGTCTGTTTATTTAGAACGGTCGACGAAAAGCGCCGAGTATTATCGTTTATAAGCCAAACGACTGTGATATGCAGAAGCATTCCACCGGATGCTGTTTGGGTGCGAATATTTACCGGGATGGAATCAGCTCGCAATGACTCCGCCCGGATAAATGTGCACACGGTCATTTAAAAACATGTTATTCATTCCTTCGGCATCTTTCCTGGCAGATGCGGGACGATCCCGCCCAGCTAAGAGCAAGTTCATGTCGGTATTCCGGAAGGTTGTTTGCTGAGCCGAGTCCGCCCGGATAAATGTGCACACGGCCATTTAAAAATATGCCATTTATTCCTTCCGTATCTTTCTGGCAGATGCGGGACGATCCCGCCCCGCTAAATGTGCTCAAGCTTAAGTATCGTTAAAGAATATGGCGGAATTATTACATATTTTAACAAGGTATTGCTTTGAAACGTCGTTCACCTTAAAAAATATCCCAATGGGATGCGACTAACATCTTAATTTATTATTTAGTAAGTCAGTTTACCTCTCAACTTTACGCTAATGACTTGTATGTAAATAGCGCCCATAAATCGCTTTAATTGACGGAATTGCAGCGGTCCAATAAAGTAACGATCTAGTGTGAATTCAAGTTAAACTGGTTTCTAATTTCAACTTGCAATAGTACAACACAATAGTTATTAGAAAAACAAGTTCAAGCCGGTACCACTCTGTGCATACAATAACATGGGTTGCACTTGTAAAAAAGCGCCAAATTTCGCGCTTCTAGAGAATACACTTTAGAAACCATTTTAATATTTTCTACCGTAGTTTAGCTTTGGTAAATAATTCAAAATTTCTTTTTTAATCATTTATTTATTTAACGTTGGCCCACTCTGCTACTAGGGTCAGGAGATGAGGTACACCCAATCTGAAAATTTTGCCAAACCTGTGCTATTATTACATTGATTCAATTTGTATTCTACAACTTCTTCGCTCTAATTAAAAAGCGTCTCCTGTATTCCATAGTGTCACAATTAATCCATTTATTTGAAAACTGGTATTTATCTGTGGCAAAATACAGTGATTTCCATCCCTCAAGAATATTATTCTTTAGGCTGTTTGCTTCTTACATTTTTATAATTCGGATGTACACGTTAATCAAAAATATTTTATAAGTTTACAATTCAATGATGTGAACATTTTACATACAAATAATATTGGAAATAAAAAAAAAGGTCTACTTTTCACAAAATTATTGATGCTACTAGTTACGAAAATTAAACTTTGTTTCACATCATCAGGCACAAGAATTTTAAACATAAAGATTTCCCAGGGTTTGTCATAGATAGTGTTTCTAAGAAACGTCATCGTAAGAGTAAAATATATATTGACTTTAATCAATATAAGTGTTTTAGTATTTTTGGCAAAATTATTTTTCTTTGTAAAAATATTCATCACAGACTTATAATTCATTTCTGGTTGTAATTTTTAACATGTAGTGTTATTTTTAGTTTTAATTGTTTTAAAAATAATTTTAGTACAAAGAAAAATTTTGCCAAAAATACTAAAACACATACTGATTAAAATCAATATATATTTTATTCTTACGACGATGTTTCGTAGAAACACTATTCATGCCAAGCCCTTAGGAAATCTTTATGATTAAAATTTTTGTTGCCTGATGATGTGAAACAAAGTTTTATTCACGAAACTGATCGCATCAATAAAGAATTTTGTGAGAAATAGGTATAACTCTGTCTTCATTTCCAATATGAACATCTCACATGGGATTGACCTTTCGACGATATATAAAAAATAGTAACATTTTTACCGTCTAACATTGCTGTTTAATATACATCTAATTGGTGTGTCTCCTAGGTGTCAATTTGGTGTGAAATTTTACACCGTATTTTTAACTGGTGTAAAAGGAAGTAAGATACACTTATCTGTTTCACAAACTCACACAATTAGTTCTTTAACAATATTTTGGTAAATATGACTCTTAAAAAAATTATGTAGTTTTTAATTTTGTGCACAGTTTCAAGTTGGACAACCTAATCATAATCAATCATTTTTATTCAAGAAAATGTAACCATTTCTATAACAAATAGCACAAGCCGGCATCGCGGTCATTGGCGATCCACAGCATTTTCATTTCATCTTTCCTTGGGTCGTTAGCTTTTTTTATAGCGTTTTTTCATTGCAAGAAAAACACAGGTTATGAGGCGGAGGCATTATTTGTTACATAATTCATTTCATTTGTCCGCGGAGTAGCTTTTTTACATGTTTTAGTATTAAAAAGACATAACTAGAGTGAAATTCATAAGAGAATACATACATTTTAATATTTAGCTCATAAAACGGTCTGTCCAACCCTAATTTGTCAGTAAAACTTTGTTGTAAAAATATTTTTACGCGTATAAGGATTTTTATGGCAGTACAGTTTAACTATAGAGCCGGTCTTATTGAACATTTGTTGTAATGATCCGATAAATAAATAGTTTTTCTTTCAATAGCATTTTTTTGCTAAACTATAGATGTTTAATTTTATGCTACAATCATCCAACAAAGTAGTTGCAAATAATGCGCTTATGCGTATATCTAAGCATAATGGTCTGCTGACGATTAGAATTTTGTTTCATTGATGATAGGATTCTAAGGATCCATGTTCGATCTAAGCAAATAACGTATTTTCAATTCGTTTAATATTCCATTACATCCTTTTCTTCAAAAATAACAACTTAAATAATTATGTTTTTAGACAGGTGGTACCTGCAGAGGAACTAGTAGTGATTAAAGATTTTATGTATAACAAATTAAATGCAGACTATTTTACGGAATTGTTTTAAAAAAGAGATGCGTCTAAGAAAATGTATGCACTTTTTAACTCAGACGCGACTATCGGATGTAGTATTACACCGAATGAATCTTCCTTTTCAAAACAGCAATAAATCGCTAACAAAGATATTCAGTGAATCATCCCCGCATGTCACATTCAATATATTTCTATTTAGCTCTTGAAAGACAAAGAACGGATTTACTTAATCTTGACTTGTTATTGAAAAAATGTCACAATCAAAAACTGTAGCGGACTTTCCCGAAACGCGATAACAAATATTTATTTTTATAACCGGGATTTCACGATGAAATACGATAATAAATACTTATTTACGTTTACAATCGGGGTTTCCTAATATTGGCACTTTTAACTCAAGTTTGAGAAACCCGCAATTTAATGGGCAACAATAAACGACCGCAGTAAAGTAGGGAATTTTCGTCCATCGATTTCATCCCTTTTACATAATTACCTGACTAACACAAAAGTTCAAGAGAGTCTAGTCACAAATCTCGAAAGGTACATGTATAACCTATCTTCACCTAACTATAAATTTCATAATTCTTTTTTGTTTTTGTTAATAAATAACTTCTTCTGATTTCAAGTATTATTTAGTTGCATCAGCGCTACAAAAAAAAAAAAAAGAAAATTACAGCTTTTTAATTTTTTTTCTTCTCTACAATATGTACTAACAATTTGTAGTGTTCTTAACAATAGTTACCGTTACCGTTTTTTCTTATAGTACGGTATTAATCAGCTTCAAGTCACCACCTTCCGATATGCTCTCTTTCTGACGGTATTTGCATAGTGGGTTGTGCCAGAAAAAGAGCATCTCGGAATCTGGTGACTTTAAGCTGATGAGTATCGCACCTAAATATACAAAATACGTTATGTTACCACAGTATACTTCATGTTATTTTCGAGGCCTTTTCTTACTGTATTTCGTTTTTGTGTTATGAAATAATGTTTGTTTTAATTTTATTTTTGTTATATTTTAACAATCCATCATTACCAATTTTAAATGCATAATTTGTATTTTCTTTCATATGAATAAACCAGATAAACAGTGTTTAGATAACTATACTTAAACTATACTTTGCTTAGAAAAACATATACCCCTATTAAGTAAAAAAAAACCTAAATGAGCCCTGCCTGTTGTTTAGTTCTGGCCACGGCCCTGCCTCACTATGTACAATTCTGTACATAGTTTTTAAACTTCGGAAATCTGTCAATCAGTTCCTATTAAGTGATTGATTATTACTAATTAGATTATATTACATCGTTCTAATTATTCAAGTCAACTCGTATTATACGCAGTTATCAATCTACATACAGAGTGTCCGGAAATAACGTTCGAATATTTCGGTGGATGGTTCTACACCCCAAAATATGAAGAAAAGTTCATATGAACGGGGGCCCGGAAATGCTTTCAAAGATGGTATAAAAAAAATGTTTTTCCTGATTTTTTTAAAAACCACTGCTACTAGAGCGACGAAATTTTGTACATATGGTAATTTTATCATGAAAAATCGTTTGGTGCTAAAAAAAATCAAGAAAAACACTTTTTTATACCAATTTTGGAGGGGCGTATCTCCGTTAGGAGTATTTCCAGACCCCTTTTCTTCATATTTTTAGGTGTAGAACTACCCACCGAAATATTCGAACGTTATTTCCGGACACCCTGTATATTTGACTCAAAGTTGTTCGTAGGTAAAATAGTATAATATTAATAAAGGAACTAATTTCAAATTATAGAATCAATTCCGTCAAACTCAACCGCAGTTTGAATAAAGTTCTAATGCATTATGGACACATAATTCGTATCAATACAGACCACATATCTACCTAATTAATTACATTACGATTATTGTTTTTTTATATTTCCTTAGTTATGCTTTGTTTGTATTATTGTCCACCCGTTATATTCTTTTCACTTTATTTACGTTATTTTTCTTATCAAAAACCGAAATTCCGTTGCGCGTTGTACCTAACAAATTTGCGCGACGAGCTTGTATTTTCGTAAAGGCCAGTGCTCTTTCGGCGTCGGCAGAAGCACGTGGAGCAAAGAGTGCTGTGCCCTGTGTCGCGTCATCGTGAAAAACGATAATTGATCATTTCATAACTAACCTTTCCCAACAGACGCTTAGAGCTAGACTCAATCCGACAGGTAAAAAGCTTTGTATTCGATCGGAGTGTTTAAAGTGGAATTGGTGTTGTTTTGTGGGCTTATAAAAAGTTTTGTGGTGTTTTATAACTTATTGGCGATTTTGAACTTACGTGACCTCTGGAATCGACGACGATGATCTGGGTGTTGCGGTGACAGAGTTTGAGTAGGGTAAGTTTTTAAAGTTCGCTCTTCCCTTAGTTGTAAAGAAAGATGAGTTTGTAGATGAGGTGGCTTTAGTAAATTGTTTTTTCCTCAACTTTTCTTAACCAGGCATAATGACCTTGAACGCATCAGTTGTGATTTTTTGAGATTCCGTTTTATAAGATGGAATTCTTCAATGCTTGACTCGAACAAGAAAAAATTACTTATATTTTCTTTCTATTTTTAAAAATATGGACAAATGCCAAAAAAGGTATAACTACACACTGCTTGCCATCAGTAATTATCCTACCAATCGAATATTTTTTTTAAAACTTCGTGTTAAATGATGTTTTTGTTTATATTTATAACAACTTTAGAGCAAAATATTGCTAGGGATATCAGATTACGTACAAATTTTTAAAGGCATAAGGAGATAAATCACAATTGTAGTTAAATACAGAGTGTTCTTTTTTAAAAATTCGATTTTATAGCATCAGTAAACTTCAACACCCATATTTTTATTATGAGATTTTAGATTAAGGATTAAACATTCTGTTTTGGAAATCAGCTCACCATTCTATAATATATACATAATATGTATCTATTAGGTATTTTTTTTACTCTTATTTATTTCTTTAACTTTAATTTATTTCAGAATTAGTTCGGGTAAATTCTTTTTTGATAGAAACGTATTTTTTCTTTAATTTACTCAAAAACTTGATGTAAAGATGGTACATACAGCCAAAAGAATTTTATTTTTAATTGTAAATTACAGAAATTGAGTGAATAATTTTTTTTATTGAAATATTCGTAACGTAGGTAGACATGTTCAGGGCCGGATCATACCTATTGGGCACTAGGGCACTTCTTTGTGTGGGGCCCTCAGGCTATACATAATTACTATTAAAATAATAATTCAAAAACTCATTTATTATAAACATTTATTTTAAATTATCTAATCGTAAACAACAAAAAATCGAGACAAAAATATTACAAATAAATAAATAAATAATGTTTGCTCTGTATTCTGTAATAATAAAACAGCACGAGCTTGGGACCCTAGAGCAATATGGCCCTTTTGTCATGGGTATATTATATTCCACTTATTTTTAAATTGGGGTAAGCTGTGGTAAATCTGAATTTTGTTGGCATGGATGACACTTAGGGACAGTTTTAAGTATTTACTGTTAAAAAGTCAAAAATATAACCACAAATTAGTATTACATTGTTGCCAGATATATACCTGAAAAATTATCATTTATTTTAGAGAGTTTTTAATACTAACACCTAGTAAAAGACTACTAGTAAGTCAATACAGGACAATTTAAAGTTTTGTGTTTTCCTTAAATGAGAGTCGCCTCCGTTTTTAAATGTTATGTATTGTGAGATGTCTTTGAATTCGTGAGCATACACTATGCGTATTAACGTATTAGACATAGTAAAATGAATTCGCTGACCAACGACGGGTTATCTGCCTTTGGTTTGCATTGCAACGTTGCCATTTAAGAGATCCAGGGGCGTGCGGTGAGTTCTGATACAGGGGAAGCAGTTTGTGATATAGGGTGATGGGTAGTGCGAAGCCCCGAGTGAGGCGAGGCAATATTTTTTTTAAGAAAAGGGGCGTGGCTTCCGTATACTCATTTTAAAGCAAATGTCAAAAGCCGCAAAGTTATGATGTCTAGAAAGATATTAAAATCTATAGAACAAGACGCATTACTATGCTATACGGCTCAGATATCAAGATTATGAAGTGGGGATGGGATGCATTTCAAGAAGTTACTTATATCGAAGTCCCGCGAGTTCGTGTTGGCTCGATTAATCGAGTGCGTCATCGTTACAGTTTTATCGTGCAACATTATCTCAGTTGTTGAAATGCAGGGCCGTGTCTATTGAAATTGGGTAACAGTAAATTTTAATGATTAATATATGTGATAAATAATAATTAGGTTCTAATTATGTTTTTTTTAATAATCCCAAGGGAAGCACTGCTTCCCTTGCTTCCATGGACCGACCGCCCCTGAAGAGATCTATGTCTAATAATTCGTTAGACACATACTGTAGACTTGGTTTAATGGTAAAAAAACTAGTGGTAAATAATAAGAAAAGTAAAAAAGATCAAGGAAAAAACTGTTTCAATTTTTATAATTCTACAGACAGACAGATGAATTTTAATGACGCTCTTAATAGTGGTATTTGTCTTCATTAACACGACACCCTCATGTTATGGTTAATATTTAGGGAATTCGTCTACCAAATGAAACAAAATTTGAATAAAATCCGTCAAAAAAGACAAAAAGGTGTCGTTAATTTTGAGACACATTGTATATTAGATATAATTTTTAAAATATTTTTAACTTATTTTTAAGATCAAGCTATGGACCGCCGTTGTGTGTGTGCCAGACTCCTCTAAGGAGCGTTGTTTTTGTCGGGTTTAACCGCACTTGTATGATACCATCTCCACCTCTTCCGTGGTCGCATGCGAGGGTTAACGATGCGCGTTAACAGAATAAAGGTCCAGTCCAACAACCGAACCTATCGCATGATTGCATAAGTTCTGATTTATGGACCCCGCATCTAAAATTATGGGTGTTTTCACCTCTACCGCAAAGAACTCGCATGGAAATGATCACACAGGTGGCTCTGGAACCTTCATGTGTTTGAACGGCTAACTTCACGGTCAATTACGTTTGTATTATTTATTAAACATGCAGTTACTGGTGGGGGCGAGTGGGAACGCTTGAATTTGCAACTTTCTACCAAAAACTAACATAATCGAGGAAGAGGTATTGCATATGGGCTGAACCAACAACCAATATGTAATTTAAAGTGTATTCTCTATAAATGTGAAATAATGAAATGCGACACCATAGGCGTACGTCCGAAATCAGTTTTGAAAGGGATCATTATTTTAGAAATTATGCAATTGCAACAGATATTTTCAAAATTTGCCGCTGTTGACATTTGAGTCCCACCGGAGGATTTCAGATCTCTGTAGTTTTTCTGACATTTAAAGTTAACAGATAATGATATTACTCGTGATATTCATTTGTCAAATTCCACAAATATATTCAAGAATTTATAAACCCATAAAATATGTAAAATAGTATACCTAGCAGTGGCCGTTTGTGGGTCAAGAGATAGGGAGGTCAATTAGAAAAGTTTACTGTATTACCTACCTTTTAAAGTGATTTAAATTCCAAGTCGATCCTCCGGTCTTTTTGAGATGCGAAGTGGTCAACTACTTTTTCATTAAAGTCTTTTATCTTCTTTATTAATGCCCTTTCTATGGTAAGCATAGCTAAAGAAGATAACCTTTCCTGACCCATGGTATTTCTTAAAAATGTCTTTATTCTTTTTAAGGTGGAAAAACAACGATCATTTGCGACGGTAGTCATAGGGAGAGTACACAAGATTTTTAACAGTTTGACACTTTCGGAAAAAGTATTGCACAAATTATTATTAATAAAAAGCTGTAACAAAGCAACTGCACCTTCACTATTGGAAAAATCTTCTCGGCTATATAATACTTCTAATTCAGTTTTAAGTTTCAAATGATTTATGACTGGATACTCCGTTTTAACTAATTTAAACATATCTTGAGGAAAGCTTTTTTTATAATCTTTAAATCGATCTGCGTGAAATAACTGAGACACTGCTAAATGATTACTGAAGCCAAACCTGTTTTTGATCTCAGATGTAATTATATCACAAACTTCTAATTAAATTCTCTCTTTTGATTCTTCCGTTTTACATCTCTGGGCAGACTGCATGGATGTCTCCTCCAAATAGTTATTCAAAATTTCATTTCTGATGTCTTCAATTTTACTATTAAAAACGCCAATACACTTATTTACTGTTATGACATCGATATTACATTTTTGTAACTGATTGAACAATATATCACAATGAGGCATAACTAAATGAAAAAAAATTTAACCAGTAAAGAAAATGTTCATTGGCTTGGTTTAGAGTGTTGTTTTCTGATTCATTATCAATGTTTTTTCTAAACAATCTAATAATTCTGTTCGATAGGTATAAACAGTCTCTATGCACTTTGTATTAAAATTCCATCGTGTTGGAGCCGCTTTAGGTAATCTCACCTTAACAACATTATCTAACACGGCTGTTCTTTTTGGCGATTTTCCAAAGAATGAAGAAAAGCTATGTAAATTAGCAAAAATAATTGTTATGCTTTTATCCTGACTTGATGCTTTTTGTAAAATTAAATTTAGTTGATGAGCGTAACAATGAATAAAATTTGCTGAAGGATAACTTTTTTTAATTTTGGCTTGTACACTTCCAAAAGCACCATTCATTACTGATGCTCCATCGTAACTTTGTGCTATCAATTTTTCAGGACTTTTATTAATTTTCAGACATTCTGACTCTTTTAAAATTACATCTGTCAAATGCTGCCATGTCGTTCCTTGAGGCTGAATAAATTTCCAAAATCTCTCACATACAACACCGTCTAAAACGTATCTAAACACAAAAACTACTTGTACTTTATTATGTCCATCTTTCAGTTTTAATACATTTTGTACAACACTCATATTTAATAGTAAACACCAAAAACACTGTTTTACTTAATTTCACGACAAGTAGAGATTTACTAATAAAATGTTCACAAATAAAAACATTAAAAACAACGCGACAGAATTTACCGACCAACACGTACCTGGTCAGCATTAAGACTGCTTCACTGAACTTCGTGCGTTATCGTAAAATGTGTCAGAGACATTGTCCCCGCCAGTGTTTTCTGTCTCTTTTGCTTTCTGACGATTCACGTATAAGTCTATTTCAGATTTAATTCGTTGTAAATTCGGTCCGTAGCTAGCTTTAAGGATAAGTTGTGGATTGACCCAAGATTTTTAAATTCTATAAATGAATAATGTAATGAATATGAAATCCTGTGATCTAGATATTTGAATAGTATTGTGCATAGAATGAACTAGAAACTTTAATATATTTTTTAAGAATATTAAAAATATATATATTATATATTTTTAAACTTCAGATAATGAATAGCTCTATTTTTTTATTTGTATGTGGGAGGTCATTGACCGAATGACCCTATAGAAGAACCGCCAGTGATACCTAGTACATAATTCATGATTGAAACCAGATTTATTCATCTCCAGATGTTATCAACTTAGTGAGCGAAATTCACGTCGAGTATTGTTTTGGCATTTGTGGTAACCATTTGAGTCGTAAACCCACTTCAGGACTCCTAATAGTTGTAAAATATTATCAATCCTATGTGATCTCTCAGGGGGATGTACGGAAATCCTTGGATTCAAATGTTCTTAGTTAAATAGAAAAATATTTGACTCAAAAATAATGTGATTTGAAATTATATTTTAATTTAGTAACTTACTGCAAAACACGAAACATGTTTTGTATATTTTTGTTGTTTTATGTGAATTCCTCGTATTATACACATCTAGCGTTTACAGCCTTAATAAACGAACTTGATCTACGCTTCATACAGCTGACTAGTGGTGTTATGCATGCGGTAATTTGTTAACTGGTTTTATAGTATTTCTGTGAGCGATATTTGGTGATTTTCATGTTATTCATTAGGGTGCGGTGCGGTACGGTATTGTTAACAATATTGTGAATATTGTTTTATATTTTGATTGAGATTTTTAATTTAAATCTTAGAATAAAATTCGTTCAATTCGTGACTGGCACCCTGTTTCTACCGGAAGTCCTTAAATTTACAAATCCACTACTGAGCTAGTAAGGCAAGTGCACAGTATTTTATTATTATTTATTTATTATTACTTTTGTCAATATCTTTCAAATACTTGCTTAACGCCTAGATTTTGCAAATTATTTTTTGAGTATTAAGCCGTCCAATTGACTAAGATAATTTTTGCTTGTCTACTTTATGAAGTAGTTTTTACTATTTAATACATGTTTTGTACATATAATAATTTTGCGTCTCAACGTTACGCCTGCTGTATGTAACAGCGTTCGTAAATCACTTTAATTGACAATTTAACCTGGAAATTGCAACAGCCTAATATAGTAACGGCCTTGACACATTCACGTGGAATTGGTCAATTTACGCGTTGCTAGTTTGCTGTAGTAGAGCGTCAACAGTGGTTAGTATTGAATTAATGATAAGTAATAAACTTAAGTTCAAGTCATTACTGCTCTACCGGGTGACAACGAGATTAGTCCCGTTCCAATTTTTCGGTTGATTTTAGGAATACAATTTTGAAATTTTGGCATATCATTTATGACACAAAAAGACACATTTTGCAGTTATTAAGTGAAAAATATCACTTCCGATCCAACCCGAAGTAGCAACAACTTTTGATTTCTAAATAGCAACCTATATATATTTTTGCATATTTAGATTCCACATGAAATTCTCGTTACAACGATGTATCACAAATAGGTAATTGTTTTCAAAATGGCGTCATAAATTCGAAAAAGTAAAAAGCTAAGTTGGTAACTGCAAGACTGTGTTTTCAAATAAATTAACCCAATAGGTCTTGAATCTGATGTATCATCTTCATTTTTATTGTCGCATTTCAATAAAACTTTATTTCGTGCAATAATTACTATTTTGAATTGAAAAACAATTTTTCGAAAAACATAAAAATCAAATTTGAGACCGTTTGTCAGTAGGAATAGACCTGTAGTATTTTGATATGTCTAATAAAGTAGCCATCATGATTAATATTTTCTTCATTATTATCCGATTGCTGCTAAGTTGGTCTTAAAAAATCGTGTGCTCTACAGCACAGGTCTTCTGATCTGTTTACAAACAATAGCGGGCCAATGATACCCTTAGGGAACATATTATGAAATTGACAGGGCTTTAAACAACCTGTCATGTATTACTCCTAACTGATATAAATTTTGCTCCGGTTTAATTGAAAATATGGTGTCTCACACTCTCAGTCCTGGGGCATATTTGCTGATTTGAAAAAGTAATTCATTTTTTTGTATTCAAAATTTGAGGTTAAAAGCGATAAAAGAGCATGGAAATGTTGACACACACATTTTTTCCAGAATTTAACAGTTATATGTATAGATAGGAATCTTTTGAATGAATCATAAAATAATACGATCTATATTATTCTTACACTAAAGAATGTACGAGGGTTTGTTTTTATATTCTCAGACTAAACATGAAAATTTATTTTCCAATATAGTTCTCGTACTTTTGAATACAGGTATTACATTGTTTCAATAATATCTTTAATCCGGTATAAAAATTTGATTGTTCCACAAAATGACTCTCGATAGCTGTTATAAGTTCGTTATTGTTCCTGAATTTTGTCCTCGTATTTTTTTTTTTTGAGTATCAGAAACAAAAAGTAGTCACTGGATGCTAAATCTGGCCACAATCATCAACAGCAGCTTTTGCAAGTCTTCACTTGTGCGCACTGAAGCAGCAAAACATTTCACGTCACTTTTCGCGTCTTTTCACTTTAATGGATTCTCTGAGATGATGCATTAAGCTTGAACAATACTCTCCCGTTGCTGTACTACCCTTCTTCAGATAATCAATGTACAAAATTCCCAAACAGTCCAAAAAAATCATTGCTATATTTTTTCCTGCAGATTGGATGACCTTAAACTTCTTGGGAGGGATGGAGCCCTTGATATGCCACTGCATCGAATGTTTTCATTCAGGATCGTAAAAATGAGCTCACGTTTCATCTCCAGTGACAAGTCGGTTGATAATTAACGCTGGTTCGTTTCCACAAAGCGCCAAGAATTGTTCACGAACACGCATCTGTAGTATAGTATTTCCAAAATCAGTTGAAATGTTATAAAAACGCCGACAAAGGAATTTAAACGCCCAACAAAGGGATTTACACATTTATTGGATAAATTCCTTTGTCGGCGTTTTTATAGAGTTTCAACTGACTTACTACACCACACTTGGTTTTTTCAACAACATCTGAAGTGATCACGTCAACAGACCTAGACGGGGATCATCATCCAATGATTCTCGACCACTTTTAAACAGTTTTGACCACGTACAAATAATTGATTTGGAAGGACAATCATTCCCATACGCAACTAACATTTCTTCAAGGATAATTATTGCAGTTTTTCCTTGTTTGTAAGGAATTTTATAAGAGCATGGTATACCATTGTTTTCATTTTGAAAAATTAACAATGCACAAAAACATAAACTGACAGTTAATGAAATTAATAATGTGGCAGTTGCTCTTTAAATTGACATCCATACAAGTTTCCAAGGCATATGTGATTAGGAAAAACTTAATAGAAAATTGTATCGAAATTTAAATTGCCCATTCCGAGAATATAAAAACGACACCTCGTATTTGTTGCAAATTGTTCGTACATTTTCATTCAGTGTGGATATATTTTCTAAATTTTACATCACAATATTGCTGTGAACTATTGACACTAACATAAGGTGATTGCTTTCCTCGTTGCTTTTAAAAGATTTCAAATGTGAAAGCAAGCGACAGATGATGTAGTGGTTTATAAATCAGCTCTATCTGGGGATATTAACACGCTTTCGGTGAAACGGTCTCAAATAAAATGTTGCGCTAGGTTAGTTCATTTGCATGCTATGCAACTTGCACTGTTGCCAAACAGCCTATTTTTACACTGATGTCAATATTTATTTTTAGTCAAATAATATGTTCTGTTTTATTATAACCTAATTATGTAATTCTCAAATGTGCAGTTACATTTAGTCTTCTGTGTTTGTCATAATTCAATATAAGTAAAAAAAAAAAGAAGGGTCGACTTCCTTCATTATACTGACAACTTGATTTATTTGGGTACTGCTAAACTCCAGCCAATAAGATACGTCCAAATAAGTGTGTTGAATATATTACTATTTCCTTTAAAGTTGTATATTTAGTAAGCCATGTAAAAAAAATATTGTCAATAGCAACATAAATGCAAAAATTTGTCATTGTCACAAAAGTATAAATTTTATTAATAAAAATAAAATATTCAATACAATATCAAGCTTAACTTAATACAGTCCACGGTAAGCGAACAATTGTGTTTTCGCATCATAAGACACATATAAAGTGTATGTTTCATTCGGTGTTGGAGGTTTATGATTGTATACGGGTCAAATCCACGTGATCTAATACGAAATATCACTCAGATTTGATGCATATTTCTTCTTTCTAATACCATTACAATTAAAAATTAAAATATATTAAATAATTTCGGTCCGTATTCTTTCTTTCACGGGTCTCTGCAGGGTGGGAGCAACGCGTTTGCGTCGTGTCTGGCGTCGCGACAGAAACCAAATAATATCGTAGAAATTAATGGAGTAATAATAATAATAATAATCTTTATTTAGCACAAAAGCTATTACACGAAATGTATTACACATGATCAGTATAGTATACAGCATACAGTCAGTATAATATTTAACACTATTAATTTACAAATGGTGTATTACAATCGAAACTTAAGTTTATATAATTGCTAATTTATGGTGGTATAATTTAATATCTAACAATAAGTCATACTAACATAATCAATAAAATTATTTATACATGAATTTATACAGGAATTTTTTAAACTGAATGACATTCTTGGCTTGCTTTACAAAATTTGGTAGTTTGTTAAACTCAGCTACTCCCTTGTCGTATATCGAGGATTTTGTCTTCATCAAATTTGTCGAGTTAATATTTATGTGATCCCTTTGTCTCGTGTTATAATTATGTATATCCCCACGATGTTGTATATTTGCTGACAGATATATTGGCAGCAAATTATTGTAAAGTTTGTATAAAAATATTAGAGTTCTATACTTTATGTTGTCTTTTACCGAAAACCAGTTCAGTGTACTTTGCATTAATTTTATACTGGTATATCTGTTGCATCTTAAAATGAATCGCATGCACCTATTTTGTAGGAGTTGCAGTTTGGTTATGTTGGTATCATTACACATATATAATATACTTGAGCAATATTCAAAATGTGGTTTAATTATGGTATTGTAAATCGTTTTCCTGGTATATAATGTTAAATGTTTACTAATACAATAGGCGAATCCAAGTTTTTTTGATATTTTTTTTACATGTATAATTTATGTGGTCATTAAATGTTAATTTGTTATCTATGATAATTCCTAGGTATTTCATAGATATTACTTTTTCAAGATACTCTCCGTTATACTTTACACCTCTATTAATATTTTGATTTATATATTTATTGGAGCCTATTATCATATGTTTTGACTTTTTTGGCATTTATCATTAGACCGTTTGTTGTAAACCATTCATTAATTAGTTCCAATTTTAGGTTAACTGTTTGAATAACTTGTTTCAAATCCAATCCTGATAAGTAGATTATAGTATCATCCGCAAAAAAGGTGCATTTTGCACTGTCCTGAATTAATTAATAAATAATGTGAAAAGCATAGGTCCTAGTACACTGCCCTGTGGAACTCCATTATTATTATTAAGCTTTTTAGACCTTATATTATTTATTTTAGTTTGTTGATTCCGTCCATATAAATAGGACCTAAACCACTGATATGCCGTGTCAGCAATCCCGAAGTACTGCTGAAGTTTTTTTAGTAAAAGCTCTCTGTCGACTACTTCGAACGCTCTTTTTAAATCGAGGAAGAGTGGCACATTGTTGGAGCGTTTCGATCCACGTTGCGTATTTTGTTCGTCAAGCGTCGGTGTTTGAAACAAATAGGAGTTTTTTTCTAGCGTTTAGTAACATCGATCATACGAAAAAAGTGACATTGGTAGAAGAAGATCTAGCTTTTCCAAAGTAATATGGTGTTGTTGTTGTCAAGTAAAATGAATTGGCTCCTTGAGAGAAGCATTTCTACAACTGAAGCGACTTTTCAATAAATTATGAGCAGGTGTATAGGCAAATCGTTGGTGCGACGTGACGTTATTCTTGATTGATCTCGCGACGCGTACAGCGTTGCGAGATCTGGAGAAGGGGGACGGCTATGAAACTGGTCCGCCTTGTCCGATCCATCGATTTGGATAAGTTGTATTAAGCCATTCTCGAACTATTCGTCCATAATGAGTCGGACAACCGTCAAGCTGAAACCAAGCATGTCGCCTTGAACCAAAATTAAAATTATCCCACATATCTGCATTTGTCTTTTCAAGATAATCCAGAAATAATGCTGATGTTAATCTGGGAGGTAGAAATGCAGGTTGTGAACATTAACTACTCCTCTTCTGGTGAAGCAGGATTCATCAGTCCACAATATTTTCTTCAAAAAATTTGGATTATTTCTCACAGAATTCAACATGAAATGATAAAAATTTAAACGGTGTTCACTATCACCTGGATGTTAAACCTAGAACAGGCTGCAAATGGTATGCGCGTTACTGGTCTTTTCGTAAAGTTTTCCATACAAAAGTAACAGGAATGCGGAGATCAGTTTTACATGAAAATCGTGCAACCTAGGAAAAAATAGAGAACAGTTTTTCTTCTTAAGATATCTGAGGATTCCAGAAATGGTGGAATATTGCCAATAAGACATTGGCATATCATTATTTTTTTAAGAAACTAGTAAAATGCACCCAGTAAGTACGTCACTGGTGAATTTATCAACGTGAAAATTGGCACGTTTGTAGTTAGCAATTCAACAAATATTTCCTCTTCGCAAAAAATTATTCGCTCTTTCCATTCACAAGATAATCGGAAAAAACAATTTTTTTAGAAACCTCAACACCCTGTATCTCGAAAACGAAGAGGTTTGAGGAATTTGTTCATTGAGAATATTTTTCTTAAAATGATCTTCTCTATACGCTGGTGAAGTGCTGCTCATTAATACGGAAACACCCTGTATAATGCAGAATCACATATGAACACATTTAACAATCAATGAGACATCATCATTGTTTATCTTAACTACAGGTACCTTTAGAAAATTTGACTGTTTTCTAATTTTACCAACATGGAAGGCAAAAAAAATTTTCGATAAATCAATATTCTCGGCATCAACTTGATTTAAATTAGTTACAACAGATGGTGCGCGGAAGAAGCCGTGTTTATCCCATATTGATTTTTAAATTGAAAGGAAAATTCCTTAGTAATGATAACTTATAATAGTATTTTACCTGAGGCTGACTTCTTTGAGTTGAACTGATCGTATTGAACCTTTAAAGACCGTAATAAGATCTGTTTGCGGGCAGTTCGCTCACTTAGATCAGCTCAAAGAAATAAATTTCATTTTTAAAACAGGTAAATAAAATTCTCTTTCAGACAATTAACAAAAAATTCAAAATCGAAATTTTTACTCTGAAATTTATTTCCGGTAGCTCGGCGTTTGGTGTTAAGAAATTTATTTAGTGAGTCAACTTGTATTGAAAACATTCCTTCAACTTATTAAAATCTGAGGATATGTATAAAAAACAAAAGATTTTTATTTGTTTCATAGGTAAACAACTCTATAGGAAATGACCTTACCGAGGCGGCCTCGTCTATTTTTTACCTACTAGGGGAGACCTTCAGTGCTGTATTTTATTACACTAAATGCTAACAATAAAATAATTTTAATAATTTTCACCGTAAATACACACAATCATATTTTTTTCTATGATCAAAGTCGCCAAATTTGGAGGAATTGTTATTTATCGTATACCGTTCGGAAAATAAATATATCATACACTCTACCAAGTGCGAAAATGATAATACATACAATGTTATTAATTAATATTGTCAAGCGTGGTGAGACGCAATTATGCCAGTGAAGCGATTACTGAGTAAATGCCCTAGAATTGAACGTACGTTGTGCAAATACGTATGAGTTAATTAGGTAGAAATATGACGCGTATTAAAATAAATTCAGCAGGTATTTGCAAGAGGACTTGTTCCATACAAACTAACGATTGAAACGACAGGATAGTTTGAATTGATTCAGCTTCAGCAAAAATATGTAGCCAATAGATGACGCGAACTAATGCAACAGTTGCTTAACAGTTTATATGATATACAGAGGTGGACATGTGGTAGGCGATTCGACCATTTATGATTAGACGAATCTTATCATAGACAGCACAGACTTCATTATGATAGACAGTCTGTGAATCTTATCCTTAGTACACACTTAACCGCTTCTCCAAATGTACAAAGTATTACGAGGTCGACTACAACGACGGCAAGATCATCTCAAACTGAAGAACGGTGTTGTACTGTAGAGCCCCCATGAAAAAAAATTAGTTAAAAATAATAATATCAAATGTATACGATGAATAGGTTTTCCAAATCTTGTCAAATATGTAAATATTGTTTAATTTCTATCGGAACTGACAAAAAATGTAAATGTGTAGTTAAAAAAGCATCCTTCCCTTTATATACCGATTTCACAGCAATCAGTAAGTTCTAAGATCTATCACATTTTTTTTGCCTCGAAAACTAGATTCATTGAGGCATATTATAATCATACGTTTCTTTAACAGACTCAAAGCGGTTCAATCATTAAGCAGATATAAATTCATATCATATGAAACTGTTAATACTGTTATATCCATAGAACATAAAGTAAAATACATTGCATTTTTGTATTGTATTTGCATATTGCAAGTTAAATGTCTGACATACGTGGTTATTGGAGTTGATAGATTTTTTGGTTAAGTGGATTATGGGATTATGGGGTTTAAGAGCTTGGGTTTTCAGATTACAACTTCATTGTTAGGGTTATATGCGTTTAATAGTTGAAATTATGGGTTTTTTG